>JACEGR010000125.1:0-400849 GCA_014170235.1 Listronotus bonariensis
GGTCTTAACCGAGTGGTTTTATACCCCGGGTGAAAAAGAGCTAACTTTTAATATTTACCTATGGTTTACCCACGACTCGCATGTGCGTGTGTGTGTTTAATTTCACTAAAAATATTTTTTCCGATTCGTACCGTCTGTCTGATGCCGACGTATGTGCGCGTACCTTAAAAGCCACAAAATTACCACATTTGATGAATTTAATCTGTCATAGTTTCGGAAATATAGCCATCGTCAGAAGTTCAATAATAAATGACATTTTTTAAATAAAACACCCTGTGTATTTTATTGCCATTCGAAAGACATTTCACTTCGACACATTTCAAGTGATTTTCTATAACAGTTTCGGAAATATGAGCTTTTAAATCTTAGTGCGTATTATCTACTATTTTTTAGATTTTTAAATAAAATTTTCAAAACTTTAAGGACTTAATATATCAAATGTGTTTTTTGTCAAATCCCAATAAAATATCTCGGCAATAGTAATATATTATCATCAGGGTTTTTCGTTAAAAAACCTGATGATGCTCATGTTTCCGAAACTATTAAAAGTTAGATATATAAATGTATTTTTCTTATACCTTTGTAAGGAGATCTTTCAACTGATAATAAAATATACAGGGTGTTCCATTAAAAAAAACCCAACTTTGTTTTATACCTTTAAAATAAAATTTATAGTTTAAAAAACTAAAAACACGCTTTTATATGCAACCGAACTAAAAATTAGAAAATAATTTTTCATTAAAAAATATTGTCATTTCATAGTAAAAAGCGTGGGGTGCATTTTACTATTTTTTCATAACTTTTCCATCATAGATATTGGCAAATATAATAATTATAACATTTAATATATTAAAGCACCCCACGCTTTTTACTATGAAATGACAATATTTTTTTAATGAAAAATTATTTTCTAATTTTTAGTTCGGTTGCATATAAAAGCGTGTTTTTTAGTTTTTTAAACTATTAATTATTTTTCATTTTTAGTTCGTTATATCAATTAATCTTTGCTACTCTTGACAAAATGGCGAAAAAATTTTTAGTGAACAAGAGTAGCAAAGTTTGAAATGTTGCCAACAGATGGCAACCCACTAAAAATTTCTTCGCAATTGAGTAGCAAAGTTTGGAATGTTGCCAACAGATGGCAAAGAGTAGCAAAGTTTGAAATGTTGCCAACAGATGGCAACCCACTAAAAATTTCTTCGCAATTGAGTAGCAAGTTTGGAATGTTGCCAACAGATGGCAACCCAGGTGTTGTTTTTATAATATAATGGAATTTTTTTTTCCTGGCGATCAAAAACAAGATAACGGGATACTGTTTGCAGATTATTGCATTGTCATGGGTCATTAATAAGTGTGCAAAGTTTCAAAGAAATCGAATAGCTGGAAGTTGGTTAAAATTAGGCTCAAAGATTCCGTTACATAGATAGCCAGATGGATAGATAGATAGTTACAACCCAAGTTAATAAAAGCGTGTTAAAAGAATGTTAATTTTTATTAATTGCACATTATGTATTATGTATACATTACACATAATGTAATTTTTATTATGGAATCCTTGAAGTAATGGTGCAACTAACCCTATATTTTTATTGTTCATAAAAATTGAACACCCATGGTGCAACTAACCAAATTGTGTAAAAACTAAAAAATTTCTTCTTCATTTAATAGCAAAGTTTGAAATGTTGCCAACAGATGGCATCCTAGGTGTTGTTTTTATAATATAATGGAATTTTTTTCCTGGCGATTCAAAAAAGATAACGGGATACTGTTTTAAATTATTGCATCTTCATCGGTCCTTGACACGTGTGCAAAGTTTCAAAGAAATCGAATAGCTGGAAGTTGGTTAAAATTAGGCTCAAAGATTCCGTTACATAGATAGATAGATAGATATGATAGTTACAACCAAGTTAATAAAAGAGTAATCTGAAATCCCTTTTTTCTTCATTTTTTAATTTCTGGTTTTGTCCCAGTTATACATCGGGAGAGGCGCAAATTAAAAGTAAAGGGCGCTTTTTTTATTAGTTGAATTGTGTTTTTGGTCTACAGTGATCACAAAAGGGCACAACATGTATTCTTTGCTTTAGTTGAAAGAAGTCCTCGATCCGGCACTGACCACAATATTTATTACAACAAATTCAAACAAATAATATTTGGCTTTTCTCTAGAATAAAGTTATTTAAGAAATATATTAAAAAAATAAACTTTTTATACATTATGAAGAACTATTCTGCCCTTGCATAATATAATAAAAGTTTAGATTACTTTAAAACGATTAAATAAATGAAATATTTAATATAGAATAATAATTTTTGTTCAGGTTATATAAAAAATTACTAACTATACAGAGAAGGTTGCAACCCCTAAACATAGGTCAAGGGCTCCCGGTCGAAATTATTTTATCATAATCCAATAAAATAAGTTCTTAACGAGACTGTCAGACGTGAACTGAGCCTGTGGTTGCGTCTAAAAAATATGGTAATCTTATTTAACACCAGGGGTTCAGTTTACGTTTGACGGTCTCGTTGAGAGCTTATTTGGTAATTTTCTAGAAGCCTGCGGCAACTCCGATTTTGACGAAATTTGGTATACGGAGGTTCTTTGGGGCGCTAATCACGAATCTGAAAGATTTTTTAGCGGATACGTTTCGTTTTTGAGATACTCATTATCAGACTTGAAATTTAAACTAATCATATTTTTACAATATTCCCCTTCTTTTGCACACAATTCTTAATTTAAAGCTAAAGTGGCACACAGTATTTGATTTTCACCTAAAAACCCCGTTTTTTACGAATTTTACATTATTTCTGCATTAAATTGCATAGCTATACTTTGAATCATTTCAATCCCAGTGTGCCATAAAGCCCTATGTGTATGTATGGTTGCCGCATTATCAAAGAAAAGCCACGCAATTTAATGCAAAAATAATGCAAAAAACGTAGAAAAACGGGGTTTTAAAAGGTGAAAATCCAATGTTTTGTGACACTTTAGCTTTAAATCAAGAATTGTGTGCAAAAAAAAGGGAAATATAGTGAAAATAAGCTTGGTTCAAATTTGAACTTTGATGACGAATATTTCGAGAACGAAACGTTTCCGCCAAAAAATCTTTATTCGTGATCAGCGCCCGAAAAACCCCGTATACCAAATTTCGTTTAAATCGTTGCCCCAGGTTTCTAGAAAATTACCGTTTATTTTATTGGATTGTTACAAAATAATTTCTGACCCGAAGCACTTGGCCCTATGTTAAGGGGTTGCAACTTTCTCTGTATAGTAAGTAAAATTTTTATATAGCCTAAACACAATTAATTATTTTCTATTAAATATTTCATAAATTTATTTCTCTTAAAGTAATCTTTTATTACATTAATTTGCGTGAAAAAATATGTTCAATATCATACTTTGCTATAATTTTTAGAAATTACTGCTAATCGTGATGTGTCACGTCGCTTGATTTTTTTAAATTATTTTGTTTTTGATGAAAAGTTTTAACAATAATCAATATTTTGCACATTATAAACTTTACATCATTATTAAAACACCCATTTATTTTAATGTATGCCACTGGATATAAAAATCGTAAACCCGAATAAAGCAAGTCGTAAAAGCGTCGCGGACGTCGAAAAGTACCGAAGATGAAATATGATGTCGTGGCCGTCCGCGATTTCCACATCGGTTAATGGGACGGAATGTCTCATGAGCCGTACATGCAGGAAAATGGAATAAAATGGCGGTTTTTAGGGATTGCTGAAATCTCTTTTAAACTGGATTATTTAGTACGTATTGATTTGATGATTTAAGCTTGGTATGATGTCTTTTTATTTTTGTACCTAGACAAAGCAAACTTAACTATTTTAACACACAATAATATACTAATACAAGAAGTTTGATTATTTGTGTACTTTTTAGAAGTTTTAAATTGAATCGCAGTTTTTAATGAAACACAATTTCTAAGTACCTCACAATTTGTACTGCGCGTTTTTTCTTTATGAATTTTAAAAAGTTGTTTGGTTGAAATAAATATTTATATATTTATAATAATAATATATTTGTTATTTTTTTGTTGTTTTAACACAAAGTGTTTATTGCCAACTATTTTTAAAAATATATAACTTTAAAATAAGTTTTACTTTAGTTAAAACATGCAAGTATAAAAAAGTAAAAAATTGGTTCATTTGTAAAAAAGTAGTTCGTAAGGTAAGCAACTATGACTCTCCATTTATAAGTAATTTTCTCTTTTGGTCGGAGGCGACGTCAACTTTTGGCTTAGAGGAGCTCAAGGAGGAGCTATAACTTTTAAGAAGGGACCAGAAATTTTTAGGAGCGGTCAAAATGAAACAGACAACAACAAAAAAATAATAAAACAGACAGAAAATGCCTACTATAATTGCTCTCTTTTTTTGTTTTCAATGTTACTAAAATTCATTATCTTATGTATATTTTAGGAGGGGGCGGGTCGACTATATTTTGGGGTCAACACTGGACATGCTGGCGCCTTTGCTATATTAAACGAAACACCTTGTATTTTTTTAAAATGAATTTTACAGGATTGTTTTTCTGCCAATATATGTGCAAACGAATATTTACTTTTATTTAAAAAAGGAAACTTTTAAATGAAAAACATTATTTTAGGCCCTTAATATAATTTTAACACTTATTTATCATTTTTTTTTGTAAATCATGCTCTCTCATCTTTCAACCTAATAGTTTTTAAGATATTATTAGTGAAACGTTTGACCGCACGAAAAAAAATGCCTTTTATAATTTTATAAACTTTAAAATTAAATTTTTAAAACGTTGACCACGAGTTTGAATAAATAAGTCGCATTAGCCTTTTTTAGCCTTCATTTGTTTATTAACACAACTATAGAAATGGCGGTTAATATGACATTTTTGAACGCTATTTTTTTAAAGGTATTTAAGAAAGGTATTGCTTATAACACATGTAACTGGTTAAAATTCCTTTTTAAATCTTTTTTTTAACATACCAAATGTTCCATTTAAATTAGCAGCGTTAATAGAATTTTCGGTGGAACCAGAAGTTTCACATGAGAGCTGAAGCATTAGAAATCTGCATTCCAGCCACTACCCAAGCAGCAAGATGATGTCATTATGACGTCATTTTTAAGTCATTTTTGGTCATAGGACGTCATCAGACCAAAACTATGACGTCATTTTAACGTCATTTTAATGAAATGTTTTTGAAGTCGGTGAAGTGACGTCTTTTCGACGTCATTTTTTTGTCATATTAGTTAATTATCTAAAAATCTAATGACGTCATGTTTAAAAAACTTGCCAGAAAAATTTTGTGGCATTATATGATTCGTGTCAAAATCCAACCAAAATATCATATGACAGAAAAATAAGACTTATAATTTTACAAAATTGAAATAGGAAAAAACTCTACCGATAGATGGCGTAATGGACAATTAACTACTACGCTTATTCAACATCTTCGCTTTTTATCGCCTACACCGTACCGATGAGACCAATTTAGTTCGAGACCGGTCTGCGGTTGGTGATTTCAATTAGCTTTGAAAGAAAGATCTTCGGCTAGTGTTAAAATCTGCATCTTCAGGTTGCCAGTGTCCCGAGAGATGCGACCTTGCAATTTGTACTCTTTGCTTGCAGTGCAAGGAAATTGCAAGCAGTAAGGAGTTTTTTCCTATTTTAATTTTAAAATAAAATATCGTATCATTTTAGCTTTAAAAAAGTATATGCATCAATTTTTGTTTCCGTCATCTTAAAGACGTCATTATGACGTCATTAACGGGACGTCTTTTGTCTGCGACTTAGGGAGGTCACTTTATCGTCATTTTGTCGTCATATTTTGACGTCTTTGCTGACCAGATGTGACCAAAAAGACTAAAAAGAGACGTCAAAAAGAGGTCAGCTTGCTGCTTGGGTAAAGACTAACTAAAATTTTAAAATCGTGCAAAACATTTGATAGGCTTGCTAGTGTGGGCAACCGTTAATAAATTCTAATTTTATGCAAAATCACGTATTATTTTTAATTGTGTGCGTTATCAAACATTTTTAATTCGCTAAATTTTCTTACGTTACGCTCGCACATTCTTTCATAATGCTCAAAAATTCCTGCAGTGGTCTATTCATGCAGCAGGACCTTATCAAAGCCAACAACAAGCTGCGTTCCAACAGATCCCTATTGTGATTGACCACTTGTTCGTGCACAGAACACACGCACCCTTCGTCTTTATGCAAATTTATTGACTTTATATTGAATTAGAAATTTGAATAATAATGAAACCCGTGACGTAATGCTAGATTTGGGGGTTTTATGGTTTACTTAGCGATCTGTATGTCCATGTTTCCCCTTGTGATAAAATACCAAGCGTAACAATTCTATTAGATAAAAAGTTGAGGGTACTTGGACTATCAAACCCTTAAATTTTAGTGTCGAAGGACCACGGTATGTATATGTATACCTCAAAGCTATCATAAAAACCTTATAGAAGTAGTGAGCTACTTTCTATCTAACACTAAAAATAAACCAGCACATCGTGCATACAATATTATTTAGTTATTTTAATTTTCAACTTTAGTAACTAATAAACTATTAATAAACGTATTTGTAATATATAGGATGTTACAAATTTAATAAAATATTTCGTTTTAAAAATTAAATCCATTTAGGAGTTACCCAAGAAAACAAAATATTGCAAAACAGTTTTTATTATTTTGGGAGTTTATTTAAAAAGATACTTTAAACCAAATGTCACATTTTTGTCACTTTTAGTGTACTATAAAACCTACATAAAAATTTAAAACATACCTGACACATTAAATAATTTTAATTAACAATAATAGGAATACCTTGTATACGCTTATCTTTTTAAAAATACCAACAAGATGATATTCTTGCCAAATTTATAGACCAAGCGCCGTACAATCCGTGGTATAATCCTATTTCAGCAAACCGTATAATTCGTTAACGAAATCTGTTTTCTTATTCTCATTAAGTATAGTGTATCTCAAAGTATATCGCTTTGGCTTTTGTGATGGTTGCATTTTACGTTTTGGACCATACAAAACTTTTTTATAAAGAAAAACTTTATTTCATAAAAATTAATAATAACAAAGTTCCCCTTATTACGCAAATTTACCTAGACAGACTGTATAAAAAGACCTTATAAAAATTGTAAAAACTTTATTAAAAAATTTTAAATAATAAAACATAGGTTATTAATTTTACAATTAAAAATAAAACACAAAAAATAGAAAAATATTTTTCTTTCATAATTTTACTGGAAGAAAAAAAAACAATGATTTCTCTAAATATTAAAATCGGTAGCCTATTATGGGGAACCCTGAATAAACAACAAGTTTAAATAAATGACTTTACTGTAAAAAAATGGTTGTTTTAACTACAGTTTAATATTTTCGATAAATTTTTCGGGAATACTTCAGCAGTAGCGTCGGCATTATAAGATGGCGTACATCAAAAATCGACACTAACGAGAGCCGCACGTGACAACACCCGCGCAACCGCGTCGTCATGGAGACGACACCTCCGTCGCGGCGTCGATATGGTGGGTGGACGGCAAAGACACAGCCAACTTAGACGGAGAGTTTATTTGGAGGACTGCAGTGTTTGATGGGAGAGAAAAACTTTACGTAAAGACAAAAAGTTTGAACGCTGGCCTTGTGTTAGAGAGTCTAGTGACTTTTAAATATTTCCCCTTATTGTGAACTTTTTCGGGTCACACATTATTATAAATATTACATGTAACTTTTAAATAATTATGTAGAACTTATAATCCGTATGCAAAGAACGGTCACTTCAGATGTATAAACCATAAAAAAGTTAGTTGTGATTGGTAGAGATTTTGACTTTTAGAAGTATCGCTTCTACAATGTGATTTCAACTATAGTGAGTTAAATCACAGAAGGTTAAAGTTCCAGCTAAAACAAATAACTTGACAAATAGCTTGATTTAAATCAAGCGTGAATTTAACATAGTTGCGGTAATTACCACCGGCTTGTGTTTTGAATTTTTATCAAAGGCGTAGCTGCCTTTTTAATTTTTTTAGTTATAAATTGACACATGAAACCCACACCAAATAGGTATACCGGGTGTTGCTCCGTCGAGCGGGACATAGGGAATCCCATATAAATTTTGAAGTGGTCCAATATTGGCTCCCCTAATTGTTTTTAGAAGAAAAATATAATAAGGATTTTTTAAAAAGAGCACAAAAAGTTCTACCCAGTGTGCAAATTTCAGCTCTTCTCCAGTCCATAGCGAGCTAAGAGATAAATGCTAAAAATAAGTTACGAATCTTCTATCTTTCTTACCCGCCTTGTATTTTTAGAAGTTTATAATAAAATACTAGGAAAAATGCATTATTTAACCTCTTACTCTCAAGTTATCGGATTAATGTCACATCATTCTTAAATAATGAACTACTTAAATCAAGAAAAAATCACTATTATAAAAATGGTTTTACCAGTGTAATAGTTGGTCGAAGAGTAGCGGACATGTTTGCAGCCTATTTTTCCAATAGGGCCAATACTAAGTAAATCGACAATAGAACGGACGATAAAAAATTTGAAACTACAGGCACAGTAATCAATAATTGCAAATGTGAAGAAAATCGACGTGATCTTTTCGCCAAACGATGTACATTGCAAATGTGAAGAAAATCGACGTGATCTTTCGCCAAACGATGTACCAACCAGCCAACGTAAGAAATGAGTTTTATAATCGTTTGGGCTATTGTCTAGGATATCTCTCGATATTTTCGTCATAAAGATAAAAAAAAACATATATGGTAAATTGATAACCTTATTTTTCTTAAAGTCTGTTAAAAATAGGTATATTTTCTACATTTTTCTTGGACTTAAAACTATAGAAAAAATTATCAATTTCAAGACTTCAATCACCTGGACCTGAAAAATTTTGTTTCCGCTGATAAAGTTGATAAAGACGCAAGGTAAAAGACCTCATTACATTTTCAATCAGCGTATCCTAAAGGTTCCTATGAAAATATCGGCCTTGACTCCCTTATGAAAGTGAATAAGTTCTCCAGGAGTATATAGGGCCACATTGAGGCAGGTTAAGTCCAGCGGACCTCATGTAAAATGCATAAGATGGCGGCTGGCTGAAACGGGCTCTGCATCGGAATTATAGCTAAACAAACGTTGGCGGCGGAGACAAGAAGGCTGGGTCTCGGTTTGTATTAGATAATGTCACCGAGATTCGCG
Source organism: Listronotus bonariensis (assembly GCA_014170235.1). Taxonomy (NCBI): domain Eukaryota; kingdom Metazoa; phylum Arthropoda; class Insecta; order Coleoptera; family Curculionidae; genus Listronotus; species Listronotus bonariensis. Next base: position 9,217 of record JACEGR010000125.1, read on the forward strand.
GGTTATTGTTTCTCGGTAGTTTCTCAGAATTTGGTGGATAATTTACGACTTGCAACTGTCAAAGAATTGGTCGGATTGTCTTTGTTCTGACTTATGAAGCCGGTTTTATTTTTTGAATATCTAATAATCCTTTTTAAGTGCGGAATCTACATTTTTAAAAATTATTTGCAATTTTGTATAAAGTTACGCTGTTATACAGGCCGTTTTACTTAAAAAGCTGACACATTAAATTTGACATTTAGCCTTAACGCTAGGGCCGGATTTAAGGGTGGGCAGGCGGGGCAACTACTGCATACAGAAAAAAATGTATTGTTTTAAGCAAATACAAGGTTTTAAAAATATACATTCTTTTTGAATAGTTGTGCTTTTAAACCAAGATTTATTTCTTACTTTAAAATAATAGTGGTTCTTAAACTGGGAGAAAAAATACTTTAATTTATGTCTTTAATGTAAAAGAAATTCTTTAAATTAAAATATCCTTAGTATTATTTTAATAATATCAGAATCAAGAAATAAGAATCTAAAGATTTATGATTTAAGCTCTTTAATATCTTAAATATAAGTTTGAAGATTTTAAACAAAAGAAATATTAAATGTTTCTATCAAAATATTAATGAATTTTCTTTAAAATAATAGGTTCTTATTTTAAGAACCTAAACCAAAATCTTTAACCTTTATGTCAAAGAACCTATTTCTTTAATATAAGTATTCACTGAATTATGCTTTTTAGTACGGTATCAACGGTACGATTATATCCTACCGTCGAACAACGAAAGTTTTTTTTTATAAGATACACTTTGTTATTCGTATTATTGGACTTGGACCCGGGACAGCCAGTTTGATAAGTCCTATGAGGTTCGGCAAAAGGCATCATCGATGGAGAAGAGAGGTCTCGGTGAATGACATGATAAGCAGGAATTCCTCTCTTAACTATCAAAAAGAAAACTAGTTGTTTATTTAATATAATTATCTTAATTGAATTAAATTTTATTTCCGTCTGTGGTATTTACTATCTTGTCTTAAAGAAATAATCTCTCAGTGGGAAAGCGCTCGATGTTTTAAACGGAATACATCGTTCTTTAATGTAGACCCATTGGGATCACTAAATAAAATAAGGTTATTTTTATTACAAAAGCGCCTTCTTTTGAATTTAGTACGCAAAGCTAAAAACATATTTTTTTCTGTTTGAGATCCTATTTCTTTAACACATATGAAAGTCACAATTCTCTCAAATTAAATCTAAGACGTTTGTTTTAAGATATCTTTTTTCAGTGTACATTTTTAAAAATTATTTGCAATTTTAATATAACGTTACGCTGTTATACAGGCTGTTTTACTTAAAAAGCTGACACATTTGACATTTGGCCTAACCCTAAGGCCGAATTTAAATATGGGCCTAAATTCGAGCAAGGCGCTTTTGTAATAATAAAACCCTTATCTTTATTTAGTGACCCCGATCGGGTCTGACGATAAGAACGGTATCCGTGTTAAAAACATCGAGCGCTTTCCCACTGAGAGATTCTTGCTTTACGACAAGATAGGTAAATACCACAGACTGAAATAAAATTTAATTCAATTAATATAATTGTAATTAATAAACAACTAGTTCTCTTTTTGATAGTTAAGAGAGGGAATTCTGCTTATCATGTCATTCACCGAGACCCCTCTTCTCCATGGATGATGCGTTTTGCCGAACCTCACTTAAGGAGTTATCAAACTGGCTTCGTCCGGGGTCCAAGTTGAATAATACGAATAACAAGTTGTATCTTATAAAAAAACTTGTCGTTGTTCGACGGTAGGATATAATCGTACTGTTGATACTGCAGTTAAAAAGCATAACTCAGTGAATACTTATATTGAAGAAATAGGTTCTTCGATCATAAAGGCAAAGATTTTGCAGTTCCAAAATAGAACCTATTACTTTAAAGAAAATTCATTAATATTTGATAGAAACATTTAATATTTCTTTTGTTTAAAATCTTAAAACTTATATTTAAGATATTAAGAGCTTAAATCATAGAATCTTGAGTTCTTGTTTCTTGATTCTGATATTCTGTAAAGTAATACTAAGGATATTTTGATTTAAAGAATTTCTTTACATAAGACCACTAAAATTAAAGTATTTTTCTCCCAGTTTAAGAACCACTATTATTTTAAAGTAAGAGATAAATCTTGGTTTAAAAGCCACAACTATTCAAAAGAATGCATATTTTAAACCTTGTATTTGCTTAAAACAAGTGACCAAATATGGAATACCATTTTGTTTTTATTTATAATTTGCATTAAAATTATAAATGAAAACTTTTTCTAGTAATCATTAACATTCATATATTTGTCCTTTATTTTGTAAAATTTTGTTAGTTACATTAATTAATTTTAATAAGGATTTAAAAAATTGACTAAAAATAATAAGGGAAGCTAAATAGGGAATGCGTACTACAAAAATAAAATACTATAAACAGTAGACTGGGCCAAAAATATACTTTTCTTATTTTGAAAAATTTATCGTAAATATTTTTTTGGTAACAAAAAGAAAATATCGTGAAGATTTGATATATTTGGAGGCCCTTCTCCTCTAATTCAGTATAGTTGTATTTATTTAAAAACCTTTAAAAGTTATGAAAAGCGAAAAAACTAAACGATGAGACAGCGACAAAAGGGCTTGCTCTACTGCGAATGGGCATAAAAAACAAACCCTCTAATTGCGTGTGTAAGATTCGTTTAAGGGAAATGCGCTAATTCCATATTAGGAATACTATTCCATATTTGGTCAATTTTCTCTATTGTTCAATTATTTAATTCAGTTTTTCTCAGTGTACACCAAATATTTTCTCAATTGCAACTTCCACACTACTCTTCCATTTAGACATCATTAATCATCCCCAAATGAGCACAGGCATAATAATGGCGAATAGATGGCTTCATAATTCGCCTCTGAAGTGAGTCGATCGGTATGTCCCAAACGGGTCCCCGCAAATAACTCAGCGCCGTCGACGTCGCGACGCGAAGGGTTACCGCCTGGTATTAAACGATTATCAGTCTGATATGGAAGCATTTGTCATGCCGTCAACCGCCTTTGGGATTCATTAGCTTATCAGCGGAGGCTTGGTAATTGCAATACGAAATTTTCGTTGATGCTAATTGCAGTTGTTAATGAGAAAACTAAAAAAAAACATCACATGTAAAATTGAGCAAAAATTAAACTTTGTCCTCATATTTTTGAAAAAAATATAAAAATTGTAAATGCATAACCCTAAAGTCCTAAAAGCCAAAAAAAAAAACGACTACTAAACGTTAGTTATACCATGCAAAATATGGAAAGCATTTGGCAACGTTGGAAGGGTCTGATTCTACTTATGAATGGAGAAAAGAAAATGGATTCTTAAAGTGTGGTATTACCCGATCAGGTGTAATTAAGGAGTTTAAAAAAAGAAAAGGTTTAACTAGTTGTTTGAGTACACGATAGACAGAGAAAAAGGAATTTGATCTATAGGAGTTTTTCTCTGGCGCTTTAAGTCATCGCGAACGGTCAAGCGGCAAGGCTAGCCTCTATAAGAGCGTGCTCAAAGGCAGAAGGGGAGATTTTTAATTTGATCTACTTATCTGACAACACTCGTGCCACTGAGCGAGCAGTCAGTGAAAGTTGTTTCTGGTTATGTCTACCTTTGTTTATGTTTTTATTTTTTTCGGAAATTGTATTATTTCACTCTTTTTAATACTCAGGAAGAAAAGCTTATACTGTGTAGTAACTTAACGCCAATAGGATGATTTTTCGCTAATTTGGGTTCTACTGTTTAAGGTAAGTAAAAAAGTTTTTTTATTGTCACTACCTATAAATATGCCACTAAACCACAGCAGTTTGTGAATGACATCATAATATATATCATATGATATTGTAAAGTGATTTGCAACATCTAGTGCTGTAAAGCATTTTGCAACACTAGTGTGATATAACGCATTTTCTATGCATGAAACCAGTGTGCTATTTGCTATTTTTACAAGTGGTTGTAGGAAAAGTAAAAATATGCAAAATAAAAAATTAGGAAAAAGAACTAATAGAAAACCAATCAAATGAAAACATAAAAAATGAAGGCCAAAACATAAAAATAAGTAGAATTAAAAAGTTCGTCATTAACATTAATACAAAGTCCTTTAAGTAAAGAAAATAATAAACTTGGAAATCTATTCAACTTATTCCTATATTTTGCTGATCAGATATAGGTTGAAAAAATGTAAAAATATGCAAAGTAAAAAATTAGGAAAAGAACTAATAAAAAACTAATCAAATGAAAACATAAAAAATGAAAGCCAAAACATAAAAATAAGTAGGGTAAAGGATTCGTCATTAACATTAATACAAAGTCCTTTAAGTAAGAAAATAATAAACTTGGATATCTATTAACTTGTTCCCTATATTATGCTGATCAGATATAGGTTGAGAAAAAATGTAAAAATATGTAAAGTAAAAAATTAGGAGCTGGGTCAATATCGATTTTTCCGAGCGGCTGATAGTGCCACCGCGTGCAGTGTCTCGTAAATATATTTAAATATATGCAATGCAACATTAATTCAAAGCGCGGGCGGCACTCACAGCTGACTACGTTGTGTTTGTAAACATCAGAACGGGGATCCATCACAAAGCGGGTGTTTGCATTGTAATGTTCTGTAGAAAAAAAAATGTAGGGAAAAATTGTCTTGAATCGAAATTTTTCAGCAAATAAAATATTTTTGCATAATACCGAGTGTTTTTCACATCTGGATTCTCCCTATACCTTTTTTATCTTTTGAGAGAAACAAACAAGTGATATTTAATATATTGATATCTGGCATAATTATTCATTGGTTGATTCTCATCTCATCTACTCCAGTTCTTTGCTATCACTTTTCGTATAACCGAGGGGGTCCTCATAGAAAATAAGGTACATATTAGGGTTAAGAAGCGTTGCTGTGAGGGCTTTTTGTATTTTTTATTTTTTTATACCAACATATAAAAGGGGGCCCAAATCTTGGTAAAGTATATTAAGCCAAGTTGGAAGAGGGCCCCATTTAAAGGGTGGGACTTTTTTGTTAAAAAATACTGATAAGAGGCCCCAACTTACTTACCTCTAGGTACGCCACTGCCGGAAATGGCTGCTACTTTTAAATGTTACCCGTAAATTTTATCATATTTCAAAAGAATTTAACATTCTGAATACAAAACCATCTGTTATTTTTTGACACTTCTGCTTTAATTAAATATATATAAATATATATATACATATATATATATATATATATATATATATATATATATATATATATATATATATATATATATATATATATATATATATTTAATTTTAATTTAGAGACAAAAAGGTTTTTTTCATGGCTACTTGCTTTAAAATCAACCGTGTTAGCCTAATCAACAGACTTTAGAAAAATATTTAAATTTTTTAAGAGCAAAAAAGAACAAGGTCCTCACTTTCAAAATACATAGAAAGTCTCTCTCATTGACAATTGCTTCTTTCTTTTGTATCACTTATTTTTGAAGAGCACAATAAAATTTCAAACTACATTCCTTTTAAATATCATATTTCCAACATTACCGCCCTTCATGTCAAACTTGTCCGCCCCTGCAGCATTTGCGCCCTGGTGCCTTGCACCACTTGTACCACCCGGAAGGCACGGTCCTGGAAGATACTTTTTAAAACTTAGTTGTTATTTTGTCACGTCCAACAGTGGCCAAAAATAATCAATGTTCCACGTTGTAATTTCAAAAATATTTTTTTGCCCTTGAAATTTATCGAATATCTATTTGAATTATACAAATTTCCTGCAACATAAAATGTGCATCAATAATGAGTAGTGGTAATAAAATAATTCCAAAATAAAATGATTCATTACTCACACCTCGCTATTCTCCATATTATATGCCTTTTCCCTTTTCCCCCTGTAAATTTCCACTAAACATCCTAAATTTCCCTGCAAATACCTTCCTGTCAGTATCGGATTTCGCTTATACCGTGATAATCATGAATCGCTGCTCGCTGATTGGCAGAGTAATGATGGGCGCTGAACAAAGCCCGTTTCCAGACAACTAATAGTCAGGGTAGGCCGTGTGTTTCGAACAATTGATTAACTGTTTCCGGGACAGAAAAGCATCCATCACGCTGGAAGGCTGCTGCGGCGGAGGATTCGGTTGACGACGACTCGTCTTCAATATTCACTGCTTTATGCCTAAAAAGAGTATAAAATAAAGCTGCAGTTTATTTATACATGGTATAACATATAATAATGTGCAAATGAAAGTCGTTTGTACACTGCAAAAAATTTTTGTAAATTTACAACGTGGTTAGCTTTTTTTAAATTTTTGGACCATCCTTACTCCCCTGATCAAAAGCTTCAACTCCATTTCTCCCCATTCCCAAACTAAACATAATACTGTTATTAGATTGTTATCAATATTACATGTTTAGGGTAATATCGCATAATATAAGTTATGTAAACTTACAATTATTTTTCACACAACTCTTGTAAAAGTTTGTTGTAATTTTGTCACATTCGACTGTATGTAAAAATAACCAACGTTTTAGGTTGTAAATTCACAAAATATTTTTTTCGGTGTAACCAATGTTACTTCATGATAAACAACAACGTTGCACGCGGTCAGCTTATAAAAATGTATTTCTAGATCTAAAATGGCGAAAAAATTTACAGAAATTTCCCAATTTTTATTTTGTGTTTTGGTTAGAAAAAATACTTTTTAAAACAACACACAAAATACCTAAATTAAGCAAATATTGGTTAACAGGCAGCGTTTCCAGTAATTTTATTAAAAGTCAAGGTTATTACCCATATAACATTTTTTGCCGGCGTTGTACATTTAATTTACTGGCATTGCCAACATTCTTTAATGGCAAGGCATTGGCAAAAAGTATCAAAAAGACGCGAAATTGGGCAATTGGCCGTTATTAGGCCACGTGTTGCAGATAAAGTGATGGCATCCGTCATTAATAAGTTATTGGCAAAAAATGCGTTTAAGATGATGGCATCATTAATAAGTTATTGGTAAAAAGATAACAAAAAGACACGAAAGTGGGCAAATGCAGATACTCCCAAGCAGCAAGCTGACGTCTTATTGACGAAAATTGTCGCATATAGTTTTTTTAAAAGCTAAAATAATGCGATATTTTATTTGAAAATTAAAATAGGAAAAAACTCCATACTGCATGCAATTTCCTTGCAATGCAAAGTACCATCTCTCGGAACACTGTCCAACTTGGAGATGCAGATTTTTACACTAGCTGAAGATATTTCTTTCAAAGCTAAGTGACACCTACCGCAGACCGCTCTCGAATTATTGTTGTCTAAAGGGTACGGTTTAGACGATAAAAAGCGAAGATATTGCAGAAACGTAGTAGTTTATTGTCCATTACGCCATCTATCGGTATGTCAAAAAACTATTAAATATATATAATATTTTTATTAACACGTCTTTAAAACTTTTAATAAAGTTTTAAACAAAATGTTTACAGCTCCTAACAGTCTACTTGAATATCTTGCCTTCTTGACTAGCCATCATCAATTAATCACACAACACACACTTATTAGGTAATGAATACATTTAATTATGTCTATTAAAAAACTCTTTTCTTTAAAAAAGAAACTAAAAAGCTAGAAAACCACGTAGAAAACAAATGCACAAAGCGGTCACCTTCGGTCGGAATTAACGTAGCTAATTTTACCATCATTTTATTTTTATTCGCTCCAAAATACATAATAAACATTTTGTTTGACCTAATTTTTATTTGCATGATTTTTAACAATAAAATGTTATGAAAAGGCCATTTCCTTTAAATTATGTAAAAAACATAAAATAATGTTGTTTAGCTGCCATTATAAATAAAACAGATCAAAAAAATTGCTTTAATGTTAGTTAAATACCAATGTTAATATGGTTTAAAAAGTATGAATATGCGTTGAAGGTTTGCCTTCAAAAATCCAATATTTATTTGCCTGCAACAAAAACGCGTGCTTTATTTAATCAGGATTGGTATGCCGCCATTTTTGTATGCTTGCCGGCAATTCGCCTGCATGTAAAATTTATTGGTAATTATGTGTTTATTTAGGGTTGACTTTTTAATGCGTATAAGATGTTGGCATAATATTGCCACCAATTGCCAATGCTTTACCATCAATGCCAATATGAAAAATGTACATTGCCGGCAAATAGTGTTTGCCTCGATTTAAAATGTACACACTCTAATATTAGATTTTTATATTAAAATTTTATTAAAGGAAACAAAAGTTTAAACACTGTACTGTGGATGTGGCCATGGCATAAAAAGTGAGTTATATAAATTTAGCTATGAAAAATTTGTATTGTATTAAAAAGTATAAATGGAGATTAAACAACATTAAACTATACCTCTCTTATATGGTGAATTTACTAGAAGACAGTTTGTTATAGGGGTGACCAATATTTTTTTGCACCAAGGCGTTAGTCACCTCAGAAATGGCTCTGACCATGGCACTGAGAAAAGAATAGGACATTTTTATAACATGCCCTTTTCAATCAGATTTTTTTTCAAGAATATAAAGAATAAATCGAATCTAAAAATCGTCAGCAGTAAATTATTATAAACGCACAACACCACACATGTTCGTTTAAAACGTTTTTTTTTTAACTGATTTCGCAATAACTCTTAGGCTAATGGTTTTTAAAACACTTAATGCCCATTTTGACGTGCGGATAGTAATAGCCAATCAAATAAGTCATTAAGCAGTTCATTTCAGTTAAGTTCATAACTTATTCCTGAATGGGATTCCTATTGCCCACGGACCATCTCTGTCTCTTTTACAACTCCGAAGGCCGTAAACTTTGGATTGTTATCCGTTTTGTCCGATACGTCACTGCAAGTAAATGGCAGGACAATGAATATTATTTTATAGAGTCTACAGTCTTTTCAATAGTACATTTTGTTAAGGATTTGTTTTTTGTTTTAAATGGTTATTTATATTGAAAGTTGTAATGTATCTTAATTGGGCTAAGAGTACATTATTAGATTGCCTAATTTAAGATGTTAAATTAGCCTTTGTTCTAAGGTAAAATACCTTCAAACTAGCTCAATGTCAGTCGGGGCACGTGGATCGTGGATTGAATAACCTAAACACTCCTTTAACTCTTGTACCAGTATTCAGAAATTATTAAATAGATAATTTGTTAGCCCTCCTATTATAGTTTACCACAAAAAAGGTACTTATATATGGGCGCCAGTTATAGAATAATGATGGTAAACTACGGAAGGTTAGTTCCTCTAGCTAAACTAAAACAAAACAAACAGATTCCAACACAAAATAAAAAAAAACAACGTATAAAATATGCGTGTTCTTTATTTAAGATGAACTCTCACTTAAGCTTGAATTTAAAAAATATGGGTGTTAATAAAAAAACATAAGAGACTCTAGCGTTTAACGTTTGCAAATGTTAATTACATCGCTATAACAAAATTTAACCAATTAAAATTAAAAAAATTAAATATATAAATTGATGTTAATTTACTAGTTTATTCTTTATGTTCAAAGTTCTATGTGTTGCTTTAGACAAGTAAATATTAAACGGTGTACTTTTAAAACGTTTTATATGCGTAGTCAACTTATCTGAGATCCTCTACAAAAGGTCCACTGGATGTTGGTGTGGGAATCTCACTGGTTACAGGCTGGGGCCTACAACTCGGGACTCAGATAAGTGGCATTCACTGGTAGATCATAAGGGAGCAGCTCGCACAGGTAGGTTATGATATGCCTCACAACAAGCAGGCAACTTAAATCTGGCTTCCTTAAGCGCAAGGAACAGATAGATAAAATAGAAGATTAAAATTTGAAGAATGAAAGATGAAAGGTGAAAGATGAAACCGGGCTTATCTAAAACAAGATCAAATTATTAAAATTAATTCAAAGACAACGTTTTTGAGGTTAAGTTTCGACATTCCAAGAAAAAGGTGAATTATGCAAAAATACTAACATAAAATATAAGTATAGAAAAAAACATACCTTTTAGGCTAAAGATGGACAAGGATTCGTGATTTTTAACAGAGATATTTCAAAATTTAATATCAAATCACAAAATTGCCTTCATATTGGTAGCTCGGTTAGACAGAAAGTGTTATTTTGAAGTCTCTAAATGTCCGACCCAAAATTTGGTACTTTGTCGAATCAATTGCCGAATTTCGAGATGTACTCGAAATTCGACGGCTATCAGCCCAAGAATTAAAAAGACATGTGAAATGCCGCTGCTTCCCTCAAAACCATGGACTCGAGAAAGGATTATAAACCACAAAAATATTAACCGATCAACAAAAATCTCATTTGTAAAGCTTAACACTAACAGCTAGCGAAACCTCCAGTAAGTATATGCTCGAAGAACAACAAAACCAGGGTACAGCGCCCTCTAATGAAACGCTTTTCAGGCTCACAGCAGGTTCTAGGCCACTGGAACCTTTTAGCTTAGTTTGCGATAATAAGTCACTGCGCACTAGACGGCGCTAGTTGTACCAAATCAGATATAATAATGAAGTAGAAAAGTCGTTGAAATTAAATTCGCAAACTGCACTGTTACAAAGTGTTTAACGTCAAACGAAAAAACATTAAGCCAATGCAAAATAAAAAAATGTAACCTGAGCAGGGTTAGTCTTTATCAGCTTTAATTAAATAGAACTAAAATATATAAGAAGCAAAAATTACATTTTTACACGTACACTCTAGGAGATAATTGGCATTGTTTTATATCTGAAAAAGAAAAGTGAATGCAATATTACTTTTTATAAATTGGGCACACCAGAACCAGTCGAGAAAAAATAATATTTACCTTACTTATACGCTGCATTTCAATAAAAACGAGCCAACCCATATAATTACGATATTTTTACATTTGAAAAAATCTTAACACTCTTAACACACGTCAATTTTTATTTTTAAGGGAATACATGTGTCAAAATTTACTTCTCTAGGATTTTCCTCTTTCTCTCTCCACCAACACAAACGTTAAAAGGTTTAAATGGGAAAGGGTGTCAAGTGGCACCTTCTCTTAAAGGGTTTTTAATTCTCTTTTTAACAGACTTGGGTTTTTAAAAATTAGTTTAGTAGTTTCCGAGAATATGTACTTTAAATACCTGCGGTCATTATAGCCCCTGTAACATTTTCACTTTTTAGAATATCAAAATAAAATTTGTTTCGCCGGTATATTACCTAAATGTAAAATGTTTTTTGGATTCAGTTGTTTTTTGTTACTTCCGGTTTAGCCTGAAACAAGCCTGACTTTATTATTTAAAATGGGACATTAGGTATATTTTTATTGATTTGCGCGTCATTTCAAGAAGGATAGGGCGGGGCTAGTTGAGCAATTTTTTACTTGATCGGTTATAGCTCCTCAAGAAGAAGTCTTAATGGCTTATAATGGATACTGATGGATTAGCAATTTATCCCTTATTAATAGTGTCCATAGTAATTTCTTTCTAATAAGTCAAATTTAGGAGCTACATCTATTTTAATGTAGATAGTCAAGTATGCCCAACGTACCCCATAGGTGAGGTAAGTTGAGCAAGGGTGTGGGGCTAGTGGAGCACTTAGAAAGTATAGTCAAATCATGGCTTGAATGTTAGATACGTTTACAATCAAAATACATTTTAACAATTTTCTTTTTATATTTATAATCTTATAGTGAGAAAACAACAAATCTCATTAATAAAACGTACCTAGCTTATCTTAACTATTGAATTTATTACTTAACAATTCATCTTCGTTTTTTAAACTTTTTAAGCAGTTTTATTTTGCTTCTCTTGTAATGCCTTCTGTATCTGTCAAAATTGCAGCTTTTCTCTATCTTTTGTCTGATTTGGCCAATTTTCTTGGACCAGCCTTTGGGTATATTCGAACTATTTCTAGAGAAAATTTATAAGCTAGATAGGCCAGCTCGTTTTCTTTGTTGCTTGTACAAAGTTCGGGTTGCAGCCTCTTTTAAATCCTGAGGAGACTCTAGTAGTCTTACTGTTATAAGTCCGTATCCTAAAAAATAAAAAAACATTTTATACTTAAAACTATGGGGTTAGTTGGGCAACTGTAGCTCAACTAACCCCAACCTGAAATTTTAAAGAAAAAGTAAATTTATTAGAAAACCGGTTAGAATTATATCCAAAATCTTTATACATATTAAAACTGCAATAAATTTACTTAAGATTAACCCTTACCTCATTGAGAACGGAATATATTTAACTATCACAGATAAAATTTTTCAGCTTGCAATTATTTTACTTTTTAATCACAAAATAAACAATACGCACGGAAACTTTTCTCGATCGCCGCGTCACCACTAGTGGTCGCACAATGAGTTACCCTCGCGCAACCACTTCTTTATGCTATTTGATGCTTTCGCGTGCGGTCGATAGTTTTTAAGATAATTTAATTGCCCAACTTACCTCTATGCTCAACTAGCCCCGCCCTACCCTACTATAACGCTTTATTTCCTACTTTTTGATATCTAACTTATAAATATTTTTAGGTTTCAATTTAAAGTGCCATTAATAGTATAAAACCGTCAACTTTGGCCCAAGGGGTCACAAAAAAATAGATGTTACTATTTATTTTGTCGTGACTACTTGGTACAAAATTTTAGGTTTTATTACATTTATGGTACTATATATTAAAAATTAGAAACTAAAAATAATTAGAGGTTAGGTGTAAAAAAGTAGCAAAGAAAGGGTCACTCGGAAAAACGTTTCCTATTTAAATAAGTAAAAATATACCGAATGTTCCATTTAAATATTACAGTTGAGGTCGTTTCCAGCTAAACCAAAAGTATCAGAAAACATATAAATTTATAAAATTTTGCACTTCTAGGGGATATACTATAATGTAACTTAATTGGGCTAAAAGTTCATTTTAAGATTGCCTAATTAAAGATGTTTAATTAGCCTTTGTTTTAAGGCAAAATACCTTCTAACTAGCTCAATGTCAGTCGGGGCACGTGGGTCGTGGATTGAGTAACCTAAACATTCCTTTAACTCTTGTATCTGTACCAGAAAATATTAAGCTGATAATTTGAAAACCCTCCTATTATAGTTTACCACAAAAAAGGTACTTATATATGGGCGCCACCTAAAGTTATAAATAGTGGTGGTAAACTACAGAAGGAATAGTTCCTATAGGTAAACTAAAACAAAACAATCAGATTCCAACACAAAATAAAAAAGACAACGTATAAAATATGCGTGTTCTTTATTTAAGAGGAACTTTCACTTGATTTCAAAAAATGGATGTTAGTAAAAGAAAACATAAAAGACTCTAGCGCTTAACGTTTGCAAACATTATTACACCGCTTTAACAAAATTTACCAATTTAAATTAAAAATTTAAGAATCTAAATTACTGTAGTTTACTATTTTGTTTTTTTTGTTTAAGATGCAATATTTTATTTTAGACAAATCAATAAAAACGGTGTACTTTAAAAGGTTGTAAATTGTGTAGTCAAACTTATCTGAAATCCTCTTTAAAAGGTCCACTGGATGTTGGAGTGGGATTCTCACACTGGTTACAGGCTGGGGCCTACAACTCCGGATTCAGACAAGTGGCATACGCTGGTCGTGGATCATAAAAAGTGTTGAGCTTGTGTGCTAGATTTTTTTATCTTTTTGACATCCCACGAAGGTCTATGCCTAAATACCAGAGTACCGTGGGTGTCGGGTTATTAGATGTTTAACCCATCGTTCCCCCTGTTCCGTCAACGTTGTCCAAGCACTGAAACATGCAGTTGCATTTCACAGCACCTTTTAGACAACGCGGTAGTGCCACCACGGTCGTTATTTTTAAATAACTACTACCTAAATATGTCTCCCCCGCTGGGAATCGAACCGCCGACCTCTGGCTTCGAAGATCAAAGCTCTGTCCACTAGGCCACGGGGAGACACAGATTTATGGCATGCCTCAAGCAGGCAACTTAAATCTGGCTTCCTTAAGCGTAGGGAACAGATAGAAAATAGAACATAGAAGATGAAGAACATAGAAGAAGAAGAACCGGCCTTATCTAAAACAGTACCAAATTATTAATACCAATCCAAAGACAACGTTTTTGAGGTTAGGTTTCGACATTTCAAGAAAAAGGTGAATTATGCAAAAATACTAACGCAAAATATAAGTATAGAAAAAGACATACCTTTTAGGCTAAAGATGGACAAGAATTCATGATTTTTAACAGAGATTAATCGAAATTTTTATCAAATCACAAAATTGCCTTCTAATCGTGGCTCCGGTCTGACAGAAAGTGTCATTTGAAGTCTCTAAATGTCCGACCAAAATTTGACTTCTGTCGAACCACTTTGGCGAATTTCGGCGAGTCGACTCTGAGACGTACTCGAAATCTGACGGTTACCACAGGCCAAAGATTTAAAGAGACATGTGAAATGTCGCTGCTTCCCTCAAAACCATGGACTCCAGAAAGGTTCATATACCACAAAAATATTAACCGGTCACAAAAATCTCATCTGTAAAGGTTAACACTAAAAGCTAGCGAAGCCTCTAGTAGATATATGCTCGAAGAAAAAATCAGGTTACCTTTACAGAGTACGGTCACTCTAATGAAACGCTTGTCGAGCTCACAGGGTTCTAGGCCACAGGAACCTTTTAGCTTGGTTTGCGATTTTAAGTCACTGAGCAATAGACGGCGCTAGGGGTACCAAATAAAATATAATACGCTAGGAAAGCCGCTGTAATTAAATTTGCAAACTGCACTGTTACAATACTTACCTACGTATTAAACTTTATTTTGACATTCTTAAAAATAAAAAAGTTACAGGGCTAAAGGTTTTTCTCTCGGAAACTACTTAACCTATTTAAAAAAAATAAGTCTGTTAAAGAGGGAATTTAAAACCCTTTAAAATAAGGTGCCACTTGACACCCTCTCCCAGTTAAACTTTTTGACGTTTGTGTTGGTGGGGGAGGGGATAACCTTGAACAAGTAAATTTGAAGACAAAAATGGATATATATATATATAATAGTTTAAAAATGATGTGCCAAAAGACCCACCTTATATATATATATATATATATATATATATATATATATATATATATATATATATATATATATATATATATATATATATATATATATAAAAGGTGGGTCTTTTGGCACATCATTTTTAAACTATTATTTGTTGTAATTTAGAGTTTCTTACGTTATTTTATTTAAAAATTTTAAATAATTGGTTTCTGATAAATATCTACGGCAGTGCTGTATACTACCAAAGTATTCTTATTAATTAAAAAAAACCCACAGACTATGCAACTTGTTATAAAATTGTAGATTGTAGACACCGTATTACAAATAATGGGTACAAAAAGGAGTGGAGATTTTGCCCACAGACACATACAATGAAGCGGCAACACTACAGATTATACAATTATCATTTCAAGAGTTGAATCCAAGGAGCATGGAGAAGGGGAGAGAAACAGTTGATTTACCCCCACCAATTAAGAAATGGCACACACCTGCGACTGCTGATTGTGTTCAGCGACCAAAAGAGCTCGTCAAAGTTTTATTTTATTCTTGCTTAACGTTGGTAAAAAGGACGTGCATGGTTAAAAGTATGGATTTATTTAGAATTTTTTGTTTCAGTACGCACTTTTTACGTAACATTTTTGTGTCTGAATCAATACTATCAGCCAAATATCTTGCGAACTTTCACCGGTTTGATGGTTAACTTAACACAGCGAGATTACTCGTCATGCGCATGGGAGGTTGTTTTTCCGGCTTGCTATTGGCTGTTATAAATGTCAAAACTCTTAACTTTCACATGTTCAATATGGCTGATGTTTTGTGATTGTTGTGGCTGTATATTTGTTTTGTGTTTTATTCGGTTTGATTTTACGTGTGTGTGACCTGTGTTATAGATATAAATTATTGAAACAAAATTTGTGGAAATTTATGGGTTTTTTAATAAATTATTTTTTAAATTATTTACGTTGTTTTTTTTGAATAAAAACAAATTAACACTTTATCTAGGATTTATTTATGTAACAAAACATTATATACATTAATATTTTATATACATCCGTAAAATATATTTAATGAATATCTTGCTGGAGGTAAAAGCACAATGAACCAATAGAGGATTTCTGTGCGCGTCACTCTCTATTTAAAAAAATTGCTTGAACTGTAAAAGTCAGACAAATGATCAGTTTAAAAAGTATTAATAGTGATAAAAATTATACTAAACCGAAAAAATAAAAAGGCCTAAAGCCTAAACACTTAAAAAACTTAATAACTGACCCAGTTAAGGTACAAACCAAGATATAGAGTGTGTCTACTTAAGTTCGTACCTTAAGGCAAACTTTTTAATAATTAAAAATAATAATAAAAAAACAAGTATGTAGATATCGAATAAAATGGACCAAGCACAGTGGCCTATGGAAACTGAAATCCTACTACGCTTTTCTTAGTATAAGTAGGTAATATTAACTTATAGACTATAATACCTTTCAATTAAATAGGATCAACATAAATCTAAAATTTATTTGGTTGGTAAGTTTGAGCATGCTATTTTCATATATTTCTTAAAATTATACACTTCTTTTACATTTAGTACCATTTTTTATGCTAAATAAGTAATCTCGCAATAAAAGTTTAGTTTTCAAGAAATAATTCTTTATTTTCAGTTCTCATTTCCCTAAAATTTATACCTATACATTTTTCCACATTAACCCATTCCAATCTAAGAAAAAAATAGTCTTCTACCAAATAGATTTTAATTCACCAATAGCACTAAATTACCAATATTTAGTCATTAAAATATTAATAAAATTCAGTATAAACCACATTTTACACTTTTTATTAATGTTTTATGTATATTTACTCAATAAATCAATGTTTTTGAATATACCGCCGATTTTGACATTGGGAGTGCGTATGCGCATGCCCTGCCATCCCGCAGACCCCTTCTTCAAATTGTGCCACTTTTCGAAACGGCGATTGATCCTCTATCCTTGTCTATTCTCTTTGGTTGAGTCTGCTTGAGTTGTACAACCTGAGGTACAAGTTGCATAGTCGATAACCCGTTTAACAGACACTCTTGCCCTGCAAAATCATTGTTTATTGTGAATAGTCCAGTCGATAAAATTACATAAATTATTGTCTACAGTCACTTTGTAATCATGCCCAGATGAAAAACGGCCTGTCTCGCAGATTGCCTTTGTAATTGAAAGGGTACGTCGCTACCGTAACTACAACTACTACATATTTGAATTATTCATTTTTGTTCTTTAAAAAATAATAATTTTTACTATGGTGGCACCAAAATTGCTAATTTTTTGTTCCTAAGTTAGGATGCTCGCTGGCTGAGATCACCCGAGCGGGCGTCCATATAAGTACCAGGTGTCAAGTTATAATTTACACCCCTCTACCTGTTTTTTTGTACAAAATAATATATATATATATATATATATATATATATATATATATATAATTATTTATTTTTCTTGGGTATAGGTTTTTAATTAAAACTACTTCATTACATAGCTAACATCTCACGTTTCGCCCAGCGTAGTGAGCTTTTTCAAAAATATATATTGCGTTCAGGCAATAACCTACAAACAATTACAAAAATTACTATTTTTTTATCACAAATTAAAATAATACATAACAACGTATTAAAAAAAAAACTTTACATAACACTAATTTTACAGAAACGCACCTCGAAAAAGATTGTTATAGGCTCACATCTTATTTTGATTTAATAATAATTTTTCATAAAAAAAATATTGTCATTTCATAGTAAAAAGCGTGGGGTGCATTTTACTATTTTTTCATAACTTTTCCATCATAGATATTTGCAAATATAATAATTATAACATTTAATATATTTATCACCCCACGCTTTTTACTATGAAATGACAATATTTTTTTAATGAAAAATTATTTTCTAATTTTTAGTTCGGTTGCATATAAAAGCGTGTTTTTTTTAGTTTTTTTAAACTATTAATTATTTTTCATTTTTAGTTTCTGCTACTCTTGACAAAATGGCGAAAAAATTTTTAATGAACAAGAGTGGCAAATTTTAAAATTTTTCCAACAGATTGCAACTCACTAAAAATTTCTTTTTCATTAAATAGCAAAGTTTGAAATTTTGCCAACAGATGGCAATCCAGGCAATGTTTGGACCGTTGCCAATATATTGCAACCCACTAAAAAATTTCTTCTTCATTTAATAGCAAAGTTTGAAATGTTGCCAACAGATGGCAACCTAGGTGTTGTTTTTATAATATAATGGAATTTTTTTCCTGGCGATCCAAAAAAGATAACGGGATACTGTTTGCAGATTATTGCATTGTCATGTTTCCTTAATACGTGTGCAAAGTTTCAAAGAAATCGAATAGCTGGAAGTTGGTTAAAATTAGGCTCAAAGATTCCGTTACATAGCCAGATAGTTACAACCCAAGTTAATAAAAAAGCGTGTTAACGGCATTTATTAACTGTTATTGTTCATAAAAATTGAACACCAATGGTGCAACTAACCCAATTGTGTAAAAGAACTTATTAATTTTTATTGTTCATAAAAATTGAACACCAATGGTGCAACTAACCAAATTGTGTAAAAACTAAAAAATTTCTTCTTCATTTAATATTCGAAAAAGATTGTTATAGGCTCACATCTTATTTTGATTTAATAATAATTTTTCATTAAAAAAATATTGTCATTTCATAGTAAAAAGCGTGGGGTGCATTTTACTATTTTTTCATAACTTTTCCATCATAGATATTTGCAAATATAATAATTATAACATTTAATATATTTATCACCCCACGCTTTTTACTATGAAATGACAATATTTTTTTAATGAAAAATTATTTTCTAATTTTTAGTTCGGTTGCATATAAAAGCGTGTTTTTTTAGTTTTTTAAACTATTAATTATTTTTCATTTTTTAGTTTCTGCTACTCTTGACAAAATGGCGAAAATTTTTTTAATGAACAAGAGTGGCAAATTTTAAAATTTTTCCAACAGATTGCAACTCACTAAAAAATTTCTTCTTCATTAAGTAGCAAAGTTTGAAATTTTGCCAACAGATGGCAATCCAGGCAATGTTTGGACCGTTGCCAATATATTGCAACCCACTAAAAATTTCTTCTTCATTTAATAGCAAAGTTTGAAATGTTGCCAACAGATGGCAACCTAGGTGTTGTTTTTATAATATAATGGAATTTTTTTCCTGGCGATCCAAAAAAGATAACGGGATACTGTTTGCAGATTATTGCATTGTCATGTTTCCTTAATACGTGTGCAAAGTTTCAAAGAAATCGAATAGCTGGAAGTTGGTTAAAATTAGGCTCAAAGATTCCGTTACATAGCCAGATAGTTACAACCCAAGTTAATAAAAAAGCGTGTTAACGGCATTTATTAACTGTTATTGTTCATAAAAATTGAACACCAATGGTGCAACTAACCCAATTGTGTAAAAGAACTTATTAATTTTTATTGTTCATAAAAATTGAACACCAATGGTGCAACTAACCAAATTGTGTAAAAACTAAAAAATTCTTTTTCATTTAATAGCAAAGTTTGAAATGTTGCCAACAGATGGCATCCTAGGTGTTGTTTTTATAATATAATGGAATTTTTTTCCTGGCGATCCAAAAAAAGATAACGGAATACTGTTTGCAGATTATTGCATTGTCATGTTTCCTTAATATGTGTGCAAAGTTTCAAAGAAATCGAATAGCTGGAAGTTGGTTAAAATTAGGCTCAAAGATTCCGTTACATAGGCAGCCAGATGGATAGATACATACAACCCAAGTTAATAAAAGCGTGTTAAAAATAAAAGAGTATCTGTTGTAGGATTTTTTTTTATTTAAGGATGCAAGAAGGTTTTTATTTTTATGTTATCTTTTTATCATTAAAATAAAAAAGAAATTGTTTTTCTGCTTTACTTTGGTTGAATTTATTTACTATATTATTATACAGATAGAAAAATTTTGTTGAAATATTATACAGTTTGTCGTGGTTTTAACCTGGAAAAAAGCTGTTTTTAATAAATTAGATTGTGGTAGATTTGGCTTAGATTTCTCAGATCTTGTTTGTCATTGACAGCTTGCTGTTCTTTCTTTATATAAATCATTTCTTTAACTAAAAGTTTCTGATAGTTTTGGTCCTGGGTAAGTATGCTGGTGTTTGCAAAGTCAAACTCATGTTTTAAATTGGACTCATGCTTATGTAAAGCTGTAGAAGCGTTTTTGTATATTTATGACCATTTATCCTATTTTCTAGGTACTGTGTGGTCATGCCGATGTATTTTTTGGGTAGTTTAGGCATGGTATTGAATAAATTAGGTTTGACTTCTTTTTGTACCCACTTTGCTTTTTAAAGGAGTGTATAGATTTGCTAAGCGATTTTGTGCCGTATGACATACAACTATATCGTGTTTTTTAAGGATGTATTTAATTTTTTCTGAGAGGTTTTGGGTATAAGGCATAGCAATGTAATTTTTTGAATTATCTGTGTTTTTAGGGTCTTCCTGAGCTTTATTATGATTGTAGAATTTAAAAGTACGTTGCTTGATAATTCGGTTAATATGTTTTTCTGAAAAATTGTTTTCTTTTAAGGTTGCTCTTACTTTATTAAGTGATTCTACCCGGTATTCTGGTGATGTAAGAGATATTGCCCTATCAGTTAAACTAATTATAACACTATTTTTTGTGAACTAGGATGGTGTGAATTGTAGTTTAAATAACGACCCGACCAAGTTTTTTTAGTGTACCATTTCGTTTTAATATTACCGGTATGCTCATTTTTTATTAAAGTTAGGTCCAAAAATTAATTTGGTTATTGTTTTCTGTTTCTGAGGTAAATTGAAGTTTAGGGTGAACCCATTGTTAATTTACATATTAAATATTAATATACCTAACCTAACCTACCTAAATTTAAAAACAAAACACGTTTATTTAATGCGTACATTTTTCAAGAACTTATGCCTTCGCCAAGACACATTGCTGCGAAAGCGAAAAACAATATAATGCAACGCGATGCAGGCAACCGATGATACAACGTATTCAGTCATTGTATTAAAGCTTTGCGTGCATTATAATGGATTTGTGCTTTTTCTTTGTTATAACTAATTGTTATTATTTTTTAATTTTATTGTAAATTAGGTGGGTCATTCACAAAATGATCTTATGGACGAGCGTCCAGATACCCGTCATATTGGTAAGATGACGAGTCGCCGCCGGTACTCGATACTGGCACAAATTATCAGAATACCTATTTTGAACATATGTGTTAGTGGTGCTTATGACTGAAAGTAGAATAAAAAAACGAATAATATTACTTATAACTTCTAGTATATTTTCTGATTACTTATCATTGCTCTATTTCAAAGTAACTTTGGCGTGTGCTTTTAGACCCTTTATAGTAATTGTAGAAATAGGCGGTTTTAATATTGTTCGTTTTTAATTATATGAATATTTTTATAATTAATCCCCTCAGACCAAGTAAAAGTAGAAATTTCTAAAATCCGTATACCTTCACAGCAGAAAACGTCGCCGGCAGCGTCTGTCGGCGCCGCCGCCATGCTGATTTGCATGCGACGCCATACCGACCGTCCGCGGGTGGGGAACAAGGGGGAAAAGTAATCGATATGTTTAAGCCCGCCAAAGATGCCCCCATAACAGCTCGGGACGATGTTGTTTGTTTTGTTATTTTACTCGTTTTTGTTCGCTTTCATAGTCAGCTTTTACCGTTTTATGGGGTTTTTGATCTTTTTATAATTGACAAAGCTTCGCGTGTATATTAAGCAATTTTACGAAATTGTACAGACTAAGCCAAATTAATTGCAGGGCCTTTGTTTTCAAATATGTTACTGTTAATATGCACTTTAAGTCCATGTATATGTTTGTTGTCATGGTATTTCTTAGGTCAACATCAGATCATAATTTAACATTCATTTCAATATATGTATGTATTTTGTCTCCGATTGAAAATTTTGGATTTAATAGTCTCTGTCTTGAACTTCTGTTTTTACTAAAAATGACGTAATTTTTCTATTTTAAATGAAATATTTTATATATTTGTCGAAATATACAGGGTGTCCCAGCGATCGATTTTTTGAAAAGTAAGAAGAAGAATTTTATAAATTTGGCAACATTACAAAGTCAGTAGGAGACATACCTACAAGCAGGGCCGTATTAACTGTTTAAGGCGCCCTAGGCTAGAATTTCCGGAGCGCCTATTTTCCATCCTATTCAGTATTGAAGCCCTCTCGTAGCAGGTCAGGAATTTATTACTTGTACTAATTATTACTCGAAAACGGCTCATTTTATCGATGTCAAACATAAGTACCTTTTTTTAGCAAAAGGTTTAAACTACCCAAAAACATATTTTTGTGTCTTCACCATACAGGGCGTAAAAAATATTATCAATAATGTGCGAAAACTAGTCCGTCCCTGGCAAACTAAAGAAGCAACATAAGTTTCAAGGGCACTATTTTAAGAGGCCTTTACTAGTATGCATCGTACTAAAATATTATCAAATTATACAGAGCGCTTTAAAAGTTATTCACGAAAAATCGATTTCTAGCTGCCCCCTTTAGGGGATCATATCTCCGCAGGGGGGCTTAAACGGAAAAATTTTATAGGAACTTGTCGTATTATTTTCATCTGTTCCATACGTGTGCGAGAGATTTCCCACATTTTCCCGGACACCCTGTATATGTTTTATGAATTTCGATTTTAAATATATCGCTTTCAAGAGAGACACTTGTATTGCCGCACGTATGTATCTCTATACGGCCCAACTGGACAGGCTCCGAACTTTGTTCGTTCTTTTATCCCTACGGAGGTCTTCCAAAAAAATTTTTTGGTTTAAAGAGCAAAAAAAGCTCATTCCCTCCTTTTTACGCCTATTTCTCTATTTTATTCCAAAGCACCTTATTCACAAAGAAATTAGTCACCTAGAATCCGCACTCAACCTAATTTTTTAAAAACGTCCCCTGTCTAGCGCCTATTACTCCCCTGTCTGGCGCCTATTTTTTCATGGCGCCCTAGGCTATACCCTAGTCAGCCTAATGGATAATACGGCCCTGGCCTTCATATAACATATTCGATGATTTGTTTACTCGAAATAAATAAAGTAGTACACTGTTCTTACTTTTAATATAAATTTTATTATAGCTTTAAACATAAAAGACAATAAAGTGTATTAAGTAAAACCAAAGAAATAACCCTCAAATTTTACTTACGTTACAAAAGTAAAACATAGAGTAAAACTCAATTAAAAAAAGAATATTGGTAATTAAAACCTAAATAAATAAAACAGCAATTCAAATTCAACTTTCCTGGTCTTTATGATTTCAAAATGTTTAACCAAAAATTTCATATCACATATTTTATTTTGTATAAAAATTATCGTTAAATTAGGCTTTCTTAACTTGGTTGTTGTTTGTAAATAGTTTTTGATAAGTTTTAATTTCGAAATTTTTATTTAAAAATAAAATATGTTTAAAATAAAAATATTGATTTTAAAATAATTCTTAATTATTGGGATATAGGTTTTACCGGACAAGTCCAAATTTCATTTTTAAAGCAATATTTAAACAAATCCGGAATTCTCCGCTTTTTGCTTAAAAATAGATTGTTGGCTATGTGCAAAATTCTTATAAAGACGTTAATGTGCTTCGGAATATACGATTTTCGCACTAGTCTATGCGAATTTCTTCAGAGCCTACGACTCTGTGAAAAAGATATTTTTGCCAAAAATGGACTTGCCCCAAAGTCCTAAATTTATTTCAAAAATTTCTGCTCCAGCAGCAGCGCCCCTGGTGCTTTGCACCACATGCATCTTAAAAACTGAGACAAGGGACCCATACCAAATTTATATCAGATGCTATTGATGCTAAAAGGAACACTTTGGTAAAGAACATTTTTATTTTCGAATTTGCAAAAAAATTTTTTTGGTTCCCCCTCCCCCAACCCTATATTTTTATATTGTAGTTTTTTGGGTTTAGTTTATTTTTTTGACAAATCCACAATAACGCAAAAATATCGCGACTTTCTGATAATTACGGGTATCTGAAAATCTAGCATAAAAAATTGAAGATAGATTAATATTTCAATTGGCAATAGTTTTTAAAAAATACAGATAATTTTGCACAATTTAAAATTTGTCGATAACATTTTATCAAATTTACGAGAAAAATACAAGTAAAGGATTCGCTTCTAAAATTTAGATTTGTCTAAAGGGGAGGCCAAACAAAGAAACAATTTTTTTTCGCAAAATCCAAAATAAAAAATGTCTTCACCAAAGTGTCCCACTTAGCATCAATAGCATTTGATATAAATTTGGTGTGGGTCCTATGTCTCAGTTTATAGATACTAATTAATAATTTAAAAATCCTGGCGACGCCCATGGTTGCTTTACTAACCTCATACATGTTTAATAGGGTTAAGGTCCAGGAAACTCGGTGGTCATATCATCCTCTAAATATAATTCTTTTATTATGTATCCAGGCAAAAGTTTTCTAGTGCTTAAAAGTTAAAAATAAGGTTAGTGTACTCTTGGAGAAAAATTATGTTTTTCAAGTTGTTACAAACCCTGTATACAAAATCAACATTGTCTCTTCGTAAATCAAATGGTAAAAAAGCACAAAATTTTTATGAAAAATGAAATTTTTGGTTCATTTGTCCTTTTGTAAACCCCACTCGTGAACAATTTGTAAATAGTAAAAAAATCTAAAAAATAAAATGTTTCTATTAAGTTAACTGCATTTATTTTTTTTAAAGGTGGAACCCGTCTTCCTACTTACCCCGATATTTTTTTACTAACCAGGATACTTAGTTGTTTACGGAAGTAGTTTTAGATATCATCTAAAATATGCTTATACACGATTATATTTTTAGATAGATGTCAATCTCGATAT
This sequence comes from Listronotus bonariensis, assembly GCA_014170235.1. Taxonomy (NCBI): domain Eukaryota; kingdom Metazoa; phylum Arthropoda; class Insecta; order Coleoptera; family Curculionidae; genus Listronotus; species Listronotus bonariensis. Next base: position 34,151 of record JACEGR010000125.1, read on the forward strand.
AATGTAGCCAATTACCCAAGTCTACAGCTAGTTATAATCTCAAGCTGATAATCGGCGATAAACGATGAGCAGATATCCACTTTTCTCTTAAGTTTTAACCGTTCAGAAACTTGTTATTTCATATTTAGTAATATAGTACGTAACTTTTATACGGTAGCTAATAAAATTACCTACATTATCGTTAAAGGAAACATAGTAATTAGTGTTACTTCAAATACTCATGTTAATAACTACAAGTTAGACGAGAATCGGGTTTCTTGATGAAGAAACAAGCAGTTTATTTAAAGGCTATTTTTAGGTACATGAACGGATCTGATTTTCTTTATTTTTTTTAGGAATTTTGTTACTATTAAAATAAGGAAGCACGGTAATTTAACGAAGGCTGGACCGTAGGGTGGAGGAAAAAGCTTAAGGTTAGACATTTTATATTTAATAGTGCGCAAAAGTAGTATCTTAGTATGGTAGGGGTGCCCAAGGAAGATTTACTACAGCGCGGCAGATTAATATACTGGAGGATACTTTGTACCCGGCTAAGTACCCATATCATCCCATATAACATTTTTTGCCGGCGTTGTACATTTAATTTACTGGCATTGCCAACACTCTTTAATGGCAAGGCATTGGCAAAAAGGTATCAAAAAGACGCGAAAGTGGGCAATTGGCCGTTATTGGGCCACGTGTTGCAGATAATGTGATGGCATCCATCATTAATAAGTTATGCCAAAAAATGCGTTTAGGATGATGGCATCCATCATTAATAAGTTATTGGCAAAAAAATGCGTTTAGGATAATGGCATTTATCATTAAATAAGTACTGCAAGTTTTATAAGTTGAATGTTCCAAAAGTTAAATAACATATTTAGAATTTTGTAATCGAAAAAATGAGAAAAAAAGGCAAGAAAACTTAATCAATGAAAAAATTACATAATATAAATTTTTATGCCGTAACAATAAACCAAAAATAAAAAGTATGTAATAAAATTAAAAAAGATAGTTAGTCAAAAGAAAAGACTTTAAAATAGTAAGTATTTAAGGGACACTTACACTCAATTTTCAGATCCAAAACATAGGGAGAAATATTTTAAAGGAGTTAAATGTAAAAAAAAACTATTAAATATATATAATTTTTTTTATTAACACGTCTTTAAAACTTTTAATAAGGCAACTCCCTGATTTCATATAATTTTTTAGGTAACTACAAATTTAAAAGGTTTTAAACGAAATGTTTACAGCTCCTAACAGTCTACTTGAATAACCCACCTTCTTGACTAGTCACCACCAATTAATTACACAACACACACTAATTAGGTAATGAATACACTTAATTATGTCTACCAAAAACTCTTTTCTTTAAAAAAGAAACTAAAAAGCTAGAAAACCACGTAGAAAACAATTGCACAAAGCGGCCAAAAAAAGCAAGGTTGCCTCATCTGTCAAATCTTGTATTTCGGCTGAGCGGGAAATTTGAATTAATCACCTTCGGTCGAAATCGTCGAAATTAACCTAGCTAATTTTACCATCATTTTATTTTTATTCTCTCAAAAATACATAATAAACATTTTGTTTGACTTAATTTTTATTTGCATGATTTGTATCAATAAAATGTTAGGAAAAGGCCATTTCCTTTAAATTATGTAAAAAGACATAAAATAATGTTGTTTAGCCGCCATTATAAATAAAACAGATCAAAAAATTGCTCGAAAGTTAGTTAAATACCAATGTTAATAATATGGTTTGCAAATTATAAATATGCGTTGAAGGTTTGCCATCAAAAATCCAATATTTATTTGCCTGCAACAAAAAGGCATGCTTTATTTAATCAGGATTGGTATGCCGCCATTTTTGTATGCTTGCCGGCAATTCGCCTGCATGTAAAATTTATTGGCAATTGAGTTTTTATTTAGGGTTAACTTTTTAATGCGTATTAGATGTTGGCATAATATTGCCACCAATTGCCAATCCTTTACCATCAATGCCAATATGAAAAATGTATATTGCCGGCAAATAGTGTTAACTGAGATCATAAGTTTTGCAACCCAATAGGTCTCTATGACGCTCAAGTAAATTCCTATTTAGCATCGTGGGCTCCCCTACTATAAATAGATACTTTAAAGAATATACCACATTTGATATGTCTATCTCTTATAGTTTTAGAAATATTGCTATCCAAATCTAAAAAAAGGAGATATACCTATGTCAATTTTAACAAAGATACTAAACTTTGTGTTTATAGCTTAAAGCTTAAAATTAAATAAAAATTAAACATAATTTTTGAGATTTGGATGGCCATATTTCCAAAAGTATAAAAGATAGACAAATCGAATGTGGCATTTTTTTAAAGCTCTTTAAAATATCCATTTAATAATGATGCAATATACAGGATGTTTTTTTTAAATGCCAGAGTTCTATTAAATTCTAAAGGATGGCCACATTTCCATAACCATTAAAAATTGGATATATCACATGTTGGCTTTTTTTAAAGCTCTTTATTAGATCTCTTGAATGGTCTTATAATATACATGTATGTGACTTTAAGATAAAAAATTTATTCTGTAAATTACTTAACAAAAAAGGGTATACGTAATAAAGTTAATTTAAAAAGCAATGTTTGAGATATTTAAATTTAAAAAAAATATATATTCTTTATGGCCAAGGACAAGCTATGGGGTGGTTAAGTTTTGGCTTGACCTTATTTAAAATTTTAGTAATAATAGCTCTTTCGTAAAACAAAATGTATTTTTTTAACCGACATTAAAAAGGAGGTTCGAAAAAATTGAAAAGCTTTAGGCCTGACAAAACAGCTATAAAACCGCGATAATTCAATTAAATATTCATTTTCTAAAAGAAAAACGGAAACACTCAATTCCGTTGTGTCGTAACATAATATGCCAAAAAAGGTAATTGTCTAGAAAGTTGCGGCAACTCCGATTTTGACGAAATTTGGTATAAGGGGGTTTTATGGGGCGCTTACCACGAACCTGAAAGACTTTTTTCGGCACCGTTTAGTTCTAGAGATATTCATCATCAAATTTAACATTTAAACTATCCTTAGTATCACTATATTCCGCCTTCTTTTTGCACAACTTTTTTATTATAACACTAAACTGGCACATAATTTTTTTATAAACATTCCTAAAAACCTCTTTTTAGTTATTTAACACGTTTTTTTATTAAATTCCAAATATTCTACCCCTAAAAGGCTGCAACCATGCATACACCTATTTGTATAATAATTTCAAACATGGCGACTTGATTTTAAGCAAACTTTTTATATTAATACAGAAAGGCTAAAAATCAATTAAAAAACATGTTTTAAACAGGTTTTTAATGTTAAATGATATATTGTGTGCCAATTTAGTGTTAGGTATATCAGGAATTTAGTGCAAAAAAAGGGAGATTATAGTAAAAATAAGAATAGTTTGAATTTCAACTTTATTGATGAATATCTCGAGAACGGAACGTTGACGACAAAAATTCTTTCAGATTCGTGAGCAGCGCCCTATAAAACCCCCGTATACCAAATTTCGTCAAAATCGGAGTTGCCGCAACTTTCTAGACAATTATCAAAAAAATATTAGCTAAGAGAGGAACTCTCTTCACTGACGCATTTTGCCTGTCTCACAGGACTTAAACTGGCTGCAGGGCCGTGCCTACTGGGTGGTGCAAGTGGTGCAAGGCACCAGGGCGCAATGCTGTGGGGGCGGAAATTTTGAAAAAAGGGCAGAAATGCTTGAAATGAATGGGCGGTAAATTAGTAAAATTTTGGAAAACAATGTAATTTAAAAGTGGGATTTTTTTGGCCTTTAAAAATATTTGATAGAAAGGAAAAAAGCAATGTTGAATTAAGAAGACAGAATTTTTGAAAGTAAAGCCCCTTTTTTGATCTTAACATTTTTTTTTGCTCTTAGCATTTTTAGCTCTGAATTGTTCTTTTAACAATTGAAATTCCTCAATTACCAAAAGACATTCTCTTCTGGGGGCGGCCAAATTTTTTTGCCCCAGGGCGCAAGTCACCTTAGCAACGGCCCTGACTGGCTGTGCCGGGTCCATGGTAAATAACACAAAAAATAAGAGTTCCTTTATAAAAACAACTATCATTGTTCAACGGTAAGAAATAATCTTACCTTTGATACCGTACTGAAAAGCATTATCTGCATTTTTTCAAATCCGTCTTTGTAAAAATAATAATTTACGTAAATAAAAGAGATTAACTTTTACCTCCTCCAGAACTATACTTCTTTCAATGTTTATGCTAATATCATGGTTGTGAAACCAACCTAATAAATCCAACCTGGAATTCCTGTAATTAAATCAAACTGTCAGGCCGTAGTCAGACAAAATTCCTAAATAAGTTCATTGATTAAACCTGGCTGATGGACGAAATCAGGTAGGACGAAGTAATTTACGAGGTACGTCAACCGGGGGACATGTGCTCGTTCGAATCAATCAGTTGTCCGTCTAGAACCTCCCGCGTGCCACTGCATTCCTCAGGGACGGGTTTAATTGGAATTCGTATTTTGAGCAGTGGAAGGATATGTTCGCCAATAATGTTAAAGTATTATCAGGTAGTTACTATCTTAACGAAACCGTTAATTTTTGTTACAAGGGTCGAAGACATAATAAAAGTCAAAGCACACTAGACGCTCAGGTTTCGGTACGCTCAAGGACCGATCAAATATCTTACATGCTATTTTAATATCATTTTAGGTCAGTCTTTTAAAAAGCATGTAATAGCTATTTATGTATCAAGGGCGTTACTAGGACTATAATGCCCTGAAGGTCGAAATAGCCCGAGGGCTAGATTTCGACCTGATGGGCATTATAGTCCAATAAAGCCCGTGGTGCATACAATGCTTTATGTTTTACCCAAAAAAGAGTTTTTCAATGACTAATTACATTATTTATTCGCAATATAAAAAATAAGTTGCACCTGTACCTGTATACGTAAATAGATAATGACTGGTGTTAAGTTTGACTTTGATGTTTCTATCAGTTAGTCAGTTGGCATTTTTTATTTAACGATTTGCTCAAAATGGAAGAAATTCCACAAAATATAAGAGAAAAGGCCATAAAAGCGACCGAAAATCTTTTGCCAGTTAAATCAAGGCAACAGTATGATCGGGAGAGATGAACAGTTAAAAAAATAAATCGACTTCAAAACAATAATAAAACTCACTCAAAAGTTAAAAATAATAATAAAAAAAGGGAAACTTTGATTTTTCACTTTTTAATTTATTATTATTACTATTAAATCGGTAAACATACATTAAAAAACATAGACTACAGTAAAAACCACAAGCACGTGTAATTGGATTGGTTTGAAACAAATAAATAAAAAAGTTTAAATTACCAGAACTAACCATGCCCCCCCAATGTGACAGTTTTGTATGACCGTCTGTAGCCCTCTTAACCAATCAAATTAAACAGCTTTGCCGCACGAACAACGTACGGCACAGAGAAAAAATAGTACTAGTCTCTTTCGCGATCCTTACTTGTTTTTTGTTTATGGGACCACTGCAAAACTACACCCATTTGAAATAAATAAAAAATAAATCGGTGCACAAACGCCGGAGTAATCAAGTATCAAGTAACATACACAAAAAATAAAACATATAGGCGAATTGAGAACCTGCTCGGTTTTGAAGTCGGGTAAAAATTACTTTCTAGGATTTAAAAATGGTACAGTTATGCAATAAACAGCCACAAAGGGTTTTTTTAGTTTTTGGCAAGCCTATAAATTTAGGTTGCTGGGACTGCATATTGTTACTTTAGGTTCGTAGGCCAATGCTTTACAAAACTTTTTAATAATGAAAACCATTTTTTTACTACACTGCTTGAACACCTCATATTCTTTTTCATATCCTGAGGTTTCCAAAATATTTTGGGGGATATTGTCGTTGTCTTTAGAGTCCATTTTGCTTTGGAATGGTACATTTTCTTTTACCGAATAAAACTGGTTACTTATACCACATTTATTATTTAAGGAGCCCACAGACGATCAATATTGTTGGGCAAAATATTGTACAGTAATATTGCTAGTCGTCCCCAAACAGTGCAATATATTCGCTCAATAACTATATTTAATATATTTTATAATAACTAGTTTTGTTTTGTAACTAAACTGCTTGAAACATGTTTGAAAATAAGAAAAAACCTTTATTTCTTTCTCTAATGCTTTTGAACCCATATTTGTGTAATTGCTTTTGTAAAACAAATACTCTTTCGTATTTGAAAACTGAAATAATTTTGCAATATTACCCACACACGGCACAATAAATCACTATTGCACAATAAAAATTAAACTGTTTTTGATTGACACAATATATTGTACAATCTCTCAATATAAACTACAAATGGTCAATAATATTGTACAAGATGAAATTTTGCGCAATAATATTGATCGTCTGTGGGCCACGACAAATCCTATAATATTTGACTATATCAAATGTCATATTTGACTATTTCAAATGTCATATTTGACTGGTGTTTAATTATTACAAGATACAGGAACCCGCGAATAAAATTAGATTTTTTTTGATACTGCAGCTAAATAATTCATTAAAAATATCGCAAAAGGTGGTAGAAAAAATAACATACATTCTTCCTGAGGTAAAGTGCAAGAAAAATGGCACTTTTCGTCAACTTTCAATCAACAGTATATGACAATTTAATACCATGGTAACGTATTATTCCGAGATCAAGAACATATTTTACTTATATTTATTAATTAAAAAAAAAAATTGTACGACCGCCATTTAAGGGCGTAAAATCGCACTTTTACGCCCTCTAGGGCAAAAAAGTATCAAAAACGCCCGCATTTATAAATGAGAGCGTAAAATGGCATTTTTACGCCCTAGGGCAAAAAGTATCAAAAATGCCCGCATTTATAAATTTATAAAACAATAATAAAATTAAATAATGCCCCATTTTTTTTGGGAAAACAACAATTTATTTTATTTAACCTATGTTAAAAGTCTACTAATTAAATAAATAAATAAATAAATAAATACTCTTTATTTCCATTTGATTTACATTCGTAAATATTAGATAATGTCAAATTTACATTTATTTTAAATATCAATAGCACATTTTTTCATACAAACATAAACATAAAATTAAATAAATATATAATTAAAAATCATGCTGCATATATTCGTCTACAGAATAAAATGCCCTATCACAAAGAAGTTTTTTTACTGCTGTTTTAAAGTGGTTGACATTAGATATTTCTTTTATTCTCAAAGGTAATTTGTTGTAAAGTTTTATAGGTAGGATACGGGGACCCTTGGCAACAGCGCTTAATCTGTGCTTGGGTATGTTGATATTTAAATTTGCTCGTAGTGAGTGTTCCAAGATATCGTCCCGAGTTTTGCCAAAACTCGATGGATTTGACTTGACCAAGCAAACGCTCTTTAAGATAAAAATGCTAGGAAACGTGAGCAGATTCAGTTGAATAAATAAATCCTTACAAGAATGTCTTCGTGGTTTAAACACCATGGTTCGAAGTATTTTTTTTGTTGAATGAAAATTTCGTTTGCTCTAGAGCAATTACCCCAGGCTATAGTGGCATAATTTAAAGTCGAGTAAACATATGCATTATAATAAAGTAATAGAAGCGGCAAATCAAGTTTATTTCTCAATTGCCATAAGACAAAGCAATGCCTTGCTAATTTTTTAAGAACGCTATCTACGTGATCCGACCATTGTAACCTACTATCTACTAGCACACCGAGAAATTTAGTATAATTTTTTTGTTCTATTGATTTATGGTTAAGATGTATGAGAAGGCTGTGATTCTGATCTTTTAATGAGAAATGTATTAGTTCGGTCTTTTCATGGTTAAGTAATAAACCACTTTTTTCACAGTAATTCGTTACATTTTTAACAGCTACCCTACTGTTGTTTCGCAGTTCCTCGACATTCGAGCCACTTGTAACAACCGCCATATCATCCGCAAACAGAGAGACGTAATTTTCATCAGAGCTCATTTGGAATACATCATTAATAAAAATTATGAAAAGCAGGGGCCCAAGGATGCTTCCTTGGGGCACACCTCGCGAAACAAATTCATACTCCGAGGAATAGTTTACCGATCCGCGTCTCAAAACTACTTTTTGCCTGCGGTTCGTAAGGAAACTTTTTAGCCATTGTAAGGCATTTCCTCGAATACCATATCTTTCACACTTTTTAAGCAATAAGTTAATATCAATTAGCTCGAAAGCCCGTTTTTGATCAAAAAACAAGCAAGCTGTCTGCTTACCACTGTCAAGTTTATCAAGTATTTTATTACAAAGGGAAACAATCGCATGCTGAGTTGATATATCTTTACGGAAACCAAACTGATGCTGATTAAAAAAATTTCTCTTTCCAAGAAATTCATTAAATACTTATAGAAAGCCTTCTCGAATATCTTTGAAAAAACCGACAATATAGCTATGCCCCTGTAATTACAAACATTATGATCATCGCCCTTTTTAAAAATGGGTCGAATTATGGCATTTTTCAAAACATTCGGAAAATGCCCCTCTACAAACGATATATTTATAAGGTTGGTCAGTGGTAAAACAATATAATCGATTACCGTTTTCAACAATGAACAAGGTACACAATCGAATCCGGCCGAGTCCTTCTCCGAGACGGACAAAACAAGGGTGCGTGTCTCATTGGGCGTGTAGGGACCCAAAAATAAAGTATTATTTATTTTAGGACAAAAATTAAGTATATTCTCATCAATAATTAAATTTGCAGTTAAGCTATTTATAGAATCAACAAAATAAGAATTAAATGTTTTTGCGGCTTGATCCATGTCTTGAATCTTATCGCTATTTGTAGGCGTGATAAAATAATCCGGTATATTTTCTGCACTTTTTATATTTGTCTCATTTTTTATAATATTCCAAGATGTTTTGGATTTATTATTGGAATTTAAAAATAACTGATTGTAATATGCTTGTTTACTATTTTTTATTTGCTCTCTATGTTCTTTTTAAGTGATTTATATTGGGTTAAAATGGTATGGTCATTGGTGTACTTCCAAAGTTTAAAAATGTTTCTTAATAAATCGCCTTTATTACTAATTTCTTGAGTGAGCCAGGGTTTTTTATTTAATTTTATATTTCCACGACACTTTTCTAAGGGAAAAGAAAAATCGAAGATGTCTTTAAAAATCCGAAAGAACTCGTTAAATTTATTATCTAAACATCTTTCATCGTGCAATAAAAATGACCAGTCAACCTTTGAGAGTTCCAACTTAAATCTGCTTACATTGGCCTCCTTTCTAAAGCATCTTTTAAACGAAACATTGTTTTTTTCCTTGACATCCGGGATCTCAAAGCTTACATGCTGCATAAAGTGATCAGAAAGATCGCAAGAAATAACTGAACAGTTAATTGAATTAATTGGCAAAGTACAAAATATATTATCAATGGTAGATTTACTTTCATTGGAAATTCTAGTATATTCAAATATTGACTTAGTTAGACCATATGTCAGGAACACATTTTCCACAGCGGTTGCCGCCCTAGAGTCCACATTGCTAAAATTTACATTGAAATCGCCACAGATAAAGGCTGTGGCGCCTGGATTTAATATCTTATCAAGTAGATCATTAAGAGAATTTAAAAAATATCGATATCACCCGTTGGAGAACGATATAAACATGCCACAATTAAATTATAATTATTTACTTGTACTTGACAAACTGAACATTCAAAATGTTGTTCCGAGGTTATTTGAGAAAGGGTTTTAATAGAAAATGTAATATTTTTGTTTACAAAAATCGCTACTCCACCTCCATTCATATCTTTTCTAGAATAATAGCTAGCTAACTGATAAGGACCTAAATGTATTAAAGAAATTTCTTCCTGGTTACACCAGGTTTCTGTCAAACATACAACTTCTGGAAGATCTATAGAATAAAGTAAAGTCTCTAAATCATTAGTTTTATTCCTAAGGCTTCTTATATTAAGATGGCAAACTGCTATCTTTCTCCGTGAAGTAACTTCTTTTAAATGATGAACAATTACTGGATTTAGGCTGCTTACTTCTTGGGTTTCTGAGAGGCCAGCGCTGTTAAATTTACATCCTCATGCAACATTTTGGAATTCTTTGATTTTGGAAATCTATATCGATTTACACATGCTCCCATAGGCCAGATACTGGGTTCATAGACTTTATTGACGTCAGTAATAGGAAATGAAACTATAAATGAATTGCTTCTTTCCGACTTGTTTAATTCTTTGCATTCGAAATTAATTTCAAGAGCAGTATGCTTTAAAAACGAACAAGAGCTTCTGCTGTTGTATTGGTGTCCATCCTATAGACATGTAAATATCCACGCTTTGCAATTGTTTTTACTTCGGTGTTTTCTGAGTTTGAACCTATGATAGGTTTCTTGCCATATCGATGATGTACATTGCGATTATGATTTTGGCTTGCATTACTTCCCCGCCGCTGCTTGGAATGAAGAGCTGAACCCACTGCATGACTCACTTGCCCTAATGTAAACAAATTTCGGCTCGTGCCATTTGTTTGTGTTTTTGTTGCTGATTTAGTTGCTTGTTCGACTTGCTTTGTTGTAAGTTTGAGTCCTCTAGGCTACCTGTTTTACCCACTGAGCTGGCAGCAGGTTGTACTTTTAAAGCATTGTTACAAGATGACGCACCTAGATTTTTTCCAGTTAAAGTAGTTTCTTCACATTTCGATTGTTTTAATAATATTAACTCATCCTGACTAGTTAGACGTTTCTCAAGATGAAAAATGGTTTTATTTAGCAATTTATTTTCGTTATTTAAAGAAAATGTGGTTAGCTTACTTTTCATACAGCTGAAATTTCGACATTCCACCTGAAGGTCATCGACGCTATCGAAAAATGTGTTTTCATCCAAATTTTCCTGCAACGAGCACTTTCCACCCAGTTTATTAAAAAAATCACTTAACACTACATTAGATTTTATAGATTCACAATAACTTTTATTAACTAAAGCCTGAATTATATCTTTTTAATTGATTTTGTTTAGCTCATTTAGGAGCACGTCACTATTGCTGGACGCCATCTTTGTATATTGACTGAATAAGGACTCCCTTAATAAGTTATTTACATTATTATATATTATTACAATTTAAAACATTAAAAGCTGGGAAATTTTCTCCTAACTACAGAGAATGCTTGTATATTAATTTCAGTCGTACAAAATATTGTTTGCACCTCTGGCGTAAAGCACTTTTACGCCCCCAACTGATTGTTGCCCTTGGAATAAAAATCACTATTTGGTACGATAGGGCGTAAAATACAATTTTACGCTTCCATTTGAGGGAGCAAAAATTGCACTTTATGCCCTAGGGAAAAAAAGTATGAAAAACATCGGCAAGTAGAAATTTATATAGCAATAATAAACGTATTAAATAATGCCCAATTTTTTTGGTAAAACAACAATTTATTTAATTAAACTTATGTTAAAAGTATACTGATTACAATTTGAAACATTAAAAGCAGGCACATTTTCTCCTACTGGTTCTCTTTGGTGTATAATATTAATCTATATACAACAAAAATAAAAGAAAAATAACTACAGCGAATGCTTGTATATTAATTTCAGTCGTACAAAAAATATTGTTTGCACCTCTGGCGTAAAGCACTTTTATGCCCTTGTTACAAAAATAGCTATTAGGCCCAGTTGTACAAAGTAGGCTTAAACTCAGTTCTATTGAACTGAGGTCAGGCCTTTGAACTTTCCGTAAAATTTCTTTCAATTCCTTGACACTGACAGCAATATTGAGTTTTTACGGAAAGTTAAAAGGCTTGACCTCAGTTCAGAACTAACCAGAACTGAATTTGAACCAGCTTTGTACAACTGGGCTCTAGTGGTTGTTGGACTCGGCTAAAGCCTCATCTAGTAAAATATTGTTTTATTTGTAAAGGGGTGTCAAGTTATTGAAAGGGAGTTTGACCTTCCCCTGAAGCTACTAAGTGTTTTCCAGGATTTTACGAAAAAAAAAATACACAAGATGATTAATTTACTGTTCAGTTCTTGTTTCATGACCCGGTACATATCTTCTTATCTGCAGTTGTAAATTCAGTAGTTGTCACTTTAAAAATAAATATTTTTAAATACATTCTTACACTTTAAAGAATGCACGTCCACAATGATAATTATTAAATCGTAGCCGTCAGTTACCAAAACAGCAAACACCTGCCCTTAACTGCGAAGCAGTAATAACAGATACCGTGGCACTCCATCTCGTATGTGTAATGCCCATAAATTATATATTTCAGTAAAGCGGCATAGCAATAATTACCACATACAATGTCAATAAATTACAGAAATTAATTTAATAAATTACTCCTGCTACTGCTTCGGCTCCTGTTGCCGCTGCCGGTTTTGTTTGGAGTTTGCTGAATTCGCGAACGTCTGCATTTACTGAATTAAAGTTGTTTGGTACTGAAACTTGAGTTATTACATCGACTTAATAATTAAATATGATAGTCTGCTTTAGAATGTAAAATATTAAGTTGGATTTTTAATACCTTATCGATAATGTGAAATTTTGTTTGTGGTCATAGTAACATGGAGAATTTCTAAACTTTTTTAAAGAGCGCAGAAATATTTTTAAGAACACTGTATAAACTATTTAGTCACCAATATGGATTTTATTTCAACAATCCACAACAGACTTTTTTCCTTTGGTTTACATTACTAAACCACCCAAGCATCAAGCTGATGTCTTATTATCGTCTCTTTTGGTCATTTTTGGTCAGCAATGGTCATAATGACGTCTTTAAGAAGATTGAAACAGGAAAAGAATCCTTACTGCTTGCAATTTCCTTGCAGTGCAAGGTCGCATCTCTCAGGACACTCTCTAACCAAGAGATGCAGATTTTTACACTAGCCGAAGATATTTCTTTTAAAAGCTAATTAAGATCTCAACCGCAGACCAGTCTCGAACTATTTTGGACTCATCGGTACGGTGTAGGCGATAAAAAGAGAAAAGATGTTGAATAAACGTAGTAGTTTATTGTCCATTACGCCATCTATCGGTAGAGCTTTTCCTATTTCAGTTTTGTAAAATTATTAGTTTTATTTTTCTGTCATATAATATTTCGGTTGACACGAATCATATACATCAATTTTAGGCGAAGAACCAATTCTAAAATGCTATTTACCAATCGGTTATGTTGACGTTTAAACAATGTATTATACGTCAAAGTTGTCACCAATTATTACCGCGATTATAATTGGTTGAACGCCTAAAATTGACGATAATGTCACAACATTTTTCTGGTGGGTTTTCTAAACATGACGTCATTAGATTTTTATGAGCTAGCATGACGAAAAAATGACGTCAAAAGACGTCACTTTAACGACGTCAAAAACACGTAAGGAAAATGACGTCATAATTTTGGTCTGATGACGTCCTATGATCAAAAATGACCAAAAATTACGTCGTATTGACGTCAGCTTGCTACTTGGGAGTAGTCTCTTAAGTTCTTTGGGGAATTCAAATCATTGCTCTTTACCTAATAGTAGCCTTTGACAAGGTCGGGGCTGACCTGCGTTCTATAACAAACTTTTTTCCAACCCTTTTTGCCTAATCTTGACAATGAAAAATTGCTACATACAGGGTTACAAAAAAAAATAAGGCAACAAAGCTATAGGTTAATTACAATATTTTTAAAGGTTTGTCAAAAAACGTAATTTTGCCTTACTGTAACTATTATTTTTCTAATTTCTAAATTAATACCTACTACTGTTATATCGCTCATCCGGAGGAAAAGTGACGAAACTCAAAAATGCATAATTTTAGTTAAAGGTAACTTATCTATATTCTTTGTTTATAATATACAAATTTTTAAATTTACCGTTTAAAACAGCGTTGAATTCAGGGGGTGACCCGGGGGAACATTACCTCCGGAGCAAAAAACCATCCCGAGAAATTTGGTAGCAATTTATAGGTATGAATATAATCTTAAAGTATAAAATTTGTTACATGGATATAGTAAACAGGTTCAAAAACGTGTTAAATAAAAATTTAACTTCTAAAAATATGTGCTATAGCTTATTTGATTCGAAATGACGTCTAGAAAAATGTTTGTCTAGGGCTTATTAGTATATAAGAAGTTGCCATTGTTATTAACAAAATAAAAAAAGAATGTTTAGTTAATATACCAGTTTAAATTAATACTTCCAAAAAAAAAGCAAATAGTAATTTATTTTAAAGTCATCGAAAAGATATTTATTCGTGGAAAAATATTGTACATGACTCGTGCTGAAAGTGATTTTCACACTCGGGGTATTGTCGAACTCGGCCATCGCCTCGTGCGACAACATTCCCACTCGTGTGAAATATATTACTTTCGACACTTGTTATGTAATATACAATTCAATTATATAAATTAAATACAAAACAATTGATATGGTAATTATGTACAAAAATTTTGATATACAATTTTTAATTACACTATACCAGCCCAGGATATGGTTAGCCAACCTCCTGGGACTTTATTTATTATTAACTTTTATTGTTAAAAAAAAAGATAAGTAGTCCATTTTTATATAGCCAGGATCTTGTACTATAAGGTTTAACACTTTGTAAATAACATACACCAGCTTCAGTAGAAATCCTTTCTGTTATGTCTGGTCTAATATCGGCGCTATAATGGGGTGCTTTCAACCCCAAATCCATCATATCGATAGTATCCCTGGAATCTCGTCGCAGATGGGGCTGAGTCACACGCGCGTCGCGATACATATTCATGAGGCTGGCTCGATGCCGTGCAGGACGCCGCCGCTTTCCCTTTCCTGCCGTAATATTAATTACACAGTCCTGCTGTCCGAGTTTTTAGTTGAACGTTGTTTTGGCTCTGAAAGAAAAAAATTTAAACGTTTATTTTTAATTTTGGACTGTTGATTTGGGTGTTTAAAATATTATAAAAAGATTTTTATTTTGAAATTGCCCATATACCATTTTTTGCAGGCAAGGCATTGGCAAAAAGGTATCAAAAGACATCAAAATGGGCAATCGGCCGTTATTAGGCCACGTGTTGCAGAAAATGTGATGGCATTTATCATTAATAAGTTATGATGAAAAAAATGCGTTTAGGTTGATGGCATCCATCATTAATAAGTTATGCTGAAAAAAAATGCATTTAGGATAATGGCATCCATCATTGAAAAGGCTTTGGCAAAAATATGCCTTTTAGATGATGGCATTACATTATTTTTTCCTAATGACAATAAAATGCATTTTTACCGTCCAGGGAACTAAAATGTGCATAAATAATGCACATGCATAATGTGTGTTTATGTACAGGGTGTCCCATATAAAATTAAATACTATAATTTTGGAAAAACCACAAGAGATACAAGAAAAAGTTAAATGCAGAAGTTGTTCAGTAAAATATATTTTTTAGTATTTTTATTGTATCTCTTATGATTTTTCCAAAATTATAGTATTTAATTTTATATGGGACCCCCTGTACATAAACACACTTATGCGTGTGCATTATTTATGCACAATTTAGTTCCCTGGACGGTAAAAATGCATATTTTTGCCAAAACCTTTTTAATGATGGATGCCATCATCCTAAATACATTTTTTCAGCATAACTTATTAATGATGGATGCCATCATCCTAAACGCATTTTTTCATCATAACTTATTAATGATAAATGCCATCACTTTTCTGCAACACGTGGCCTAATAACGGCCAATTGCCCATTTTGATGTCTTTTTGATACCTTTTTGCCAATGCCTGGCCGGCAAAAAATGTTATATGGGTGGTAACAGATAAAAAATATGATAAATATAAAATTGTTAATTCATAACCTAAAAGTAAGAAGAAAAACGACTAAAAACATTAGTTTATACCATGCTAAATATGGAAAGCATTTGGCAACATCGGAAGGGTCTGCTTCTATTTATAAGTTAATAAAAGAAATAATTCACACAAACTGGATTCATAAAGTGTCTCTGGTGTAATTAAAGGAATAAAAAAATAACGTTGACTAACAAGAACTAACCTGACCACCCTTTAAAATCCCTTTTTATTATTAAACATTTATACAACGTTGCCAATTGTCCATAATAAAAGTGGGCAAATGCCAAAAAAAAAAAATTATAATTTAAAAAAATCATAACTGCGCCCTCATATTATTATTAAGGACAACTACTAATAGATAACATGTAAGTCAAAATATTTTTAAATATCGTTAAAATAGCAGAAAACCGTGTACTAAATAATTACCTTTAAATTGTATTCGAGTCATAAATCGCGAGTGTTGTATAAGTATTAAGTACATATAACAAACAGGGTGTTTAACAATACAGTGTGCGTTTTTGAAAACTTACAATGACTATATTTTGCAAACCACGGCAAATATCAAAAAATAAAAAAATATCGTTTCTATAAAAACCCAGGGGGAATATAAATGACGTATTTTTCGAAACACCGCCATCAAACCCTTAAGCTGCACCCCTTGTCACTTAAAAATCTTAAATGACAACATGGCAATTATTTGACATCTCGCTGAAAAGCTTTTAAAAAATGCTAGTCGTAAAATTTGGGGTAAATTTAAATATTACCCTTAAATTTAAGAAAAATCATACTTTATTATTTAATAACAATACCCGAAAATTATTAGGTAAATTATTATAAAATTAATTAAAAATAAATAATAAATTAAAATAATGCTCCCCGTAGAGCTAACCCGCCCCCATAAGAAGTTCTGGTTAGTTGTGTTGCACAAGAGCTTAACAACAAAGACCAGTTGCTATTAGTTTTATTTTCACTTGTAATACCACTGGTGCTAAATTTATTTCCGGAAATTTTTCAAGGCCACAAATATTTTGAAAATTATTCCGAGCCGCAGGCAGGGGAGAATTTTCTTAAAATATTCGTGGCCGAGAAAACATTTTCCGGAATAATTTAAGCACGTGTGGTATTCGGTAAGAAAAATTTCTCACCAAGTTTGTCTTAAATAATATTCTTTTAAATTAATATTTGTAACTTTGACACAAGCTTTAAAATTTTACTGTAAAATAAATATTTTCCATTTTACCAATTGTAGTTGCAAATATATGTAATTTTAGAGCTTATCATTGTTTATTCTTTTATATTATATATACCTAATATTACTACAGTTGGTAAAAACAGCTTATTTTAATTTTTTTGACCTATACCTTGCTTTCGTTTGCTCTTCACTTATGTCTAGTACTTCAGTCTTATGATATTATTTTAATAAACTGTAGTTGTATAAAATTGTCATTTAGGGTTTTAAAACCTTACATTATTTTATATTATGTTATGTCTGAAATATTACAACTGGTACAAAATAACATTTTCTTTAATTATGTATGTGAATGAGAGACATGCCTTAAAACAAATTCAATGATTATGTCAAAAAATTTCCACTATAATTCGCTCCAGGGTACCCTGCAGTCAGGGAGAAAAAAATTTCGATATATATTTGTGTTGTCATGGTAATGCAACCAAAACTACACATTTGATTGGTCAATAAACAGTGGTGTGGAATTTTCGACAAAATTCAGAAAGAGAACCTAACCAGAAATTTTTATTGGGTAGGTAGGGTAGAGGTATAGGTATTAGCTCCACAATGAGTATTATTTTATTTATTATTAGATTTTAAATAATTTTGTACTCATTTATTTGGACATTTTCTGTTATTCTTTATTAATAATAATTCATGATTTTTTAAAATTTAATGGTAGTATTTGATTATGACCAACGAAAAGTATTTGTCATAAGCTTTCCACAGAGGTGCCACATAAGGGTTGTAGGTATTAGCTACACATTGAGTATTATTTTTATTTATAATTAGATTTTAAATAATTTTGTACTCATTTATTTGGACATTTTCTGTTAATCTTTATTAATAATAATTTATGATTCTTTTAAAATTTATTGGTAGTATTTGATTATGACCAACGAAAAGTATTTTTCATAAGCTTTCCACAGAGGTGCCACATAAGGGTTGTTGCCATTTAAGATTTTTAAGTGCCTGCGGGTGCAGCTTAAGGGGTAATAGAGGTGTTTTGAGAAAAACGTCATTTATATTCCTCCCAGGTTTTATAGAAACGATTTTTTTTAATTTGATGATATTTGCCATGGTGTAGAAAATATAGCCATTGAGGGTTTTAAAAACACACCCTGTATGATGCTGATCCTAAAGGTGGTTTAAAGAAGAAAATTTTTATTGAACCTGTGCTCTAAATATTTTAACTTTTATGATATAGTGTCTAATTTAAAAAAAACATACAAGGTGTCCGAAAAGTCAACGATAATGCCCCCTTTATATTTATTGAATTTGAAAGCTCTCTGACGAAGTACTTTATAACTTTAGAATATAAAGTCAGTATCTTCACCCTATCCTACAAAATAAAAGTAATTTAAAAATTACCCCAACCTGATTGGGCTGGCCGTATTTCCTAAAGTAATAAAGTTAGATGTACTTATTGTGGTATTTTCTTAAAGCTTTTTAATAATCTTTTAATGGTAATACTGGATAGTAATAATATAGGGTAGGATAAAAAGTGTACATTTTTAAATGATGTAGCTTGTATATTATATTACCAATAAAAAGATCTTTAAAAGAGCTTTAAAGTAAATACCTCTTAAGTACATGTTACTTATTAGGTATGGAAATATGGCCATTTCAATTAGGTATTTGGATAATGTTTAAAGTACTGTCATTTTGTAGTAGATAAAGATATTGTTTTATATTCTAGGGTTATAAAGTACCTCGTTTGAGGTGGTGGCCCTAGTGGTTAAGAGAGGTTGAAGTGACGCCGTCATTTTTTTTGTAAAAACTTTTCCCTCAATAAATGTCTTGAAGTGCTTTGGCGATTTTCTTAACACTGTCTCTTTTGCAGATAACTTGACAGCTAAATGAACACCCTGTATAAAATAACGTTTGAAATAACATGCAAATTTATCTCAAATTGCAATATATTTTTAGCAATTAACCAGGCCAAAAATACCAAAATAAAATTTTAATATATGTATTTATACACAAATATAATATTTCGCTTATGTAACACACACGACTATCAATTCTCGTTTTTTCCATTGAAAGAAAAAAATCCACAGAAAAACTTTCCTTCTGTTTGCAGTTGAGCCTTAATACATATTCATGAGGCACGGTTGGCGTGCAGGGTGCTGCTTTCCTTTCCTGTTAGTTCCTGCTGGTGGTCCTGCTGCCCAGATTGCCTACTGATATTGCAGCTTCGATTGTGTGCTTTTGTGTGCTGCTTATCGTTTAGAAATATGTCCAAACAAAAAAGGGCCAAACATGGAACGAATACTATTTATTGCTTTACTTTGCGACGTATTTTGTTTTATGGGCTCGACGGACCGCAAGTTTTGTCGCAGGAACTTGCTATAATTCAATTTTACCTTGTAAAAGTATTTTTTTATGGGTTTGGTTGTGGCACCAATAAAGTCGGTTTTAGTTTTAAGAGTCTGTTAAAGTAATTGTCATGCTATAAGAAGGAACAGTTTAAAAATGTAAATTCGGTGCTCTTTGATAAGAAAAAAAACACAAAAAGTTTAGAGCAAATAAATCGGCATGCTTGTCTTCGCGGCCGCCTTTGCTATATTTCTTTATGATATGCCGGTTGATGCAGCTGGTCATCGCACTATGGGATAAAAATTAATTTTTTTGGTCAAAATTCTGAAACTTACCAATCTAACTTAAAATAAGGTGCTTTTTACTGAAAAAATATTATAAATTATTACAAATGCTTTTTGGGAACCTAAAACTTATTATATGTTATTATAAATATACACCTTCCTTAACATTATTATTTTTTATTGTATAAAATAAACTAAAATGTCAGTTTGTTTGGTTCATTCGGTAGTATTCTAATCAGTAATCCGATGATTCTTATCTCATATAATATACAGGGTACGACAATAGGTATGATTTTTTTAAATGGAATACTCTGAATATTATATCACCACCAAAAAATCTTTTAAAATGCTTTAAAAAATACTACATTTGATGTGTCTATCTTAATTAGTTTCGGAAATATGACCATCCAAATCTGAAAAATAATGTTAAATTATTCTTAGAAGCGTAATAGAGATACATCTTCCCAACTTTTTTATTTTTTAACGTATAAAATAAATAAAAACACTGTTTTGTTGGGTAGATTCTGTGGAATCCATATCTTTCATCAAAATGCTTATATCTTTTAGGATATACAGTGTGTAAACATATTAAATTTTAAAATGGAAAACCTTGTAAATTATAAAAAATCTTGTATCTGTTCTTACACTCAGAAGTAGCAAAAAGTAGGAAGGCAATTGTAAGTACAAAAACTGATAAAGAAATAGGTAAAAAAATCTTAGACAAAAGTAGCGAGACTTCGCGAGACTGCATCGGAAACACAACAATAGCTCTTATTATTTAAACTCTTTTACTTGTTTTAGTAAATAGGGCTAATAATAAACTAAGTAGATTAAATGTTGTATATTTATGTTTACTTAAAATACATTTTCAAGTTTCTTATTACCCCAATAGAAGTCGTCATATCCTTTTATAATTTTGCGTACATGTAGTTTGGAGTATCTACTTTGAAATACACAGCATGAGCCATTAAAATTTCAAAGTTGCTTTTTGGCCAAAATAATGGATTTCTATTCCATAGTGTATCGGCGCGTCGCTGTAAAGGATAGCGGCGCCTTTGTTTAAAATAGTCCGATTGCAGGCGGCCTTTTATGTTATTTTGTATTATTTTCAAAAGGTACCAAATTTGCGCTTTTAAAATGTTCGTACTATACGTATATTAATAAAATGTTTTCTTAACTTATTGGTCTAGTAGTCTGACGTATGTGCCTATTGTCTAAAAATATTAAAATTTTGCTTTGATGATGCGTTAAAAAACCTGCGACAAAATAGTATGATCAAAATATCCTAATACATTTTATTCCAGTATAATAGCTCAGACAACAACAAAATGTCATGTTAAACAGTAGCATAGCTAGGTGTAGGCGGTGTATGTGGTCGCCTACGACCTCGCGCCTGGAGGGGCCTTGTGGCAAGGTAATTATGAAAGGTGACATACGGACATAACAAACAAATGCAGGAAATGAAAGGGTGCAGTTTTTTTGGCTTGTAATTGTTGTAATCTGTCATTGAACTATAAAAGTTGTGTTTAAAGGGGTGTGACGTATAATTCTTGAATTACATACATATAGGGCCTACTTTACGTCACTGGGGCAAATGTACCATATGGAACTATCTTCTGGAACTATTAGACCGGTGGACCATCAAAAGTAATTTTGCATTTTTAAAAACCACCTAAACTTATTTGACTAACTTATTTTAGTACGGGCATACCCCCACTAGGGGGTAGCCCATACAGGGCTTAACTAATACTTTAACTTTATACTTGACTTCACTTTTACAACCTACTTCTTATCTAATATTTTTATAACTTTTTTCCTCACTAAATTCTGTTATTGTTTGGTGACAAAAACCTTGCACTATTTTCTTGATTATTTGTTTAAATTTTTTGGATGTGATTTCTTTAATGCCAAAGTAATTAAATAAATATTAATATTATTAAAACCCATATACCCCCTATACAGGGTGTTCATAGGGGTAAGGATCAATTTTTTTGTGTTTTTTTTTGTTCTTTCAAGTTTTTCTCGATGACCAAAGGGGCCTACGCCCAACGGGCCTCGCAGGAAAGGTGGGGGGCCTCGCGAATACGACTTCGCCTAGGCCTAATTTTGCCCACGCAACGTCACTGTTTTAAAATATTCTTTGCAACAATATTTTAAAAGTTATTTACAAAAAAATGCGGATTTTAAGAATCACAAGATCTTATTAATGGTTATAGATACCACAAGGCAGTACCAAGGATTGTTAAGTTTATACAGTGTACTGGATACAAATATACTGGGTGTCTCTAAAAGTCCGTACAAATACTACCACAGATACCTTGGGCCAAAATACAACGATCTAACTTACTTTAGTCAAAAAGTTAATCGTTTACGAGATACAGGGTGTTAAAGTTTCCATTTTATTTAGGTAATTTTTAAATATATTTTTTTATTCTTAAATATATTTTTACTAGGGTAAATTTTAACGCTATTTGAATTTTGGCAGAAAATTGTGGTATCATTCTGTATAGACTTTTAAGAAAAACCCAGGTGGCATAGATAAAGCGTAAAGCAATGCAAATAATTTTGTGTAAAATTAAACGTTAAATTTGAAATATTTCAAAAATTGTTTCTCGTAAAGATATTAACTAAGTATTTTTTTGTTGAGAAAATATAACAGAATATAAATTCTTGACTAAAGCTATTATATATCATGAAAAAAAAGTTATAGGATTTTGAGCATAATCTAAAGTTTCCTCTGCATTTTACGACAAAAATATAGGCATATTTTAATTTTCTTCTCTGAAAATCTTTCATCAAAAGGGAAAAAATTTCGGAATAAGGAATTTAAGGTAGGTAGCATTTTGTTTAGAACTTTTAGAGACACCCTGTATACTACACACGCTTTTGGCCTAAAGAGATTTTTTTTTATTTATTTGGCACGATTAAAGATCCAAAAGTTAAGAAGAATTTAAACTTGTATAGTATGTGTCCACATTTAATTCATTCTGAAAGTAATACCGCAAAGTATAAACGATAAGGTAAATAAACCCTTTTGTGTACAATGATTTATTGCAGCAAAAAATATTCAACCAGACGAATTTCTAGTTCCACGCCACGTGCCACTGGTTTTAGGGCAAGACAGAGGCAAAATAAGAGGATGTTTTTAAGTACGTGACAAGTGTTTTAGCAGTGTTTTTATTTATCTAAAAAATAGGAAATCAGGCTCTGTCAACGCTATGTGCATTCGCAAAGGTTTGTTTACTTTATCATTTTTTGTACTTTGCTTTAAGAATGAAATAAATGTGGAACCATCTATACCTTCATACTCGGTACAACACGTATTTTTAAATAAATTAAGAAAGCTAATATCTACTGTAGTTTGGTTTTAGATAAACTTTTCTGTTAAATACAGAGACCAGAATGAGACGAGCAACTGGTCCTAACAATTTGTCCATTGTATTTATCTCTTTCTGGTTTAACGCAAGTTCCAATAAATATGTCTTTGTCTTTCATCATGGCAGGCTATCGTAGATGGAGCAATCATCGCTTTGTCCTGGTTGCCAAGTTGTTTACAATTTCTGCATTGTAACTTTAATGTCCTTTTTGGCTCACATCTAATTAAGAGAAAGAAAATATACCATGAATCGAATATTTTTAACTTGACAAACGTTGCCGCAGGCAGTCACGCCGAAATGTTAATCGATATTTGTGTTTGATATTTTTCAATGGCCGATTGGTTTGGACAGTTTGTTTACATTTTCTGTGATTTATTGTGTGTTTCGTGGTTTTTTACCTTTAATTGGACTTCGAATATTGACTTTTATTAGTGATCACAGTGTATATATTAAATTTGTGCTTTTCAACAGATAATTTAAGGTAATATTGACATGTTTATCTGTAAGAAAAATCTTTATAAAAACCAAATAAATGACATTTTTATTAAGGTGTGTGTAATTATTGAACTAAACTCCAATATTTTATATTAATAGGAAACAAAAACAAGTATCTAACATTAAGGGTAAAAAAGCACAGCTATATAATTTGAATTTGGCGGGCAAACGATAAAGTCAACTCACGCGCCATCTGCGTTTGCCTTCCTTGAAGACAGACAAGGAAGGCCCAGCAGCTATCCCTCTCTCGGATAATTTATTTACATTTAGTTGTTCGTCTCATTGTTGTCTCTGTTAAATATGTTCCTTAAAGTTATTAAAATAAGTAAAAAATGTTATTGTTAGCTGATTTAAGTATAAAAAATTTAAACAAAAAACTATTTCCTTAAAAGTATTTAGTTAATAAAATTGTAAATATATAGTAACAACGTATTTACGACTCTTTAAACACGTAAAATACTTAACTATTATCATTAAATATCGCATGAAAAGAATCAATTACTGGCTTAGAGCGTGGCATAAAGTCATTTTAAACTACACGAACGGATTTAAAGTGTTTAAAAAATGTTGTGAATGACATAAAAAATAATTGGACGTAAAAAATCGCCTATTTTAGTTGAAAATTAGGTACGACAGAAAAACAAAGGCATATAGATTAAAGTATAAAGTAATTGAAATTTTCTTGAAGCAAAATTGGCCACTTGGCCTCCTATGGATTACAAATACATACAGGGTGTTTTCTCAAATTTTGACAGCTTCAGAGACCTTATTATTCCAGATAGAAAATATATATATATATATATATATATATATATATATATATATATATATATATATATATATATATATATATATATATATATATAATAATAAAAATTGTTGGGTAACATCCTGACTGTCCGAATTTGCTACTTAAAGAAACAATTGAGCATCACCGGTAAACTTTTTGACTTATTGTATACTTTTTTTGAAATGAAACACCCTATATATTATGTGTTTATTGGATAGCTCCTAAATTTTTTTTAAATATATATATTTTGCCTATAATTCATTCATCCATTGTTAAAATATTCGCTATTAAAAAATCAAAATATTACTAATTTACTATATGAAACACATCACAAGTCCAATATTTCTGTTATTTAAGAAGATACAACAAAGAGTCTTTTATAAAAGTTGTGTAATTTCCAAATAGGGATCTCCTAAAATTATTTAAACATTTTTAGGGGATCCCTATTTATAAACCCTACAAATCCTATAGAAGACTCTTTGTCATATCTTGTTAAATAACATAAATATTGGACTTCGTCGGTCCAATGGGCCACCCCAAAATGTTAGTCTGAAAAGAATTGAAATTGTCCAAACTGCTTGGTGGTTTAAACGCCAAATTGTTAGCCACATTATACAGCAACCTTATTGCCTATTTTTCACACATTACATTTTATAAGATGAATTTGAAACAGTCTGTATTATCGGATCATGCCTAATAAATAAATACCTCAAAAAACTATATATCACTATCCAAAAACAATACCATCATAAACCTTAATCATATACAAAGTATTCGTTCCCATGCATTAGAGATTCTAGTCACAAACCCCAGTGGGCCTTCAAGTCTGACTGAACCAATGACCATTATCGTATTGGCTCCCAAAAAGCAGTTCGGTTCGATGTGGTCCTCATAAAGCTTACAGTGCCGCTATCTCGAAATCGGCGGCGCAAGAGACAAAAACTATGAATTGCAAATTTCGGGCGGGGAAGAAGTACCGTTATATCGAAATAGCGATTGGGCATTTTTTTCAAGACGGCACGTTAGAGTTTGTTGCATTAAACTAAAAGAAAAATAAAGCCGGCTGTCCATAAGAGCGGTTTTCCGCCCGCTGTCCATAAGAGCGGTTTTCCACCCGCGTATTAAAAATACGCGCAAAAATCCGCTGACACGTCTATTGTAGTGGAAAATATTAAAGCGTTTTGTTTTGAATATGGTGATTTTATGTTAAAATTTTCTTTGGTTGATACTAAGTCACTAGATGTAAATCATCATCTGTCTGTGGGATGGCAAATGGATTAGATAATGGATAATAATAAACAATTTTAATTTTAGTATGTAAAAACCCACTTTTGTATTGCAAAGAAAATAAAGAAATCTTATTATTTTGGGCTTTTTGAGGTTGAGAATTATGCAGGTAACTATTTTTATTGGGTATGAACTTTTCTCTTTCAAAAAAAAAAAAAAAAAATCTAACCCAAAACCTGTGCCTATTTTTTTGTCTTTTTGGTCCTATTGAAGGTAGGATAAATATTATTTTTTTCGCCAAATATCATACTAAAGTAAATAATTAAAATAAGTGTAAATAATGTCGTTCATAACACTTCTTTTATTTAAAATGGATCTTTAACGTTTTGTCTTATCTTCAAGCAACAACTCATCAAGCTCATCAACCAGTTCAAAGTTATAGTTTCTGGCTTTTAATTTGAAAAATCCGCATAATCTAGTGGAAAACGCAAAAAGTTAACTTCATCTCAACTTTTTGCGGATCCGCGTCGAAAATGGCGGGAAAAGCATTTTACATTTGCACTAACCAATCACAAAGATGAATCTAGGGCTCCGAGTGCCCCTAATTTCTTTTAATTATTACAGTTCACTCACATGATTTAAAAATGTTTAATAGTAAAAAGTAAAAATTTAAGACATTCGCAAATTCATTGTAAATTTTTACATCGAGGAATCTCTGTTAATATTTAATATATTATTACGTTTATGCGCATTTTAAAAAATATAATTTTGATAGAAATCCATTTTTTTGGGAAAATATGTATAATTCTTATTAATTTTAAATTATGCTCTCAACATACCTACATATGCCAAGAAAAAATATTTAAAGAAATATGATCGACTTTGTACTGGAGACTGAGGCGTTTGTAATGCGCCACCCTGTATATTTGGTGTAAATTCTATGTTTCACTTTTTAGATAAGCGCTATCCGTTTTTTGATTTATATTTTAATTACACATATTTTTCTTTTTTATTAACAAAATTACATATGTACAAATACTGGAACCTTGTATTTACGTATCGTTGACAAAATCTTTATTTACTCAAGTAAACTAGCCGAAAGCCTTGCGTTGCATCCCCTGATCTTTGGGGGCGGTGTCCGTCGATTCACCCTTATTCCAACGACATTCGGCCGCCGCCGCTACTACCGTTATTGGCAACGGAGGGGCGGCCGCGTCTTCGGGCGGGGGTGGTCGCCTCGGTCGCCTAATTGATGCGAATCGAAGCTCATTTGCATTCGGATTGGCGGTCTTAATGAACTCGGACAAGGGGATGATTACAACGTTGCCGGATTGATAAAAAGATTAGTTTTTATAGAATTATTATTATTTTCATTATTAAGAGTTAATACCGATCATCGTTTTATATTTAATATTTGTATGTATGTTATGAATTACACAAGATATTTAAATTAAGAAGGTACTATTGGTATATTTTTTTAAGAGGTTTAACTGTTGCAAAACATACTTGTTTTTCCATAGGTCACAATTTTTTTTGCTGCATTTGCATTACACGTGAAAATTTAGAAAAAAAACACTAATTTCAAAAGTATTTTTGAGGTATTAACAGCATAAGAGTTGATATTGCATTATATATTAATTAAGTCATATCTATGCCTAACTTTCTTTAAAAGGTAAAAAACAAATATTGTGTGACACTTTAGCTTTAAATCAAGAATTATGTGCAAAAAGAAGGGAAATATAGTGAAAATAAGCTTAGTTCAAATTTGAACTTTGATGATGAATATCTCGAGAACGAAACGTTTCCGCCAAAAAATCTTTCAGATTCGTGATCAGCGCCCCATAAAACCCCCGTATATCAAATTTCGTTAAAATCGGAGTTGTCGCAGGTTTCTAGAAAATTACCAATAGTATAACAAATTGAAATATATTTATTATATTCCAAGTATATTCTCAGTATATACTTTAGAATATTGTTAAGAATATATTCTCAGATATTCTCAGCATATACTTTAAGCATATACAAAGCACATCCTGTTTGTGGCCAAAAATATACATAGCATATTCCCAGCATATATACAACCTATGTTGAGTACATGCTTAGGATATACTATCTGATTTATCGTATATATAAGAATATGCTTAGCACATACTTAGCATAATATATTGCTATGTGGGTACTATTGTTTTTTTGTGATTTAAGTCAACATTAAAAAATTGAACATCTGGGCTAAAAACGAACTTTTTAATACAACTTTTTAAAAGTTATTTTATGGGTACCTAATATCAATTATTAAAAAAATGTTTAATTGTATCAAACCCTTCACAATAATTCAGTAAGTTCAGCTACCTGATAAAAGCAAATAACAAATAAACAGGTAAAGTTAAGTAAATCCTTTTAAATACAAAAAAACTTTTTAACAGCTTTGTTTAAAATGCTACTTTTTATAAAATTTAGTATCATTTATAACACATTTCTATAAGTGTTGAAAAAGATTATATTTCTCTCGGTTACATCATGATCAGTGACTTTACATAGCCTCCAAAGCGACCTGGCGTCGATCCCCGAAGGATAAATGCCAACGGCCTTGCGTCCTTATACTGGAAAAGCCCGAACTTCCCACTTTGTTCATTATTTCCTAGGGTTTCTTGATTGTGAAACCTGGTACCCGCGAAGGTCTTTTCTTTTTTTCTTTCAAATTTTATTCAAGTATTTAAGATAAAAAAAAATGGGTTCAACATTTAAAAACTGTCTTCCACGATACCTTGTACTTAGGATCCATATAACAGTCAGATGTGTCAGATGTAAACCTACCATTGTATTGTCATGGGTCCTTGATACGTGTGCAAAGTTTCAAAGAAATCGAATCGCTGGAAGTTGGTGAAAATTAAGCTTAAAGATTCCGTTACATACATACATACATATATACAACCCAAGCTAATAAAAGCGTGTTAAAAAGTGGGTCTCGAATTTTTGTTTGACCACAATGCATTTAGTCCATTCCTATGTTAAAGAAAAATGAAATATACCAAACAATAGCTTTATATGAAGTTAATATATTACTCAAACCACATTATCCCAAAAAGCATCTTTTATTCGAATTGTTCACTCAAAGATCATTTTTTGCCGCGAAAAGCTCTGAACGGCCTTTCTGCCGAGCAGTTTTTTCGTTCCTGCGAATGACGAATAACCCACATAACGTATGCTGTCTGGGCTTGATTTACAACCAGAGTTCGGAATGGGCCCTGCTAACAGAAATAAAGAACGCTAAAATAGAAAAGAGACTTGTTTTGTGGTCCACAAATCATTTAAAAAGACTCTCTTTCTCCTGCTAACTTGGGGAACGGTGTATTGTTGAATTAAATTCTTGTCTTGTCAGAAAAGTTTTATTTGTGTCGTCTCTTTAAAATTCCTGCTATTTTATTATAACAGTAGTTCATACACAAGTGCATAAATTGATGCTTTTTTACAAAGGGAGATTTAATAGCACGAGCCGTCAGACAAAAAAAAAATGTGTGCATGTGTTGCATACCATTTTTTTAACAACCGTTAAAAATCCAAATTTGCATGTTTTATTTATGTATTGTCCCAGTTCCTCATAAAATGCCCGATATTATTTTTATGGTAAAACAAATTAGGCGTATCCCAGGGGCGGTCATAGTGCGACTTCATTTCTATTTTATTGTGTTTCATACATGCTAATGGCAAATATGGGCATTTATTGAGGGTCCCCCCAAAAGGTTGGTCCGAGGGGTGAGGCTGATGATGGAATTGAAGGGTGAGGACCTTTTCAAATACGTGGAAAGGAGGTTTTGTGTAATTTTATAAAAAAATTGAAAGATGAAAACAATAAAAAGAGGTTAGAGGACCTTTTTTTGCTCTTCAAAAAATTTGAACCTTCTTTAAAAATTTTTTTCTGCCACCTCACACACTTCTCCTCGACCCATGGCCCTCCCCTCAGAAAGTCGATATGACTGCCCCTGGCGTATCCTTTCTTTTCTTAACACCAAGAAATTGTCTGGGGTGAATGGCATACCAGCAGTCGTTTTAAAAAAATGTGCTCCTGAACTTGCAGCAATCTTAACTCGGCTTTTTCGAATTTCTTACGACATAGGTATTTTTCCGGAGAGTTGAAAAGCTGCATGTGTTTAACCTATTCCCAAGAAAGGATCTAAATCTATTCCATCAAACTATAGACCTATTTCACTTTTCTCAGTTCTTTGTAAAGTAATGGAGAAATTTATTATTTTACAATTCCTTACGTATTTAAAAACACAAAATTTTGCATGACAGGCGTTTGGCCACATAAGATCTACCGCAAATCTTTTTTCCTTCGTATCACACTGCTAAAATAAGTCTCTTGAATTTCTAGGGAGTCTACCCCGTGGCGCAGTGGACAGAGCTTTGATCTTCGAAGCCAGAATTTGCCGGTTCGATTCCCAGCGGGGAGACATATTTAGGTAGTAGTTATTTAAAAATAACGACCGTGGTGGCACTACCGCGTTGTCTAAAAGGTGCTGTGAAATGCATAACTGCATGTTTCAGTGCTTGGACAACGTTGACAGAATAGGGGGTTAAACATCTAATAACCGGACACCCACGGTACTCTGGTATTTAGGCATATGCCTTCGTGGAATGTCAAAAAGATAAAAACAAGTCCCAGATCGTTGTTCTTGATATATCCAAAGCTTATGACCAGGTCCAGCATAACGCGCTTCTTATTAAACTTCTCAGTATGGTTTTTCAACCAAACTCTGTACTTGGCTTTCTACTTATCTTTCCGATCGACGTATTTTAGTTATTGTGGACGTCCATTCTTCAAGCTTTCACCAAGTAAATGCTGGAGTGCCTTAGGGCTTAGTTCTGGCACAAACATTGTTTCTTCTTTATGTACATTGACGACCCCTCTCTGGTCCACAACTAAGTCCATTCATAACAAAGCTTGGCACTTTTAGATCTTCATTATTTTTGCGGCAAAGCCCACAGCCAAACATAATTGTAGTATTGAACTTGACTCACCTTTTCCACATTCATGCTTTTGGTGGAATTATTATAACAAAGTTGCCCTATTTCTTTTACAAGGTGGTAGGCAATGTAATGTTTTCGATAATACTACTTTCTTAGACTTCCATTTTCATTTTTAGTGAAACACAACGTTTCGGATGGTGTCTATCTCCAACCATTTTCAAATATATATATATATAATAATAACTCTTTAGTGAGTTAGAAAGTTATTACTTGAAAACGGTTTGGAGATAGATAATATTTGAAACGTCGTATATAACTTAAAAATAGATACAAGAAAGTAGTATTATTGAAAGTTGCCCTATACAGGGTGATCATTTTTAAGTCAGCACTATTGCTAACTTTTTTATTAGAAGAGATACGAAGTTGGTTAAATAAGCAAAGTAGTAGCATCTTATCCGCTGATTAACGTGCTGCCAACAAAAAAACAATTGAACAACGGGTTTTCGATTTATTGCCAGCAATAAACTTTTTTAAATGGAACACCCTGTATATTCTATCACTATTCGGAAGATCTATCAAAGACCAATAAAAAGTCCTCATGTATGTGTTATATCCAATTTTTAATAGTTTTGGAAATATGGCCATCCTCCGGAGTTTGATAGTAAACCGGCATTTTTAAATTGAACACTATTAAATATATATTTTAAAGAGCTTTAAGATAATACCAAATTTGATATGTCTATCTCTTATAATTTTTAAATATGGCCATTCAAATCTGAAAAATCATAGATATGAATGTCTATTTTACCTTCGACACTAAACTTAGTGCTTATAGCTTAGAGCTGAAGATATAATGAAAATTTAATAACATTATCAGATTTGGATGACCATATTTCCAAAACTATAAAATATAGACATATCAAATGTGGCATTTTCCTAAAGCTCTTTAAAATATATATTTAATAGTGATGCAATACACAGGGCGTTCTATTTAAAAATGCCAGTTTACTATGAAATTCCTGAGGATGGCCATATTTCCGAAACTATTAAAAATTGGATAAAATACATAAGGACTTTTATTAATAGACTTTGAAAGATCTTTCAAATAGTGATATAATATACAGAGTGTTCCATTTAAAAGAGTTATATTTTTGCATCTTCAATAATAAAGACGTTAGCAATAGTGCCGAATTAAAAATGATCACCCTGTATAGGAAAATTGGCCATTTTGTTTCTGTGCTAACGGAAAGTCACAATCAACTGGCGAGCATATGATAAAAAAAATCTAAGGTTTTCTGCGAACAACGAGCATCATGATAACTTTATTTGTTCTAAAGTTATTACACTCTATAGTAAAAATTGCCACCCCGACAAAAAAAAGAGAATAATTTCACAGTGAAATAAGGCCATGCACTAATAATACCGGCCTTATTTTGACATCTGAGCTTGCGCAGATGCAAAGTAGGATGAGGGACTCCCTTAATAAGTATAGTACCTGGCTTTATTTATGTCGGTTTTAGGTCGTGCCTTATTTTGGTCTTATTTTAACTTCGGAACTGTTCGTCTCACCGAACGGCTGCCGACCACAAAATCGAAAAGTTTTTTTAAGTAAAAATACGTAAAGCCTTGCTTTTTCAAATGTATTTCTCTATTTACAAAACAAAACAATAAAGAAAATCGACTAAAATGTTTCCTTTTTTAACACGCTTTTATTAGCTTGGGTTGTAACTATCTATCTATGTAACGGAATCTTTGAGCCCAATTTTTACGTATCAAGGACCGATGACAATGCAATAATTTAAAAACAGTATCCCGTTATCCTGATTAGGACTGCCAGGATAAATAAATTCCTTTACAGATCCTCTGTGTCCTATTACTACTCTTGACAAAATGGCGAAGGAATTTTTTAGGGAATAAACTGGAGCATTTATTTTTAAAAAACTAATTGATATATCGAACTAAAAATGAAAAATAAATAATAGTTTAAAAAAACTAAAAAACACGCTTTTATATGCAACCGAACTAAAAATTAGAAAATAATTTTTCATTACAAAGAGTTTGTCACTTCAGAGTAAAAAGCGTAGGGTGCATTTTACTATTTTTTCATAACTTTTCCCTCATAGATATTTGCAAATAGAATAATTATAACATTTAATATATTAAGCACCCCACGCTTTTTACTCTGAAGTGACAAACTCCTTGTAATGAAAGATTATTTTCTAATTTTTAGTTCGGTTGCATATAAAAGCGTGTTTTTTAGTTTTTTTAAACTATTATTTATTTAGGTTAATGGTACTGTCAACATGATTTGCAATAACTCTAAATTTTGGGTACAAGTACCATTTAAATAAGGCCGGTATTAATAATTCCCGAGCTTAATAAGGCAACTAGCAATAATTCTCTAATATTTTTTAATTATCATAAACTAAGGGTCGAACTGATGAGGGTAATTGATTTTTCACACCAAAAATCGCCACTATGTTTGTTCATTGAGCATTTAGTTCCCCATACAGACCACCCTCCGATCCACAACAGGTATCGTATAGCCTGAGGCCACACTTTAACCCAACAATCGCTTATGAACCCATTATTTAGGTGAATATTTAATAGAATTTAAAGTGCACTTCAAATTGTATAATGTATAAAGAAAAACCCTTTTGAATTGGTTCAATGGTGCTAGATTTAGTTATTATAACATATTTAGTTTAGGTTGAGTGGATGTATTTGGGTCTGATTTTTTTAGTTGTATTGTATCTACTAAAAGATATACAGGGGTCAATCAATTTTTTTGTCCCAGTTTTAAAATTTTTATATTTTTATGAACTTTATTTTTATATTTATTTACTAGCTGACCCGGCAAACGTTGTTTTGCCATATAAATAATTTTAAAGTAATTTCTAGCCTAAAAATAAAAAAAATGTTAAGGGTGGACAACCCTTATCATTAAGGGGTATGAAAAATAGATGTTGGCCGATTCTCAGACCTACTCAATATGCTTGCAATAGGCAAAGCACTTTAAGCAGTTTTAACAATAAAACCATATAAATTCACATTAGATACATCTCATGTACACAAAATTCGAACCCAAAATAACCGGGATCAAAAAGCTCACAAGATCTCTGTTAACAGAGCTAACTAACCTGTCAATCATAAACTATGTTACCATAGAGATTTCCTAGCATTTTTGAATTCTTTAAACTTTATTACATTTAAATACCGGAATTTTTTAATAAATGATATATGGCCATCTGGAGAACAAACAATATGTTGTGATATGTCATTAGGAGATAAGATCAGGGCCGTATTATCTGTTTGAGTGTTTGAGGCGCCCTAGGCTAGAATTCCCGGAGGCATTTAAACATTCCACTATAGGATTCGGCACCCGTCTTACTCCTGATTGGTCAAATTTAAAATATAATAATAGCGTCCTATATATTGATATGTGTGGTGCCGAAAACCGTAGTACAATGTTCAGGCGGTGCTGAAATACAGAGCGGAATGTTGGAACCTCCTCTTCTTTTTTGAACTTAGCCCGATAAAAAAATTATCAACTTTAATTAACTCCTCCATTCTAAAGTAGGTAATACAATAATTAATAATAAATTTTAATTAATAGCTTAATATATAAGCTCTAAATATTACTATATTTGTTTACATAAAAAGCTAAATTAGGAATGAAAAGAATAAAAAACAAAATGCATCATACGCAGTATTCCAACAATCAACTCTAAATTTCAGCACCGCTCGCACATTGTACTACGGCATTCGGCACTGCGCATTTCGATAAATGTGGCGCCATAATGATCTTGACCAATCAGGAGTAAGACGGGTTCCGAATCCTATAGTGGAATGTTTAAATGCTTCCCGGAGCGCATGTTTTCCACCAAAAAAAGGGAAAAAGGTCCTTTCCTCCGTAGCGCCTATTTTGAGTGCCAGGCGCCTTATTGTCACCAAAAATTCCCACCTGACATAAACTTTTTAAAAACTCCCCTGTCTAGCGCATATTACTCCCTGTCTGGCGCCTATTTTTTCATGGCGCCCTAGGCTGTAGCCTAGTCAGCCTAATGGTTAATACGGCACTGGATAAGATATGAGATTTTAGGTGTAGAATTTAAATATAAAATAAAATAGGGTTGTGTTCACCTAAATTGTTTGTAAAATTTTGAATTTTCGCTCACAAATTACAATCCAAAATTACGAAATTTAAGTAATTTATGAAAGAAAATGGAATATATCACTACCTGTGAAAGTAAAATAGGTCATACCTTTATTTTTACATGCTACTTAGCAAAAGAATATATTCAAAGCAGAAATAATAGCGGGACTTGATTTTCTTTAAAAATTTCTCTGGCCGCCATTTTAAAAAATGACACCATGTATGATATATCATATATTATTTTTAGCACATCTGTATTATTTTCTACAAATGAATATTACAAAAAAAAGCAAATTAGGTCACTTAATCAAAAACAAAATATTAAAATGATGTCTGGTGGTAGGCAATTAGGACTATATTCGAAAAGTGTGCGAAATATAGCTTTGTTCGCGGGTCTAGTAATGAACCGATTCTGAACCATAGCCGAACTGGTTTAGAATTATTTTAAAGCGCATGTCTATTTATTTATTAGTTCAGAATTTTTATTTACCGCGAACGATTTTCAATACAGTTGAGGATGTATTCTAACCTAGCCTTTTGGTTAGGATTTTTCATTCCACGAGGGATTCCCTGCCTCCTTTCGTTTTTAACATAAGTACCTTTGTGTATTTAACTAAAGATAAAATTCAAACAAGAAGTGGTAAAATCTTGTAATATTGTCTATATTTTTTAATTAAATCTTTAT
This sequence comes from Listronotus bonariensis, assembly GCA_014170235.1. Lineage (NCBI taxonomy): Eukaryota > Metazoa > Arthropoda > Insecta > Coleoptera > Curculionidae > Listronotus > Listronotus bonariensis. Next base: position 69,496 of record JACEGR010000125.1, read on the forward strand.
TTATTTTATTGCATACATACATTCATATGGAATACAATTAAAAATCCTTTTTTTATATACGCTCAGAATCACAAAAATATAAAAAAAATATTCAACAGGTATATTAACCCGCATAAAAGTGGCAGAAACAAATAAACTGTAATATAACGGTTTATTTCTGTACCACAAAAATAGAAAACAGCTGATCATGTCGACAATGCGCATAAAATTCCGAACTGAACTTTTGTTCCAACAAAAATCCCAGGACTGCTAATCAGGTAACGAACTGATTCCATTGTAACCCGCGAACACAGAACTGTTACTAAAAATTCAGGATTTTACTAACCGCGAACGCTGCTTTTTTCACTGCGCATGCGAATAGTCTCAAAATCGGTTCAAAATCGAACCCGCGAACAAAGCTATTTATTTGTACTTTTTACTTTAGTTCCTTTTTAGATAAATTTTTATTTTTTTTTTGTGTGTTGGAAGGATTTAAAAAGGAGGAGTTCAAAAATGTTACACATTTAGACTTGAAAATGTCAATATTACGTACAGGGTGGCACCTTTTCGTTGACCTTGCAGGGTGTAGCGAAAACTAAAAGAGATAGAACAAATCGCGCAATCTCGATTTCAATTTTTAAAACAAATTTAATTATAAAAGGAAATCATTGCCAATTTGATTTGTTTTGTAGATACACACACAGTGTGTTTAAATTTTGTCAGTTTGGCCAGGCACTTGTAACTTCCTTGATATTAGAGAGAAAGGAAAAGTGTAAATAGAAAAGTTTTAAGAATTTTTACGTAGAATTTAATGGCGTACCTACATTTTTTCCATTGACATTTATTTTAAGGTTATAACAAAAAGTTGTGTGTATTTTAATGGAATACCCTGTATATTTTATTACCAATAAGAAGGTTGTCTGTTTGCTAAGCTATTATTTCGTCAATTGTGGACGATTTTAATTTTTTTTATTTGAAAGAGTGCATTTCCGTGGTGATCCGATAAAACACCAAGTCAGGATCGCAAGAGAGAAAGGTACCAGACCTATTGTTTTTATTCTGCCGTACGTTGTTCATGCGGCAAACCTGCCTCTAGACTGGAATATGCTTAGACCTCAGTGATGCAGTCAGAATCGATACCTTGGGGTAAAATTTACCCTTTTCACCGAACTAAAAGAGATACTACAGTAAAAAGCACGTGAACGTGTAATTTGATTGATTGACATTGGTGGTGAAAGGTTATTTTTTTAGTTCGTTTTATAAAGGAATTAAAAAAGATTTAGCTAAGCAGAACTAACCATGACCCCCAATGTGACAGTTTTGGCCTGACTGTAATTTTTAAACCAATCAAATTACATGTTAAAAGATGTATGGGTAGTGTTGTTTAGTGTATGTTGATTTAATAGTTATAATATAGCTATTTATGTATCAAGAGCGTTACTAGGACTATAATGCCCTAAAGGTCGAAATAGCCCGAGGGCTAGATTTAGACCTGATGGGCATTATAGTCCAGTAAAGCCCGTGGTGCCCAATGCTTTATGTTTTACCCAAAAGAGTTTTTCGATGACTAATTACATTATTTATTCGCAATATAAAAATAAGTTCCACCTGTACCTGTATACGTAAGTAGATAATGACTGGTGTTAAGTTTAACTTTGATGTTTCTATCAGTTAGTCAGTTGGCATTTTTTATTTAACGATTTGCTCAAAATGAAAGAAATTCCACAAAATATAAGAGAAAAGGCCATAAAAGCGACCGAAAATCTTTTGCCAGTTAAATCAAGGCAACAGTATGATCGGGAGTATGGCAGATTTGGTATTTGGAAAGATGCGAACGCAATTCTTCAAATAACCGAAACCGTTTTAATGGCATATTTTCAGGAACTGGTAAGTTATTGATTTTATTTTAATACATATGTTTGTATAAACTGGATCTTTATTGTGAGAGAAATAAAATTGGATAAGCAATAAAATTTCCATATTAGGCATTAGGGCATTATAAGCGGGCATTATCATAATGCCCGCTTATAATGCCCTAGGTGTAATAGCAGGTATTATTGCTACCATAACATATTACGTTTCTAAGGTATTACAGATCAATAATAGATGGGTAAAACATAAATAAATTAAAAAACAAAAAATAAACAAAAAAGCGAAAAATAAACACAAAATGTCAATTTAATCAAACAAAACTCGCGATTAAAGTTTCGTGCAACACACAGTCACTATTTATCAGTGTTTGCAAATAACGGGCGTTGTGCCGTAAAGCAAATCTGGGCCATTAAGGCGTCAATAATGACCGGAGTACGCCGCTAAAACACATAAATAACCGGCAGGGCTGAAGGGAACGACGTGCGCGAGAGATACACTTTAAAATTTAGTTCATTTTAGAGTTCGGCTCAATATTTTAACCCCTGTATTGTGACTATTTATAATAGTTATGTCGGATTAGAGCCATTTCATTTAAAATATTGCTAATATCATCAACTAAGGGAAATTAATTTTGTATGGAGATGTAAAGAACTTGTTTTGAGTTAAAATTTATTAAGCGGGTCACTAAAAATTGTCTAAGGTACCTGAGGCATATAAGGCCCGGGGTTGTAAAGGCCCACATTTTAAAACTCGCGTTAAAATATATAGGTTCAGGTTTAAACGTCACCCATACATGCGTAAGACCAATAAATATCACGGGAAGTAAGCAAAGACGGCTTCGCGCTGCCTTTTTTTTAAACCAAATATTATTTGGCTTTTCTCCAGAAAAAAATTAAGAAGTTTATACGTAAAGTAATACTCCAGAAGGGTTTTTAAAATTTTTATATTTGTGAAGATTTATGAGTGATTAAAAAATTCGAGTATTTTTGTGGTAATTACCAATACATCAGCGAATAATTACGGGTGTTTTGTGTGCTAAGGAATAGTGGAGAAACAGAAAAAAAGTAAACCGTTTAAAAAAATAATTAATTTCCGTCCTGACTAACTTAAATAGTTAGTTTTATAATAAACAAATGGAAATTTAGCTAACTTCTCGGTATTGTAGAAGAATTTTGTTACAAAGGTACCACCGAGTCCTGAGGCTAAAATATAACGATCTAATTCAACTTACCTTAGTCCAAAAGTGGATGATTTCGGAGATACAGGGTGTTAAAAATTTATTTTGGTTTTAGTTTTTTATAAATATTTTTGTGAATAATTGGTCTATGGTCATTTGCCGGTATTCGAATAGTATTCGAATACATTTGTGTGTTTGGTATTCGGTATTCGGCAGAATACTTTTTGTTAGTATTCGGGATTCTGTATTCAAATAGTTTTGAAGTATTCGACGAATATATATATATTTTTGAGTATTCGAATACCGGTGTTCCGAGTATTCCAATACCAGAATGTGTACGCAGTATTTAAATACCAAAATTATCACGAGTAGAATACCAAAAGGGAACAAAAAGTCGGAAAAAAGGAGGTGAGGACCTTCTTTTGCTCTTTAAATATTAAATCATGTTTTTTTCTTTTTTAAGTATTCGATTCGTTTTTTTCCAGTATTTGAATACCGATTCCGGGTGTTCGTGAATCCCGAGTATTCGAATACTTTTTTCTTCTGAGTATTTAAATATTCGGTATTCGAATACTTTATTTTTTCGGTATTCGTATTGGTATTCGAATACCGATTTTCAGTATTCGACCCAAATGTGGATTTATACTTGCTTACTTATTTAGCAAATATCAAAACAGTATAATCTCTTTTTAAATTTATTAATCATTCAAATAACTGTAACTAAAAATTTTCGGCAATATTTACTAAATTTAATCGCAAAGTGTCAAATTTTAAATTGTGTGTAAAAAGTGACATATAAACTAAAAGTAATAATGCCAAAAACAAAGATAACTTTAAATTTATTTTAGTTAATATCACGTTTACTGTTGCATTGCAAAATTCATATTTAAATAAACTATAGTGGGTATGAAAATAAAACACTAATTTAAAGTGTGAAGAGCAGCCTCGAACTGTTAAAAAAAGTTTAAGTTTTTAACACTTAATGTAATGTACAACAATGAGGAACTTAATCTTCATACTGACAAAAAAAATAGCTTTTTTTCTGTGGTGAAAAAATAGTAATTTTTATAACAAATATTAGAGTGATTTTTTTATGAATGGGATATAGTAGGTATCAATACATGATTGTGTATACGTTAGTCATATTAACAACGGTCGTCAATAAAATAATAAAAATACCATTTTATTTAAATAAAAAGAATTATTGTTTCCTAATTAGATCAATATAAAAATATAAGCGAAAAAATAATTAATCTAAGCTCTTGACCAAATACGTTTTTTAATCCACCTTTATTTAAACACGTACAGCTTCGCTACAGCTTTAAAAAATTTAAACTCCAAGTATCCGTTCCCTCGACGAACTGTCACGTACGAATCGGGATTAAACGGACGCGGATCAGAAAAAAATAGTTTTAATTCTGATTTAATTAATTGGAACCGTCAGCTCTGCACGTTTAATAAAATGGGTATTTTATTCTCTTTAAATACAGTGTGTTCGCCTAAGTTCTCTACATATGGAACACTTATTTATTATTACTTTTACAAAAAAGTTATTCCTTAAAAGTTCTGCATGGTCTAAAACCTAAAAAGCAATCATTAGATATCAAAGAGAATGGACAAGGGGAGAGAAACAGTTGATTTACCCCCACCAATTAAAAAATGGCACACACCTGCGACTTGTGATTGTGTTCAGCGACCGAAAGAGCTCGTCAAAATTTTATTTTATTCTTGCTTAAAGTTGGTAAAAAGCATGTGCTTGGTTAAAAGTATGGATTTATTTATAATTTTTTGTTTCAGTACGCACTTTTACGTAACATTTTTGTGTCTGAATCAATACTATCAGCCAAATATCTTGCGAGCTTTAACCGGTTTAATGGTTAACTTAACGCAGCGGGATTACTCGTCATGCGCAAGAGAGGTTCTTTTTTCGGCTTGCTATTGGCTGTTATAAATGTCAAAACTCTTGCCTTTCAATATGTTCAATATGGCTGATGTTTTGTAATTGTTGTGGCTGTTTATTTGTTTTGTGTTTTATTCGGTTTAATTTTACGTGTGACCTGTGTTATAAATAAAAATTATTGAAACAACATTTGTGTAAATTTATTGCCTTTTTAAATAAATTATTTTTAAAATTATTTACGTTGTTTTTTTTATGAATAAATACAAATTAATACTTTATGTAAGATTTATTTTTTTAACAAAATATTATATACATTAATATTTTATATAAATACGTAAAAATATTTAATGAATATCTTGCTGGATGTAAAAACACAATGAACCAATAGAGGATTTTTGTGTGCGTCACTCCATATTAAAAAAATTTCCTTGAACTGTAAAAGACATACAAATGACCAGTTTAAAAAGTATTAATAGTGATACAAATTATACTAAAGCGAAAAAATAAAAAGGCCTAAACATTAAATAACTGACCCAGTGGAGGTAAAAACCAAGATTAGAGTGTGTTTACTTAAGTTCGAACCATAAGGCAAACTATTAATAATTTTACGAAAAAATTCAACCATTCCATATTAATTGTTTTCTATGGTAGGTATATGAAATATCTTAAAAATTATGGATTTTTCTTAAGAAGAAAGTACACTTATTTTTGTCAATATCGAAAATTTGTGGAAAAAACATGATTAGGATTAAGATTTTTTTTCTGCAATACCGAGCATTTTTGAGTTTTCTTTACAAAAGTATTTTATTTCAAAATAAGTATCCAGTATTGTAAAAACTTAAATTTTCATTGTTAATTAAAACCTACAATCTTATCTGCTTCCTCATACCTAAAAAACAAGTATGTGGATATTGAATAAAATGGACCAAGCACAGTGGCCTATGGAAACAAAAATCCTACTACGCTTTTCTCAGTATAAGTAATATTAACCTATATACTATAATACCTTTTAACTAAATAGGATCAAAATAAATCTAATCTAAATAAATTTGGTTGGTAAGTTTAAGCGTGCTATTTTCATATATTTCTTAAAATTATACACTGCTTTTACATTTTACAACCATTCTTTATGCTTCAAAAACAATTTTATTTAGATTTTCATTTTTAGTTCTTATTTTTCTAAAATTTATATATATTTTTCCACATTAACCTATTCCAATCTAAGAAAAAATAGACTTCCACCAAATAGATTTTAATACACCCTTATCATTAAATTGCCAATATTTAGTCATTAAAATATTAATAAATTTCGGTATTAACCACATTTCACACTTTTTATTAATGTTTTATGTACATTAATTTACTCAATAAATCAATGTTTTTGAATATACCGCTGATTTAGTCATTGGGAGTGCGTATGCGCATGCCCTGCCATCCAGCAGACCTTATCTTCAAATTGTGCCACTTTTCGAAGCGGCGATTGATCCTCTATCCTTGTCTACTCTCTTTGTTAGATATTCATTTTTTTAGTGGTAAACGAGGTATTTAAAAAATGTCATTTTTGTTTAGGAGGAAATTATCCTTATTTTTGAAAATGTCGATTATTATTATTAGGAAAAAATGTTTATAGTATGTAGATAATGCCACAACCGGGTTGGCTACCTTTTTCTTGAGCCTAATACCTACCAACTAGGTATAAACAGCTAACTTAAGGGTATGTATTTTCCATCTTTTATTTTTATTTTTTTAATGCAACAGGTAAATATAGATTTTTAGATAAATATTTAAAAAAAATGGCACGCCACTGCATTTTTCAAAGATAATAATTCATTTTTATATCGTTTAGTTTAGAAGAAATTTGTTTTCTTATTTTTTTGTTTGTAAATAAATAGAAACCATTTTTGGCATGATCAAATTCCTATATAATTAAAGAATAAATAGAATTAAAAACTGACCATGCCAAAATTGGTTTCTAATTATTTTTTCAAAAAACCGTACATTAAACAAAAAAAGTCAAGAGATCAAATTTGTTCTAATCTAAACGAGGATATTCCGAAAAATGCAATGGCGTACCATTTTTTTATTAAAAAATATTTACCTTAAGGGGGTAATCTGGTCTAGAGGTATGAATTTTCGGTAACTTTTAAAGTGCCGTAAAAAAAGGCAATTAATATTTTTGCTATTCATTTTTTATAATTTATTTATCAACATTTCAAAAATACAAAAATAAAAAGAGAAAAAAGTAAAACATTTAAAAAATTAGAAGCTGATGAAGTGAAGGGGGTCTCAAAATATTGGCACGCGACCGTGCATTCCCTATCGGTCCATTTGTAAAGTCCCAGAACTATCTACTGTGCTTCTTGTTTTCTGGAGTTTCTGAAAAACCTGCTAACCTGTAGCGATCTCTTTCTTTAAACCTTTAAGTTCCGTGTTAACCCTTAAGTACTATACTGGAGTCTCTCAGACTCATAGCGATTTTCTTTTAAAAATATTTTGAATACTGCTTGTTTTATTCTTACCACCCTCCATGTGCCTTTCCCTAGCAGTAGTTTACGCAATCTTTTCCAGTCGACAGTGCAGTGTAAGTAGTTTCATGGGTAACATCTTCGCTTAAAGGGTTAGGGGAGTCTTGGAGACTCATATATAGTGTAAGTGTAACAAGTTAAAATGTTTAGTACATTTTTTTTGTCTTATTTTTGTTTATTTAACTGTATAAAATGTCTCAGGTGTAATCTTTATCAAAAGAAGTTAGATTTGAGGAAATAGATTACGAAAGTATATTAGAAAATTGGTTCAAAGAAATAGATGAGGCCAGCGATATAGACTAATTTGAGGAAGATCATGTCGTTTTATCAAATCATGAAACAGACAGCGAACAATCTATTTTGAAGAAGAAAACGATTTGAAACTAGAAAAAAAATAGTTTAACGAGGGTCAGCAAATTAAAAATAATTTTAATCGCAAAAATCGTTACCAAGTGTCCAAAAAGTACACTTTCTATATTCTAAAATAATTAAAGCTTTTCATATGTGAAGAAGAAAATGTTTTTCTACATTTTGTTTATTTGTTTGACACCTTAGTCAATAAAAAAGATATATATATATATATATATATATATATATATATATATATATATATATATATATATATATATATATATATATATATATATAATATGGTAAAATTTTGCCTTAAGGATTAATAAACTGCATTTTACATTTACTAGGATACCCAAAGTATTATCGCAATACATAAAAATATAGACGAAAATTGGCAAATCTTAAATATTTGGGTTTTTAAAAATTTAATTTTAAGCAGAATACTGTGTCACTCCCTCCCCGAAAAGAAAATCATACTTTTGCACGTTTTCTTTTTAAAAGTAACAGCATTTAAGGTCAAACTAAACACACTGATGACACTTGACATTTTTTTAATTCCATTTGAAAATTACTTTGAAGTTTTGATAAAATAACGAGATAAGTTCCCCGTCTGAGACTTGGGAATACTTTGCTTTGAGGGATGGGTGTGAAAAGTAATGTAGGTTTTTGAACCGCATGAAATTTTTAATCAAGTTTCACTGGTCGCAAAAAGGGCAGAGTCTACAAAGGAAATTAGTTTTCAGCCTCAAGCTTTTTTTTGAATAAGCATTTTAAACATATACAATAATATAATTTTGTTTTGTGGTATGGGACTATTTTTTTATCTTTGGAAAAACGATGAAGGCTAAACGCGTAAATACTAGCCCACCGTGCATGTCTTAAACGGGGTAAACGGAGTTTGTTAACAAGGAACTTAAATACTTAAAGATTTGGAGGAAAAGGAAAGACGTTAGCGGACAGCAGGTTCCACATTTTAGAAACTTTAGAAATAAAAGAAGGAACCGACGGAAAGTTCAAGGCCCACCCAGTTGAACCGTATCGGAATGCATTCGTATGGCCCCAACAATTTCTCCATTAGAAGCAGGAATTGCAGAAATTATACTGGCTAATTCTTGAAAGCAGACGTCGTGAAGAACTTACCTATAAAAAACAATAGATCTCCAGAGTCCGACAATGGGCAAGAAAAAGGTGCCCTTTTTAGCAAAGGATTATTAATACGGCTTTTCTTTGAATGGAAACCAGAATTTTAAAGGTTGTTGGGGACGCTATTTCTCAGATATAAGAACAAAACTTTAGAGAGAGTCAAATTTAAGATATGACACATACAAAGTATATAAATTTGAAGGAAAAAACACTTCTTGGTTTGAGCTGAACCTTCCGTGGCTATATAGCCAGTAGATTTTTTATTATCGGACAAATCCGAAAGGCTGAAAGCCTAAATACTAACGTACCGTGGGTGTCTTAAGCAAGGTAAGAGCAAGTTTGTTACCATGGGACATATATGATGTGTCTATGCCAGTTAAGGGTTGTTCTTAAGCCGCATTCAGACGGGTGTAATGCAACGTAATATGCAACGCAATATGCAATGCAACAAAGCATCTTAATGTGGTTGCGGCAACCTTCCCTGCAAATAGGATAATCCGCATTTGAAGCAAACGTGTAGACCAACGAGGTTGTACTCCAAAATCTTTTTTTATTTTAACATATTGCTTGGTAGAAAAAAACCGGCCAATCAAAAGATATCGTTGCAGGTGAAAAACTTAGCTATTTAATAAACAAAAAAAACAGTTTAATAAAATTTATTTATTTTCATAACTTTCATTAATTCAAGTATTTTTCTTTTGTCCACATTTTAACCGTGTTTCCCATTTCTTTTTGCAATATTACTCAAACAAGTCCAAACGGATACTGCGAACTCACATCAAACGCCTTTGTGTTCGCGAAAAAAACGACAACTGGGTGGATGGCGACGAACGTGCAACCGTCCAAACGAGCGAATCTTGTTGCGTTGCATGTTACGTTGCGGGTTGCACAACACCCGTCTGTACGCGGCTTTAAATGTGACGTTAACAATAATTAATGTCTCTTTGCCATGCAGAACTTGGCCGCTCATAAATACAGCATTTGAAGACTTTTTTGCGACAAATGACATAATTGTGTTTTATATGTTGTAAATTGGAAGAGATTTTTGGCGACTTAATCAGTATTGAAGACCTGTGAAAGAGATATTTGCATCGTCCTGTGTTTGCTTTATATGTCAGGCTTATAAATAGGTTTGAGAATATAAAAACGGAAGTGAAACGTACTATCCCCACCAAAGCCCCCACAGTACATAGCGTAGCTAGGCGTAGGCGGTCGCCTACGGCCTTGCACCTGAAGGGGACAGGTGAAGACCTTTTTTTTGCTCTCCAATTGTAATCTGTTAGGAAAAGGGCCTCGTAGGTACATGTTTGTCTACGGCAATATTGCATTATGTATGAAACAGCATTGAAAATAGTGTGTATTTAAGGATGAAGATGTTTATTTTTTTTGCTCTTAAAGTTTTGTTATCACCGTGGGTGTCGGGTTATTAGATGTTTAACCCATCGTTCCCCTGTTCCGTCAACGTTGTATAAGCACTGAATCATGCAGTTAAGCATTTTACAGCACCTTTTAGACAACAGTGCCACCACGGACGTTATTTTTAAATATACTACCCAAATATGTCTTCCCCGGTGGGAATTGAACCGGCGACCTCTGGCTTCGAAGATCAAAGCTCTGTCCAGTGCGCCACGGGGAGACAAATACTTATACTCATAAAATTTAAAGTAAATACTTTTTTTCTAAGCATAAGCAAAAGCTTTTGCTATATTTTTCTATATCATGAGCTTTTACTTTTACTTATAAGCAAAAGCATTTACTTTAAATTTTATAAGTAGGTATAAGCATTTGCTTCTTTTTATTCATATGGCCCAATAAGAAAATTAATTTAGAGAATAAATTATTACTAAATGTGTTTTTTAACCCACTTTATCACACTTACAATCAGTTTTATTAAATTTCCGTTCTGACTTATTCCCACCATTAACATCTTCTTTATTCGATTTTATTATTTATTTCGAATATTTCCTCCAATTTGCCCTTTCTGGTAATAAGTCGCGCAATGACCCGTATGTAACAATATCCGCTTAGTGTGCGAAAATAACTCATTATGTTTTCGAGATATGGTGCCGAACAAACGCGGAAACCGAACAATAACGTATATAACATCGTTACCAAAAAATATAGATTTGGCGGAATTATGTTTAATGGCAGTCGACGCTCCTAATGGACTGCCCGTATGGGAAAGGAAAGTATGCACGAGGTTTTTTTTTAAATCTATGACATCTCACAAAGACTTTTGCCTAAATACCAGTGTACCGTGAGTGTCGGGTGACTGGATGTTTAACCCATTATTGTGGTGTTCCGTCAACGTTATCCAAGCACTGAAACATGCAGTTTTGCATTTCACATCACCTTTTAGACAACGCGGTAGTGCCACCACGGACGTTATTTTTAAATAACTACTACCTAGGAATGGCAGAATACTACACAGTGGTTTGCCATTGCCAACTGTGAGGTGACGAGCAATGAAAAATCCGATGTCCGACACCGAGATTCGAACCCGGATCGCTGCGGTGAGAGGCTGACACGTTAGCTTACTAAATAAAGTGATTTGGAAATTTTTAGTTTCTTTTTAAGTCTAACACCCAGAGTCTTGAGAACGAAACATTTGAGAACCCCTGTTTTTTTCATTAAATGACTTAGAAATACGCCTTTAAATTTTTTTACCGCATTAAGAAAACACCCTGTATAATGTTGTTAATTTCAATTACGTATTTAATTAAATTACATTTTATGGTATTATAAAAGTATAAATTAATTATCATCTATTGTTTTTAATAGCCCTCTTATAAAAACATTTCTTTTAAATTAATATTATTATACGAACCTCATAAAAATAAACAACATGTAATATAGCATTGAAAGGATATTAAAAAAAAAAATTAAAAAAATTATTACTTCTTTATATTTAAAATAAGAGAATTTTTGGTAGTTCCGCTTAAACCAAAAGTTAGAATTTAAAAAAATATAAAATAAAAGATATATATATATATATATATATATATATATATATATATATATATATATATATATATATATATATATATATATATATATATATATATATAATTTTAAAGTAACCAGCCAAGTAGTCGTTTTCATCCAGGTTATGTATTTGTTAATTATTTTTCAAACACATACCAGGTTATGTATTTGTTAATTATTTTTCTTGGGTATAGGTTTTTTTGTTAATAATTAAAACTACTTCATTACATAGCTAACATCTGACGTTTCGCCCAGCATAGTGAGCTTTTTCAAAAATATATATTGCGTTCAGGCAACAACCAACAAAAATTACTATTTTTAACACGCTTTTATTAACTTGGGTTGTAACTATCTATCTGGCTGCCTATGTAACGGAATCTTTGAGCCTAATTTTAACCAACTTCCAGCTATTCGATTTCTTTGAAACTTTGCACACGTATTAAGGACCCATGACAATGCAATAATCTGCAAACAGTATCCCTTTATCTTTTTTTAATCGCCAGGAAAAAAATTCCATTATATTATAAAAACAACACCTAGGATGCCATCTGTTGGAAAAATTTCAAACTTTGCTATTAAATGAAGAAGAAATTTTTTAGTGGATTGCAAAATGTTGGCAACGGTCCAAACATTGCCTGGATTGCCATCTGTTGGCAAAATTTGAAACTTTGCTACTTAATGAAGAAGAAATTTTTAGTGAGTTGCAATCTTTTGCAAATTTTAAAATTTGCTACCCTTGTCATTTCATAGGGGGCTGGTTATTTTCTTTTGCTGCTTAATTAAATAGTATGTTCTAATTTACTGTTATATTAAGAATTTTGTGCAATATAACGAACTAAAAAATGAAAAATAATTAATAGTTTAAAAAAACTAAAAAACACGCTTTTATATGCAACCGAACTAAAAATTAAAAAATAATTTTTCATTAAAAAAATATTTTCACTTCATAGTAAAAAGCGTGGGGTGCATTTTACTATTTTTTCATAACTTTTCCATCATAGATATTGGCAAATATAATAATTATAACATTTAATATATTAAGCACCCCACGCTTTTACTATGAAGTGAAAATATTTTTTTAATGAAAAATTATTTTTTAATTTTTAGTTCGGTTGCATATAAAAGCGTGTTTTTAGTTTTTAAACTATTAATTATTTTATCACAAATTAAAATAATACATAACAACACATTCAAAAAAACTTTACATAACACTAATTTTACAGAAACGTACCTCGAAAAAGATTGTTATAGGCTTACATCTTATTTTGATTTAATAAAAATAAAGAGTATCTGTTGTAGGAATTCTTTTTTTTATTTAAGGAAGCAAGAAGGTTTTTATTTTTATGTTATCTTTTTATCATTAAAATAAAAAGAAATTGTTTCTCTGCTTTACTTTGGTTGAATTTATTTACTATATTATTATACAGATAGAAAAATTTTGTTGAAATATTATACAGTTTGTCGTGGTTTTAACCTGGATAAAAGCTGTTTTTAATAAATTAGATTGTGGTAGATTTGAAATAGGTATTTAACTGTGTTTAAAATATTTTGAACCGTCTTAACACGAAAAACGCCCTTAATGTTATTTCCTTCCACTGCAAGGTAGCATTTTTCGGAACACTGCTCGATCTGGCTATGCAGATTTTCACACTAGCACTAGCCAAAGGTTTTCTTTGACGTTAATTGAGATCGCTAACCGCAGACCGGTTTATTTCGCTTATTTTGTTACACTGCCGACAGAGGGCGGTATGCTTATATGCCATTTCTATTTCTTAAAACATTTTTTGGAGTTTTTGTTATCGCCTACACCGTACGGATGAGAAACAAAATAGTTCGAAACCGCTCTGCAGTTGGTAATCTCAATTAACACCAAACCTTTGGCCAGTGTGAAAATCTGGATCGCCAGATCGGACAGTGTTCCAAAGAATGCTACCCTGCAGGTTAAGGAAATAACAAACAGTAAGGAGCATAAGCTCTCTTTATTTCTGTATATAGAAGTGAGTTACCGGCTAGGCACACCTAGTAATTATGATAAATTTTCTCGGAAACCACTAAACCGATTTAAGAGAAGTAAAAATTATAAAAAGATAATTTAAATTTCTTTAACATTTAGGGTAGGGTATCACTTGATCCCCTGTTCAATTTAAACTCTTTGACGTTTGTGTTGGTGGGAGCAGTGGTGAATTTTTATATTTCCGCCATTTTTTATAACTCCTATATTTTTATAGGAGCTCAAATTGTTGATTGAAAGTAAAAAGTGAGAAAACATTTATTATTTGTTTAAAGGTTTGTTTAAACGAATAATATAAAAATGTTTAGGAAATTATTATAAAACACTAATTTCTGGCTTTCGATGTTTTTATAAATAAAATATCCATGCAATCCACACGTTCCCTTCCCGCTCATATATCCCCATGCATCCCAGATATTACGAAATACAGGGATTGAAACGTTACAATAAAACAGTTAATAGACGAGGTGTCGCATGGCCCTAGGGGTCTCTCGCCCCCGATCTGGCTAATTTGAACCGCGGGTCGCCACAGATAAGTGAACCAGGCGTCGCTTTTGCACAGCGACACTTTTTGATTGGATTTAAATATTTGACAGCTGTGCGATCATGTGACACTGGTGACAGCTTAATAGAGGGTCGGTGTTTTAGATACGTTATCTTAAAACATGTTTTTGTCTCAAGTTACATGATTATGTGGTCGTAGATGTGGCATTTCAAAAATGTTAAATAGTCATCTTATGTATTTTTGCCTTTAGAATTTTTAAGACCACTTGATGTTAGGCTGCCGTTAACTTCTAAATCACGAAAAGCTTGGAATATTAGAGACATTTTGCACCTCTTATTTTGCAATTCCGTGGTGGTTAACGTTATTCTGAGACTGCGCAGTAACGCAAACATGATCCGTTATCGTTATTAACCATACCGGACTCCTTTAATTACAGATGAATACCGAAGAGCTTATCGTTATGGTTATCGTTATTGTTAAGCTGCGTGGTTGCCGGATTGTAGAAATTTTAATATCAATTTTTTAAGAAGGTTGAAATTTTAATGCCGTATAAATTAAAATATCATTAATACATAAGCTCTAATTAACGAAAAGTCCATAGCAGTAAGAAAAATAAAATAATGTAAAGAAATTAAAACATACTTGCATTTTTAAGGATGTTTTTAATTAGTAATTAATTTACATGTTACAATTTAGCACACTTGCTTTTTATTCTACTACCAAACCTAACCCTAATTTTTGTGTTTTGCTTTTTGCTTATACTGTATTGTTTACATCTAGCTTTAAAAAACGAAATCAAAAGAACTGTTTGCATTTATTTAAATATCAATATAGAAGAATAAAAGTAAGAACTTATTTCTCGTTAACTTTAAAATCGGTGAACCACAGGCAAAAATAAGGTTATATGTTGAAAGCGCAGATGCAAGATAAATTTCTTAAAAGAGGCTGCAAAATCTCTGTCTAAAACTGCTGCGTAACCCATATAAAAAGAACATTTTAACTCTTTAAAAATTTTTGACCCATGGCACCCATATGAAAACTCAAAAACCCTGATCGGTCACAGAAAATCAAAATATTTGTCTTTTTGCTTTTTGTGAATAAACAAACGGTTTTTAAGAAAATTGTTTGCTTACTATGCCGTGTAAACCAAAAAATATCGTATCTTACTTACTTACTATGACTTAGTTGTTAAACTTACTATGACTTTTAGTTGTTAATAAAAGATATACATTTGATCAACAAAATTTTAAGTAGGTACACATAACTGAGGGGAGAAAATTTTCAAACATTTTATTATGATATTTCATTTATTTTATATTTAAATTTTACACTAAAATCCGTTTTTAATGACATAGCGCAACATACTGGTAATTTTTATTATTGCGACCATAGATCACTTATTCACATGACTTTTTGCGTTCAATTAGCAGGTTGGACGAACGATTGGGCAAGAGCAATTCAGGTTGGGCACTCGCACAACTGCGCCCACCCTGGCGCCGCCACTGTTGGTGGAGTATACAAGACTACTACCCATTAAGGATGCAACAAAGTGAAACTATTTTATTAAAAAAGTTCTAAACTTCCTACTTTAAAACTAATAAAAGTTGAAAAAAAAATTCAGTATGATATGTCCCTACTCCCGGAGATGAGAGACTTTAACGAAAAATCTTTGTATAATATTAGATAAGTATGATAATTTTAAAATCAGCATAAATTATGGTGTTATTTAGATAGGTACTTAAAGGAATAAAGTCTCTTTGGCAAAAACTTTTCATAATTTCATTTTTGGTAAAGTTATTGAATTTTATTGTTAATTAACTATTTTTCTTAAGCTAAGGTTTATAAAATTTAGGAAAAACATTGTTTTCTTTATAATAACTTTTTACTAATACAAATACAGGGTAATTTTTAAGTAAATAAATTCCTCTTAACACAGTATAGAATGCAAGAAAATGGGATCATTATTTGATTAAAATTATGTTTGAAAATGCTTTCTTCTCGAAGTACAGGGTATTTAAGTTTTAGGAAAAAATGCAATTTTATCAAAACTTTTCTACCACTTCAGATATGTCCACAAAATTTGGTTCACTTCTTTTAACCATTACATAACATCTTTTGTTCTAAAAGTAAAAAAATACCAGTAACGTTTAAACAAGATTTGCAATGAATTTTTTAAGAAAAAAAAAAATAGTACGTCAGTCCATTTTTCCAAATCAATATTATTTTTAAAATATCTATTAACTTTAGAGTTAACTTAGAGGTCACTTGATATTTCTTAGTACGACTAACGGTTTTCGTTTCAAAAATAAAGCTATTTTGATGGAGGCAAAATCTTTAAATTCTGATATAGTGTTTTTTTATGTAAAATTTGTTTTTACTAATTTGTATTAAAAAGGTTAAAACCTTATATAACTACAATGTGAACCTCAAAAAAAAAAAAAAAATCAGTAGTTATATTTTTAATAAAAGTAAAACACCATTTTAACATACAAACACTATATCAGATTTTATTGATTTTGCCATTCATTAAAACAGATCGTCGTACGAAAAAATATCAGGAGTCCAAATTAACTCCAAAGTTATTTTAAAAATAATATTGATTCGAAGAAAAAGTAGTGGCGAACTTTTTTTTCTCCAAAAAATTCAACACAAATCTTGTTCGAACGCCACTGGTATTTTTTTACTTCTGCCGCAAAAAATATAATCTGATGGTTAAAAGATGTGTACCAAATTTTGTGAATATATGTGAAGTGGTAGAAAAGTTATGATAAAAAGGCATTTTGTTTAAACCTCAAAACACTGTATTTCGGAAACGAAGCAAACACAATTTTATTTGAAAAATGTTTTTATTTTGTTGCATTTTATACCGTGTTAAGAGGAATTTATATACTTAAAAATAACCCTGTATTTTTAGGAAATTTGGAAAGAGCCTACAAGAAAAATTCAATTTTTGTCAGTGTCTTCCGCTCACATTACTGCAAATATAAAAAAAAATGGCATGCATATTAATTTATTGACTTTTTTATTTAATGTTTTTGCGTTAATACATACTAACCATGGTCAAATCTATATCTAGTTCTACACTATTTACTATATGATAATGGTTAGTTTTTTACCAATCACTATATGTATTAAACATTGAAACACTAATGTATTGACCAATATTTCTCGTAAGAAATATATTAACATCTGATGATTGCATTTTGTTTTAAAGAATATACAGGGTAATTCAAAAATCGATCACGAAACTTAAGGGGGTGATTCTACTTGACAAAATAAGGGTAGAGCTTCATATATATATTTTTTCAAAATGTCATTCGTTTTTGAGTTGCAAGCCGTAAGAGTTCAATTTTTAACTAAGACGTTTAGGACATATGTTTATATGAAGTTTTCTTCTTATGTTCTGTTGTAGAATCGCACCGTAAAGTTTGTCGGTTTAGTTACTGGACACCCTTTATGTATGTAGGTAATTTGATTGAAATTAATGAAAATTTTGACATCTATTGGTGCGTAAACTGTAAGGTTTATCGACTTTAATAAAGAGTACTTTATTATTTAAGTTTTTGATTGTCTATAAAATGGCGCCCCCAGCTTTGCGATATCTGTCAAAATAAAAATTTATTATGTAAACAAATTTTAAGTTTTAGGTAAAGTGCTCTCTGGCGGTATTTAAAAAAGTACTTTTGCCTTAAAATTTTAGAATCTGCAAAGCTCGATTTGTGTGCCAAATATCAACTGGATTGGTTAAAAAATAACTGCAATATGGCAAAAAAACCAAAATAAAAATTGAACTTTGACCGCTTGTAACTCGGAAACGAATGACATTTGGAAAAAATTATATGAAGCTCTACCCTTATTTTGTCAAGTAGAATTACCCCTTAAGTTTCGTGATCGATTTTTAAATCACCCTGTATATATAAAGTAATATTATTTACTCTAAAAATCCATATTAGCAATATTAAATGACCATGTAAAGAAATGGTTTGTAAACCGCACATTGAATAAAAAAATAAAATAGGAAAATAAATTTGATCAAAACTATACAAAACTTTAACAAATTCTTTTTTTTTTAAATGCAGTGACGTATCATTTGTTTTTCAAAAATATTTACCGTAAGTACCTCACAGACGACACTGGTCAAAATTTTTGTTTTTTTTTAGTAAAGTAAGTAAAAAATCTTTTGGTGTTTAGAAGATCTCTCTTAAATTTCCTAAAAATATAAAGGTATGATAAAAACAATTATTTTCCTTAAATTTTAACACCCTGTAGTTACAAAAGTAGGATGTTTAGGACATATGTTCATAAAAAGTTTTTTTTCTTATTTTTCGTTGAAAAATCATCTCTTAGAGTTTGTCGATAAAGTTACTGGACACCCTGTATAAAGAACATTTTTAATGTTTAGGAAATACAAAAAATTATTTTTGCCTCTGAGATGTTTCTATTTTAAAATAAGATTAAAAAAAAATCAAAAAATAAGATCAAAATCGGATCTGTTTCTGAGGACCTTCAAAGAAAAGGCTTCATTGATGCAACTTTTTTATCTTTGGACAAACTACGAAGGCTTAAAACCTAAATACTAACGTACCGTGGGTGTCTTAAGCGAGGTAAGAGGGAGTTTGTTGACACGGGACTTAAATACTTGAAGATTTGGGGGGAAGGGCAGCAGGTTCCACATTCTAGAAACTCTAGGGACAAAAGAACGAACAAAGTGGGAAGTTCGGGGCTTGACCAGTTGGACCGTATAGGGATGCATACGCGCAGAACCACGAGTTTCTCTGTTGGGAACCGTGAGTGGAGGAACTATACTGGATAATTTTTCAGAGCAAAAGCCGTGGAAGTACCTATAAAAAGCGACAAATCCCCCACAGCCCGACGATGGGCAAGAGAAGGAAGCATTTCTGTAAGTAAAGGATCATTAATGAGACGAATAGCTCTTCTTTGAATAGAATCAAGAATGCTTAGGGTTGTGGGGGACGCCATGCCCCAGATATGAGAACAATACTCCAAGGGAGGTCGGATTTGAGAAACATATAAAGTGTAGAAATTAGATTTAATGTTATACATAATTGTTTAATTACCAAAACGCGTCAAAAAATTGAATTTTTAGTAAAAATAGGGTTACGATAGTTTTTCCTAATAAAAAAATAACAAACTATAGTATGAAATATTTTAATAAAAGTTAAAAGAACGAAACTTCAAAAAAGGGTGATGTACTATTTTGTTGTCCCATATGTGCCGAAAAATAAAAAACCGGCTTGGCACCCCCAAAAGTAATCTAAATCCTCTTAGGACTAGTCCTTTGTGTCGAAGCGTCCGCGGTTTAATATCAATACGCTTTATCTGATCCTATATGGGCCAATGTCTCTCTTTTTGTGTATGTCCATCTGTTGGTTGGGTTTTCATTTACGCCCAGAGATAAAAAAATCTAAAGCTTCTTTTAGCTACAGTTGCATAGGGTTTGTTAAATGTAGCGAAATAAAAGGTTTACGAAAAAATATGAGGACAAAATACCTAAAATTAGGATTAATTATATAAGTTCAGTCAGTAGAAGGTAAAAAGGCATCAGTGCACACTTTTATGAAAATTATTTTCCATTTTTAACACTGGCCAACATAATTTTTGTTACACGTAAACTGGTATGTAACCTATATTCACCCACCTAACCTTAATAAAAAACAAAAAAGTTATTGTTTATTCACCCTCAGCTTCAAGGGCACTTTAAAAATGTCCCACCATACATGTACAGGGTGTCCAGATTTTGTTGCAATGGCAGGGTATCTTGGTTATTATTAGAGGTAAAGACTTACGATTTTCGCTAACTGTTGCTACTTTTTGATGAAACCAAAGATTACACTAAAATATTTTTCATAGATCTCTTAGTTTTTGAATTACAGGGCGATTTTTTTTTAATTTTTGTACCCCCTCGTATTTCAGTTGTCTTGTAACTTAAGGGCGTCCATAAATTACGTGAGACATTTAAGGGGGGTAGAGGAAAATCTCATCAAATTTCACGATAGGAAGAGGGGGTCTCACATAATTTTTGTATAGGTAGAAAGAGGAAAAAATTTAGGAATTTTGGGGAAGGACCCCTCAGGAACCTGTAATGCAGTGTTACTTTCTTACTTTTAGATATTTTAGAGGGGGCCATAGATATTAACTATTCATCAATAAACAATAGTAGAGACAACAGTAACAATAAGAACAATTGCCCGAAAAACAACAACTCGACAAACAGGGTAATAACGACAAATACTATTTTATAATGATATTAAATTATGTTACAGATACGGTAACAGGTATTAAAGTCCAAGCATTTTTGCAAGGCCTACTTATAAATAACTTTTAAAAAAATAGAAAAAATGGAATTTTTCTTTTAACTAAAAATTAAAATATGACATGTGATACATCGTTGAATTTGTAATAAAAAATGGGGTCAGATACAGGGTGTACTTTTTTTCGAGCCATATAAAAAAATAAAGTTGATGATGGTTTCTTGAAAACGAAACGTCGGGTGTATAAAATCTAAAAATACCATCATGTAGTAGCTAAAAAGTGCCAATAAAAAAGTGTTATTAGATTTTTAAATCTCTCATATATATTCTAGATAAACTCCCGGAATGATAACTCTATATATATACATATATATATATTAACAAGGTAGGCCATATTTATCAAAAACCTATTCCTACAGTAAAACTAAAATATCTTTAGCCAAGGAAAATTAATATTGTTATTTTAAACTTAAAACAGTACATTAACGTAAATTTAACTTGAGACATTATTTTTGTGTGTATATCATTAAAAATACACTTTTATAGTTTCCCTCGTATGCGAACGACGTGCAAACAACAAAAGAGCTTCTCCAATTATTTTTTACAGATCCAAGAGGATTAACTCACGCCTGCTTTGAACGGTGTCCACATAGATCTAATCATCAACACAGACCATTACTCTTTGTCACCCTCCCTTCCGCAGCTTATAGACATCATCCCCGAAAGGTTATTATGATTATCGCGCTTTTAATCTATTGTTTGAAAGGGTCAAATCAAAAATAAATAGAAGAAAATAGAAAGGTTTTACCGGGTCATTTGAAAAGTATAGAAGGAACAGTTTAAAAATGTAAATTCGGTGCTCTTTGACAAGAAAAAAAGTCACAAAAAGTTTAAAGCAAATAAATCGGCATGCTTGACTTCGCGGCCGCCTTTGCTATGTTTCTTTTATGATATGCCGGTTGATGCAGCTGGTCATCGCACTATGGGATAGAAATTATTTTTTTGGTCAAAATTCTGAAACTTACCAGTCTAACTTAAAATGAGGTGCTTTTTACTGGAAAAATATTATAAATTATTGCAAATGCTTTTTGGAAACCTAAAACTTATTATATGTTATTATGAATTTACACCCCCTTAACATTATTATTTTTTATTGTACAAAATAAACTAAAATGTCAGTTTATTTTGTTAATTTGGTAGTATTCTAATTAGTAATCCGATGATTATTATCTCATATGATATACAGGGTACGACAATAGGTATGATTTTTTAAATGGAATACCCTGAATATTATATCACCACCAAAAAATCTTTTAAAATGCTTTAAAAAAATACTACATTTGATGTCTCTCAATTAGTTTCGAAAATATGACCATCCAAATCTAAAAATAATTTTAAATTATTCTTAGAAGCGTAATAGAGATACATCTTCCCAACTTTTTTAACGTATAAAATCAATAAAAAACACTGTTTTGTTGGGCAGATTCTGTAGAATCCATATCTTTCATCAGAATGCTTTTATCTTTTAGGATATACAGTGTAGGACAAAACATATTAAATTTTAAAATGGAAAACCTTGTAAATTATAAAAAATCTTGTATCTGTCCTTACACTCAGAAGTAGCAAAAAGTAGGAAGGCAATTGTAAGTACAAAAACTGATAAAGAAAAGGTAAAAAATCTTTGACAAAAGTAGCAAGATTTCGCGAGACTGCATCGGAAACACAAAAATAGCTCTTATTATTTAAACTCTTTTACTCTTTTTAGTAAACAAGGCTAATAATAAACTAAGTAGATTAAATGTTGTATATTTATGTTTAATTAAAATACATTTTCAAGTTTCCTATTACCCCAATAGAAGTCGTCATATCCTTTTATAATTTTGCGTACATGTAGTTTGGAGTATCTACTTTGAAATACACAGCATGAGCCATTAAAATTTCAAAGTTGCTTTTTGGCCAAAATAATGGATTTCTATCCTCATAGTGTATTGGCGCGTCGCTGTAAATGATAGCGGCTTCTTTGTATAAAATAGTCCGACTGCAGGCGGTTTTTATGTTTTTTTGCATTATTTTCAAAGGGTACCGAATTTGAGCTTTTAAAATGTTCTTACTATACTTTGCCTAAAGTTAAAAAAACTAGTTAGCAGAAAATATATAGTGCATTCCAATAAAAAGGCCTAAAACAGGCCAATTTTGCAGCATTAGGGGGACACATTTTCGTGTCAAAATATACTTTTTAGGAATATACTCTTCCAACAACATAAACGTTAAAAATTCCAAGACGAAAAGGAGGTCAATTAATAGTTTATCTTAAAAGGTTTTTAATTCTCTCTTTAGAATTGGTTTGGTAGTTTTCAAGAAAGTTCAAATTCATTTCAGAAAAATCATTCATCTAAAAACATGCAATAAAATTGTTTTTTTCTGAAACTGAATAAGATACGAAAAAACTAGAAGACATAAGTTTGATAGTGTACATGAAATAAACAATGGAATTTTGTTTAAAATGTATAGTATAGGTTCTACAAAATAATTAAGCTCATTGTTTTATATCATTGTTGAGAATTTGTGGTTTAGCAATTAGGTAATACCCATAGGTAAATAATTATTACATATTACACTACTATTACGTCTATATTGTAAATTTGTTGTGATTTTTTAGTAGGTTTGTTCCAGCAGAAAGTTGGAAACATGTTTGCAACAATCGTAAAACGCAGAAATTGTTACAAACATTAGTCAGAAAAGTTGGCAACAGTTTTCTGCTGGAACGAAAAATAAACAAAACGTGCATACTGCTTATACGTCAATACAAGAAAGGTTATGTTAAAAATTGTCAGTAATGTTTGAAGAAAGTTTGCAAACTTTTCAAACAGTTTCCAACATGTATTCAACATCTTAAAACTATTGCTGGAACAACAAACAATTGTATAATGTTACAAACATGGCACTGCTGGAACGACAAATTTGACGTGCGCAGAATCCGAACGGTTGCAAACATTTCTGAAAGCCTGCTGGAACAAACCTAGTAAATACTCTTGTGTTTTTACTAAGTAATTACATTAGATATAATATAATTTTTGCATAAGAGTTAAAAAATACATGTTTTTTAAAATTAATATAAAATAAAGATTACATGGATTTAATTGTAAAATTACTATACCCGATTTGACAGATAATTTGCATAACGTGCAAAATTACATGCAATGTATTATTGCATATCACATCAATGAATCCAAATAACCAACGATTATCATTGTAATTTTTAATGTAACACTTTTTACAGTGTAGCTTACTGTGACTAAAGTAAAGTATAAAAAAAAGGAATAAGATAAGGTTACAAAATCCCATAATCGTGTCTAGCCTAGTTATTTCAAATTTCAACCTTTTTAAAAAGCTTCTTTTAAAACGAGAATTTTTGATGAATCCAGTGATGCTAATTTATTTGCGACTAAAAAAATGAGTTAAGAATAAAAGCTGTCCTCTAATTGTAGCATTTATCTGCACGGAATCCCATTTCGATACACCTCATAATCAAAAAGATGGGACTTGTCTTATACACGGTGGCCAACGAGGTATTCAAGATCCTTCGGATACGAATTATATGACTAATTTTAAACCCAAAATGATTCTATTAACTTTTTCAGAATCCCTAACGGTTTTTGAATTATCTGGGTTTAAAGTTTAAAGCTTAAGAGGAAATGTGATTTATTTTAATAAAAACGTAATGACAGTGCAATTATTAAAGATGCTCAATATGACCTCCGCCCTGTGCAATGCATAATTCAATCCTTCGTCGCAGCTTTCGTTCCCAGTTGTACATACTTTGTTTCCCATATTATTTTCTTTTTTCAAAAAACGCTGCACTAATCTTCTGGGAAAGTTAATCCTTATTATTAGGCTTTTTCTTTGAATAGGTAAGTGTCTTCACATGTCCCCACATGAAAAAATCTAGCAGTTTAAGATCCGGAGGTTGCAGTGGCCAAGCGATGGGACTACCACGACCAATATATCGATTTGGGTACTGTTCATTTAGTAAATCAGTGACGCCTCTTCCATAATGAGCTGAAGAACCGTCATGTAAAAAGAACATAGTCCTTCTGATTTGAGAAAGAACGTTCTTAAGTAGTAAAGGTAGTGAAAGTTTGCTTGTCAGAAAGACGACGGTTGAATATCGTCGTTAATATTCCCTAATCAGAACTGAGTTGGCTGGAATATCCATACACGAAAACCGTGTCCGCGTATTCCTTATGGAAATAAAATACAGGCAGGATTTTAACACAAGTTATGCAAAAAATATGACCAACAGCTGTCAATAATAAAAATATACAAACATACAATTATTAATACAGCTCAAGGTGCTTAATTTTGAATTACCTATGCAAACTAGTCGCAACAATGTTATTTCACTACTCTAGAATTTTTGTTTTGGCACCATTAAACCCGAATGATTTAAGAACCATTTTGAATTTTGGAAAAGTGAATAAAATAATTTTTGCTTAAAATCAGTCATAATATTTATATCCGAAGTATCTTCCCACGGTACGTTAATATTTAGGCCTTTAGCCTTCATGGATTGTCCAAAGATAAAAAATCTCGAATACCTCGACGACCACCGTGTAGATTCGTATAAAGCTAACATTACTAATATTTTTAAGAATGCTCTCTAATTTTTTGGATGGCTAATTGTCATGTTGGGGAGGGGGCTGTGCGCGAAAAGGGACGTTTTAAGAAAACTGAACAAAGGGTCCATAAATTACGTGAGGCATTTAGGAGGAGGAGGGGTCGACTTGAACCTTACCTCATCCTACCGTGGGTGAGGGAGATTTGTGCAAATATGCCGTTTTTTTCCGCTAAAAACAGGAAAAAATGAACGAGATTTGGGCAGGTCCTACCAGGAAAAATGTATTCTACGATATAGTGGGACTTTGTGGGTCGACGGCCTTTTTTTGGCTTTTAAAATTATTTCTACGACAAAATCATTACATTTCCATAAATCTTATGTGAGATTGTGGGATGGGGGGTTAAAGCAAATGTCATTAACCCTCACCAGGAAGAAGGAGAAGGGGTTCAAAAATTGATAAAGAAAACGCCTTACGTAATTCATGGACGACTCCAAAAAGTGTAATAATACTGGAACTTATCCAAACTAGTATTATAAATTCCGAACTTAGACCGACATTTTCGCTTGACAGACGAGTTATTTTGCATGATATCGACGCCACTAAAATTACGCGAAGCAGAAATGTATATAAACCCTTAAGGCGACAGGTTGTTTAGAATAAATTTGTCTCCTTGCGTATTATATTTACGGTCCCAGGGATTAACTCCAGTTAGTTTACATGTAAATTGATGGTTAAGATAATATTTTACCGGAACAGGCTTGATCTAGATTAATCGAAATAATCTCCCATTAAAATAATAAACCAAAGTTTATGTTGTGCCTTAAATAATTGCAGGTGATTTAGGTGGTAAATTCAATTTTTGTGGAATGGTAATCTCGCGTGATAGAAGAGGAACTAATAATAGGTAATATGGTAAATATATTATTGGCAGTGTCGACTTAATCTAGATTAATTAATATGTTATTTACTGCTGCCATAAATATAATTTCTTGACAGTCAATCGATTATAATAGATATATCGACGCAATATTTTAGCTTCTGGAATTTTATCATTGCTGTCCGTATTTGTGATTTAGAAATTATCATAGGTAATACCATAAGTGCTTAGATTTTTCTAAACAACAGATCTAATTAAATTTTTGAAAGTCGATAAGTATTCGAAAAATATCTGGTTTAAAATCTAAGCATGTGTGGTGTATTATATAAAATATTTTATATAATTACCCAAGACAGTAGGGAATTTTTTCCTTGTGCTTCATAACATATATAGCCACCCCGCTACAATTGATGCTCGTATTTACTGAATGCGATTTCAGTAGGGCATCAACGGCAGGATTTAATATCCTACCGCTAGACAATGAAACTTGTCTAATAAGTAGACACTTGTTTTCTATGCTATTCACCACGACTCGATACAGCCTTACTGATGAGTTCCTGTAAGGCAGGCGAAACCGGTCTGGGGAGAGAGTCGTGGTGGATAGCATAGAAAAGCAGGATGTTTTCTTTTGACTGTCTGTAAAGGGAGTAGAATATTTTTATATATATATATATATATATATATATATATATATATATATATATATATTTTAAACGACGCATAGAATCCTACACAAACCCAACTAAAAAAGTTATACGTCAGCAAATAACTCTTAATTCATAGTTGCTGTGAACCAAATTTGAATACATTATTTGGAGTGGAATCACAAATATTATACAAATAGATATTAAAATGGAGAAAGGTTTATTTAAATTTTATTTTTAATAATCGCATAAGGGTTTACCCTTAAAAATAATTGTATTATTCTGAAATACCCCTTTGCAGATGTATGGTGCGGACTTATTTGGTCCAAAAATATTAAACAAGGTTTGGGCTTCGTCTTTTACTGGTAAGCGATATCTAAAGTTTTTTAAATTTAATTTGGAATAGTTTTTAATATTCTTGGTATAGCTGGTTGTCAAATTTAAAGGCTTGGAAAACTTGATGAAAAAAGAAAAGGTGCCAATTTCACTTACTTTTGGTTTTATGTTTAAATAACTGTAAATTGATCAAGATACAAATATACAGGATTTTCAATTTATAAAATGCTTTTGAATACATATAAGTACCAAAAACGCAATGGTCATTTTTTCTTTCAATTAGCCCCACTTAATTAGTTGGAAGTAGAATAATTACCCTAATACGAGTATAGCCACAGTAATAAATATTAGGCATTCATTGAGAAAATGTCCAGATTTTACCAAAAATCATTTTATATGATTATAATTTTTATCAATTCACCTATTTATATTATTTTAAAATGATACACATTTTTGTAAGTATTTGAAGGGTGGTCCAAGTTAAACGCACGTTATTAAATGATTATTATTATTGGATTTGCGGCATTTGGGCAAATTAGGGTCCCAAGATGATTGTTGAAAAGTTGATGCATCCACAAAAAGTAACTGTTTGGTGCAGTTTATAGGCTGCCGGCGTCATCGGGCTGTAAATCTTTAAAATAAGGGGAGCCAAGCAGTTACCGTGATTCTTGTGGCCAAAAATTGAACATATGGACCTGGACGATATATGATTTTAACAGGATGGTATAGTAAGAACATTTTAAAAGCGCAAATTCGGTACCTTTTGAAAATATTACAAAAAACATAAAAAAGGCCGCCTGCAATCGGACTATTTTATAGAACACTATGGGATAGAAATCCATTATTTTGGCCAAAAAGCAACTTTGAAATTTTAATGGTTCATGCTGTGTATTTCAAAGTAGATACTCCAAACTACATGCACGCAAAATTATAAAAGGATATGACGACTGAAAATGTATTTTAAGTAAACATAAATATACAACATTTAATCTACTTAGTTTATTATTAGCCTTGTTTACTAAAAAAAGTAAAAGAGTTTAAATAATAAGAGCTATTGTTGTGTTTCCGATGCAGTCTCGCGAAGTCTCGCTACTTTTGTCAAAGATTTGTTTACCTTTTTCTTTATCAGTTTTTGTTCTTACAATTGCCTTCCTACTTTTTGCTATTTCTGAGTGTGAGGACAGATACAAGAGTTTTTTATAATTTACAAGGTTTTCCATTTTAAAATTTAATATGTTTTGTCCTACACTGCATATCCTAAAAGATAAAAGCATTCTGATGAAAGATATGGATTCCACAGAATCTACCCAACAAAACAGTGTTTTTTATTTATTTTATACGCTAAAAAATTAAAAAAGTTGGGAAGATGTATCTCTATTACGCTTCTAAGAATAATTTAAAATTATTTTTCAGGTTTGGATGGTCATATTTCCGAAACTAATTGTGATAGATACTGCAGTGGGGGCGATGTTAATTTTCTACCGTTATCATAGGTTTTGACATCTTTAAACTTTTTCCTTGGAAGGTAATTAAAAGAAAAAGTGTACGTCAATAAGTCAACAATAATTCAAGATCAAAAGGTTAAGATAATTTGGCATAATCAGGACATTGAACCTCAATTATGTCTCAGAGTCATTAAAAATTTGGACCATCGGCTAGAAGTATCCCAGCAAACACTATTTGCCGGCAATATACATTTTTCATATTGGCATTGATGGTAAAGCATTGGCAATTGGTGGCAATATTATGGCGAAATCTAATACGCATTAAAAAGTTAACCCTAAATAAACACTCAATTGCCAATAAATTTTAGATGCAGGCGAATTGCCGGCAAGCATACAAAAATGGCGGCATACCAATTCTGATTAAATAAAGCATGCCTTTTTGTTGCAGGGAAATAAATATTGGATTTTTGAAGGCACACCTTCAACGCATATTCATACTTTTCAAACCATATTATTAACATTGGTATTTAACTAACATCCGAGCAATTTTTTTGATCTGTTTTATTTATAATGGCTAAACAACATTATTTTATGTTTTTTTTTACATAATTTAAAGGAAATGGTCTTTTCCTAACATTTTATTGAAACAAATCATGAAAATAAAAATTAGGTCAAACAAAATGTTTATTATGTATTTTTGAGACAATAAAAATAAAATGATGGTAAAATTAGCTAGGTTAATTTCGACGATTTCGACCGAAGGTGATAAATTCAAATTTCCCGCTTAGCCGAAATACAAGATTTGACAATTTGACAGATGAGCGACCTTGCTTTTGTTTGGCCGCTTTGTGCAATTGTTTTTACGTGGTTTTCTATTTTTTTAGTTTCTTTTTTAAAGAAAAGAGTTTTTAGTAGAAAAAATTAAGTGTTGTCATTACCTTATTAGTGTATCTTGTGTAATTAATTGGTGATGGCTAGTCAAGAAGGCGGGTTATTCAAGTAGACTGTTAGGAGCTGTAAACATTTTGTTTAAAACCTTTTAAATTTGTAGTTACCTAAAAAAATTATATGAAATCAGGGAGTTGCCTTATTAAAAGTTTTAAAGACGTGTTAATAAAAAAATTATATATAGTTTTTTTTTTGACATTTAACTCATTTAAAATATTTCTCCCTATGTTTTGGATCTGAAAACTGAGTATAAGTGTTCCTTAAATACTTACTATTTTAAAGTGTTTTCTTTTGATTTACTATCTTTTTTAAATTTTATTACATACTTTTTATTTTTTTTTGGTATATTGTTACGGTATAAAAATTTATATTATGTAAATTTTTTATTGATAAAGTTTTCCTGCCTTTTTTCTCATTTTTTCGATTACAAAATTCTAAATATGTTAAATTAATAAAATAAAACAAAATATATACTTTGTTCATAGTCAATGACTATGAACAAAGTATATATTTTGTTTTATTTTATTAATTTAAAATGTACGGTCACAAAGTAACGGACGAAACCATAAATTCTCTAAATATGTTATTTAACTTTTGGGGCATTCAACTTATAAAACTTGCAATACTTATTTAATGATAAATGCCATTATCCTAAACGCATTTTTTTGCCAATAACTTATTAATGATGGATGCTATCATCCTAAATGTATTTTTTATCATAACTTATTAATGACGGATGCCATCACTTTATCTGCAACACGTGGCCTAATAACGTCCAGTTGCCTATTTTGATGTCTTTTGATACATTTTTGCCCATGCCTTGCCATTAAAGAGTGTTGACAATGCCAGTAAATTAATTGTACAGAGCCGGCAAAAAATGTTATATGGGATACCACCAAAGCCGTGGCGAGCATCTGGCCGATATTTTGTTTCACACATAAAAGCATTGATCCTTCTATTACAATGAAAAATAAAAATTAAAACGTCTAAAAACCTTATTTTAAGTTGGCCTTTTATAGGAGAGTATGATAATCTATCAAATTAGACATGTTCTCCCTGCTTAAAATAATTATTGTATTAATCAAAATCAGACAACATACAACAAATAAATGTAACAAGACAAGTCTCTGTTTAAATTAACTCTCCTTAAATGTAATTGTTAGTTAGCTGCAACTATTAAAAATTTTAAATGAACTTACTTTCCGCAATTTTAGAAGATTATCGTCCCTTACAAGAGTAATTCTCGAAGTTGTCGAGTCCGTAGCTTGTCTTGGAAGTGGCTTCGGTATCGATTTTACGACGCATCTAATTAAAAGGCCGGGCACGTCCGTGCCCGATTCCGCTGACACTGTTCCGGGACTCCACCGCGCTCCCTCAGGATAAAAACCTTTGGCTCCAAGAAATACTCTTTATGGCAGGCTGGATTATTAAAAAGAAAAAATAAAGATTTTACTACAACCGCGTTTTACAGCGGAGATCTGTATGAACCATTTAAGTCTGTAGACTTATTAGACTATCAGCAAAGACAATTGTAGTTTCACTATAGACACCCAGAACAATGCTAAATTTTTGGTTATCAGCTTGGACGCTCGCTTCGTGGAATTCATGAAGCGGGTATCCATCGAGTACACACTTAAACAGTACGTATAATTTTCCGCTTCATAAATTCAGCCAAGCCAGCGTCCAAACTGATGACCAAAAATTTAGCATTGTTCTGGGAGTCTATAGTGAAACTACAATTGTCTTTGCTCAGGAAAATAAATGTGAAATTGTTTTCAAAAATTATGTGTTAAAATGGTTTAAAAATGGGGAATATTCAAGCAACAGAGGGAAAAATGCTGAAAGTCTAGTTTGAGTGGTGGAATGAATCAATACTTTAAAAACACCTACTTTAAAGAAGCCCTGTATATATATTATGTAAAAAGCAGGTAAGGTTTGTATAATTTTCTATAAAAGCTATAAAGCCATTTTAATTTTTTTTTGTATTTTTAGTCTGATATGTTTGTTTAATCACACTCAAACGAGACTAATATAAAATTAAAAGTATGTATTTTATGCTTTTAATAACTGTTAACTATACCAACCAGAACTAATTCTTATACATTTAAATAACACGTGACCCCAAGAAATACACTAAAAAGAAAAATATTAATGAAAGGTACTTATAGAAGGAACAGTTTAAAAATGTAAATTCGGTACTCTTTGATAAGAAAAAAATCACAAAAAAGTTTAAAGCAAATAAATTGGCATGCTTGTCTTCGCGGCCGCCTTTGCTATATTTCTTTAATGATATGCCGGTTGATGCAGCTGGTCATCACACTATGGGATAGAAATTAATTTTTTGGCCAAATGCTGAAACTTACCAATCTAACTTAAAATGAGGTGTTTTTACTGGAAAAATACTATAAGTTATTACAAATGCTTTTTGGAAACCTAAAACTTATTATATGTTATTATAAATTTACACCCCCTTAACATTATTATTTTTTATTGTACAAAATAAACTAAAATGTCAGCTTGTTTAGTTAATTCGGTAGTATTCTAATCAGTAATCCGATGATTATTACCTTATATGATATACAGGGTACGACACTAGGTATGATTTTTTTAAATGGAATACCCTGAATATTAGATATATCACAACCAAAAAAATCTTTTAAAATGCTTTAAAAAATACTACATTTGATGTGTCTATCTCAATTAGTTTCGGAAATATGACCATCCATATCTGAAAAATAATTTTAAATTATTCTTAGAAGCGTAATGGAGATACATCTTCCCAACTTTTTATTTTTTAACGTATAAAATAAATAAAAAACACTGTTTTATTGGGTAGATTCTGTAGAATCCATATCTTTCATCAGAATGCTTTTATCTTTTAGGATATACAGTGTAAGACAAAACATAATAAATTTTAAAATGGAAAACCTTGTAAATTATAAATAATCTTGTATCTGTCCTTACACTCAGAAGTAGCAAAAGGTAGGAAGGCAATTGTAAGTACAAAAACTGATAAAGAAAAAGGTAAAAAATGTTTGACAAAAGTAGCGAGACTGCCTCGGAAACACAACAATAGCTCTTATTACTTAAACTCTTTTACTTTTTTTAGTAAACAAGGCTAATAATAAAGTAAGTAAATTAAATGTTGTATATTTATGTTTACTTAAAATACATTTTTAAGTTTATTACCTCAATAGAAGTCGTCATATCCTTTTATAATTTTGGACATGTAGTTTGGAGTATCTACTTTGATATACACAGCATGAACCATTAAAATTTCAAAGTTGCTTTTTGGCGCGTCGCTGTAAAGGATAGCGGCGCCTTTGTATAAAATAGTCCGATTGCAGGCGGCCTTTTTTATGTTTTTTTTGTATTATTTTCAAAGGGTACCGAATTTGCGCTTTTAAAATGTTCTTACTATACTCTTATCGTTTTTTTCTAGTATTTATTGACATAGTCCCAAGTGTTAACTAATACATTTGCGTATTTCGCCCTTATAATTTATTTAAACATTACATTAATATTGTCTAAAAGTTGTTTTCCTAAAAAGGTCGGAAAGTGTCACTTTCCCGCACGCCACTGTAGTTTGTGGACCTTTTTGAAACTTCTTTTTATTTAAAAAAATACACTTTTGCGGTAGTCCCATAAAAAAACAAGTCAGGATTACAAGAGAGAAAGGTACTAGACCTATTTTAATCCCTCTGCCGTACGTTGTTCCTGCGACAAGGCTTCCTCAAGTGTGGTAAATGCTCAAATAATAAAGATCAGGGGTGCATTCAGAATCGACAACCTTGGGGTAAAATTTACCGTTTTCACCGAAATAAAAGAGGTTCTAGTAGTGTTTATTTGCGTATGTTAACTGATTTAATAGTCATAATAAAAAACTAAAAAGCAAAAAATAAACTGTTTAAAAAAAATAAACCTAATTAAAAAAATAAATAAATAAATAAAAATAAAATAAAACTCACTAAAAAATTAAGTCGGGTAATGATATAATAATATGTGATAGACTACTCAATGTAAATATCTAAAAAACAATAGTAATTTATGTAACAAGTGCATAATATTGGGTTAAACATCAAGTAACCCGGCACTCACGGTACACTGGTATTTAGACATAAGCCTTCGTGAGATGTCATAAAGATAATAAAAAAAAAAAAAATAAAGTGATACTTTTTTACGAATTGGAAGTTTGACAGCACCAGCCGTTAGGCAATCCCATGAGTAAAAAAGACACTTTATGCATGTGTTACATACTATGTTTTTCTACTACCGTATAAAAACTTTTCAAATTACCAGTTTATACATGTTTTATTTATTTAAACTTATTAATTTTAATTTTTGCAGCACAGCCAATATTGCAACAAAAAATCATAGCCTTCTTATTTTTTAAAAGACAATTATGCCCTTCATAACTATGCCGTGATTTAATTTTAAAAATTGTATATACCTACTTTTTGTAGAAATAATACTAAAAAGTATAAATTCCTTTTCAATTTCTTAGTCATTCAAATTTATTATAAATGTTAATTTTCAATAATTTCTAATAAATTTATTTGCAAACTGTCAAATTTTAAAACTAGTGATACATGGACTCAAATAAATAATGACGAAATCAAAGGTAACTTGACCGTTTGATTCAGGATGTCGCGTTTACTGTCACATTGCATAAATTGATATTTAAGTTTATTGTAGTAGGCATGGAAACAATCACTAATACAAAGTGAGAAAAAAAGGTTTAAAGTGTTCAAAAAGTAACTTTTTTAACACTTTATGTAGTGTACCAAAATAAAGTACTTTACCCTTCATGTTAACGTATAAAAAAACAGCATTTTTTTAACGGTCGCGGTCGTGGAAAAATATTTTTATACTTTAATACCATAGGTTATTATTAGACTTTTATTTTTAATTTTTTTTACGTTAATTTAAGTTTTATTTTTTTCATTTTTTTTAAAACTGTTTATTGGTATTCTAAATATGTCATATCCGAACGTATGGAAATTCCGCTGTATCCGCTGATCCTTAATAATTGATTACATGTAGACAGGGCCGTCCTTAAGTACAATGTCTTTTAAAAGGAATTTGAATTTTTAAAGAACAAAAAAATTCCCTACTGTCAAAATTTTTCGCCCCCGCAAAATTGAGCCCTAGTGCCTTGCATCACTTGCACCACCCGGTAGGCACGGCCCTGCATGTAGATAAGGTCCAAGAGCTCAGAAAGTGTCATATCAATCATCATATCGATGGGTTTTTGACAAAACGTCGTAAGCGACATTCGTCAATTTTACGGGAAACGATTATTTTTCTCTTTATTGAGTTATTTTTAAAATCAAGTTGGAATTTTTTTGTATATACCTACATTAGTGCAAGCCTTTATTTTAGGTCGCGGTTTTTGTCTAAAAATAACGCAATGGAAAGAAAAAATCGTTTCCCGTATATTGACGAATGTCGCTTAGGATTTTTACTAACCCATTGATATTTGATTATATTACAATCTTGATAATACTTAAGACAATTATAGTTTCACTACTATAATTGTCTTTAATGATACTCTGTTTTTTCCTGAAATACATACTTTAATATATAGAAGGAACAGTTTAAAAATGTAAATTCGGTGCTCTTTGATAAGAAAAAAAATCACAAAAAGTTTAAAGCAACTAAATCGGCATGCTTGTCTTCGCGGCCGCCTTTGCTATATTTCTTTTATGATATGCCGGTTGATGCAGCTGGTCATCGCACTATGGGGTAGAAGTTAATTTTTTGGTCAAAATTCTGAAACTTGTTATCAGTTTTTTTGTCGGTTAAAGATTTGTTTTTAATAATTATCCTATTCCTGTTTGTATAAACTTATACAGGTTCAGTTAAATAATATAACACATAGGCAATGTGAGGAAAAGAGACAATCTAACTAAACCCCAGCATGTAAACAGGCGTGACTAATAGAGCTTGTTTTGTTATTCTATTGCCGGCCGATGTACCAAAATGCTCATATTGTATTATGTGTTTATTAAAAATTAATAAAAATGCTAATTTGCCACATGTACTTGTACAAAATATATTTATGTTTATTTAATACTTTTTTAATTTTGTCTTTTTATTTCTAGGTAAGTACCAGTGTAAATCGTCCGACTGATAACCCTATATCAAATCTTCGAGATCACAAGGTAAAAGTACTTCTGAAGCCCACAGACGATCAATATTATTGCGCGATATTTCATGTTGTTCAATTATATTGACCGTTTGTGGTCTCAAACTTAAAATGGGGTGCTTTTTACTGGAAAAATATTATAAATTATTACAAATGCTTTTGGAAACCTAAAACTTAATTAATGTTATTATAAATTTACACCCCCTTAACATTATTATTTTTTATTGTACAAAATAAATTAAAATGTCAGCTTTTTTGGTTAATTTGGTAGTATTCTAATTAGTAATCCGATGATTATTATCTCATATGATATACAGGGTACGACAATAGGTATGATTTTTTAAATGGAATACCCTGAATATTATATCACCACCAAAAAATATTTTAAAATGCTTTAAAAAATACTACATTTGATGTGTCTATCTCAATTAGTTTCGGAAATATGACCATCCAAATCTGAAAAATAATTTTAAATTATTCTTAGAAGCGTAATAGAGATACTTCTTTTTCCCAACTTTTTTATTTTTTAACGTATAAAATAAATAAAAACACTGTTTTGTTGGGTAGATTCTGTAGAACCATATCTTTCATCAGAATGCTTTTATCTTTTAGGATATATAGTGTAGGACAAAACATATTCAATTTTAAAATGGAAAACCTTGTAAATTATAAAAAATCTTGTATCTGTCCTAACACTCAAAGTAGGAAGGCAATTGTAAGTAGAAAAACTAATAAAGAAAAAGGTAAAAAAATCTTACAAAAGTAGCGAGACTTTGCGATACTGCATTGGAAACACAACAATAGCTCTTGTTATTTAAACTCTTTTACTTTTTTAGTAAACAAGGCTAATAATAAACTAAGTAGATTAAATGTTGTATATTTATGTTTACTTAAAATACATTTTCAAGTTTCCTATTACCCCAATAGAAGTTGTCATATCCTTTTATAATTTTGCGTACATGTAGTTTGGAGTATCTACTTTGAAATACACAGCATGAGCCATTAAAATTTCAAAGTTGCTTTTTGGCCAAAATAATGGATTTCTATCCCATAGTGTATCGGTGCGTCGCTGTAAAGGACAGCGGCGTCTTTGTATAAAATAGTCCGATTGCAGGCGGCCTTTTTATGTTTTTTGTATTATTTTCAAAGGGTGCCGAATTTGGGCTTTTTACTATACCGCCTAAAACACTTGTACATATAATGTTTATTTTTGGTTGCAAACCATAAGCCTGCACTGGAGCTGATATACTTTTGAAGAAAGCAAGTTGGCCCTGATTTTTTCAATTTTTTATGTTTTAAATAGGATTTGTCCACTACAACGTTGTGCTTATTTTACTTGGTGAAAAGAGTTTTGAATAATTTTTTTTATTGCTATTTTTAAGTACCTATTTATCCTTGCTAATTTGAAATTTTTTACACAAACTGTTAAAATCTAATTTATTAAATGTACCAATGCAATTGTCTTGACAAGTGTTAGATTGCAATACCCCAGGGCAACTCTTTCCCCCAAAAACCTTTTTATTTGAATTTCAAAGCGCTAATGTTGGCTCGACTAAAAGATGACACCTCCCTAATTCCCGATGAAAATTACTTTTAAATTTTGATAGATGATGAGATAAAACTTGCCCGCAGCATGTTCGTTTGTTGGTGTTAAGGGACTGCTTTGAAATTATGCGAATAAAAGGGGAAGAGTTGCAGCCATTTCTTAATGGTCCTGATTGTTTTCAATGTATACAAACAACATTGTTTAAATTTGTAAATAGATATAATATTTGTCTGATCAGTACCCCCAGATTGATAAAAAGATTGGTGTACTTTTTAGCTTTTATTACAGATCCTACATCATTTTTTTTTATAATAATAGGGTAGGGCGGGGCTAGTTGAGCATAGAGGTAAGTTGGGCAATCAAAATATCTTAAAAACTATCGACCGCACGCGAAAGCATCAAAGTTGCGCGAGGGGAACTCATTGTGCGACCGCTAGTGGTGACGCGGCGATCGAGAAAAGTATCCGTGCGCATTATTTATTTTGTGATAGTTAAATGTATTTCGTTCTTAATCAGGTAAGTGTTAATCTTAAGTAAATTTATTGCAGTTTTAATATGTATAAAGATTTTGGATATAATTTTAAACCGGTTTTGAAATAAATTTACTTTTTCTTTAAAATTTCAGTTTGGGGTTAGTTTAGCTACAGTTGCCCAATCAACCCCACGGTTTTAAGTATAAAATGTTTTATTTTTTTATTTTTAGGATACGAACTTATAACTGTAAGATTACTAGAGTCTCGTCAAGATTTAAAAGAGGCTGCAACCCGAACTTTGTACAAGCAACAAAGAAAACAAGCTGACCTATCTAACTTAAATTTTCTCTGAAAATAGTTCGACCATATCCAAAGGCTGATGGTCCAAGAAAAGGAGCCAAATCAAACAGAAGAAAGAGAAAAGCTGCAATTTTAACAGATACAGAAGGCATTACAAGAGAAGCAAAATAAAACTGCTAAAAAGTTTAAAAAACGAAGATGAATTGATTGATATTAAATCCAATAGTTAAGCTAAGCTAGGTACGTTGCCTTTTTATTATTGAGATTTGTTGTTTTGTCACTATAAGATTATAAATATAAAATGCAAATTGTCAAAATGTATTTTCATTGTAAACGTATCTAACATTCAAGCCATGATTTGACTATACTTTCTAATTGCTCCACTAGCCCCATACCCTTGTCATTATTGTCTATAGATAAAAAAAACTGAAAAATATTTGACAACCGTATTTTCAGTTACAGAATAAAATAGCATTTTTAAATGGAACGCCCTGAAATTTTATCACTATTTGAAAAACCTTTTAAATAGGCCACATTGAGGTTATATTCTGCGCTAATATAAAAAAACTTGGAAACCTTTTAGTAGGGGAGCCCAAGATGCTAAATTTGCTTAAGCGTCATAGAGACCTATTGGGTTGCAAAGCTTAGATAATAAGAAGAAAAAATGTTATATAATGTATAACTTTCCATTGGGGCGTTAAGCGGCTTTAGACTTTTAAGTGTGTCAAAAATATATTTTTATAATTTCGGCTTGTGGAAATTATTCAAATCGTATTGAATTATATATTTTTGGGTATTCTTGAATTATGTTCTTCAAAATAAAAAAACATGCTCGAGCATGTCAAAATGACGTTTTTGTTTACAACTTTGTAGGCCCCCGGTTTCTTTACGTCACTTTCAAATTATCAGATTAGTGGAATATACACTGTTTGGCATGTAATTAACTTATCCTATCTTAATCTGACGCGCACGACAATTTATGTGGAATATATTTTTCTTTTTACGATCGCCCCTGTACAAGGGGCTCATATTTGGTGGATGGATTTAATCGGGTACAAGGTATCTACCGGTATATTTTTCTGACGCGCTTTAGTAACTGCAGAAATCCCCTCTTGGACTCCCCTAAAATTTGCATGATTATGCGCAAATTACTGATTATACTGTCAATGTTAATGTCAAGTAAAACAAATTATCTTCCACCAACTTAACAATGTATTTAAAAAAAATTAAATAGGTTACTGTTAAAAATTATAAAAAATGTTATTCTTGTTGTTAGATTTACCTGACTTGAAAAAAGCTAAAATAAGTTTCGTATATGTTGTAATATAAATGAATCATTTGATTTTTTAAATATTTTTGCATTTTTAAGTTAATATTTTTACTCAACTAATGCAGTGGCGAATTTTTCAGGTGTGGCCAGCCATTTGTCCCCCCTAGCGTCACCGCTAAACTGATGTATTGGTTTTAATTGTTTAACTTACTATTTTTACCAAATTCTGAGAAATACAGGTCTGTATTACGGTTAAACCATAATCTGTAATTCGAATAAATATGTCTTGGAAATTTCGATTTTAAAATATCAGGACTGTATTTAAAATATTTAAGTAAGTAATGCTGGGGTTTTCGGTAAGTTCTGCTCAGGACATTTAAGTTATGTATGAACTTGAAGTTTAGGGTTAATAATTTTTATCAAAATTCTAAAAATACAGGTCCGTAGTAAAATTAAACCTTAATGTGTGAAACATCATTGAATTTATAACCAAATCTGCTTTTAAATTTTGATA
The DNA here is from genome assembly GCA_014170235.1 of Listronotus bonariensis. Classification (NCBI taxonomy): domain Eukaryota; kingdom Metazoa; phylum Arthropoda; class Insecta; order Coleoptera; family Curculionidae; genus Listronotus; species Listronotus bonariensis. The sequence goes on from JACEGR010000125.1 coordinate 109,339, forward strand.
TAAGAACATTAGGACTGCATTTAAAATATTAAGTTGATGATGACCCACAAGAATGAAACGTCCCAATACCACAATTAAATAGAGGAGAAAAAGTGGCAATGCAAAAGTGCAATTTATGTTAAGACAGATTTTAAAAAACGCCAGGAATTTTGTTATTATTTAACCGACTTCGTTTATTTTAATATTTTCAAGATGACCATACTGGCCCTCCTTATCTTGGACACATTAACAAAGAATCAAAATTGCTTAAAGAAGGGTTTAGTAAAAGAGTTCGTTTTTTTAGAATTAGAGGTGCTCGAAGCCCAGCACTGGGCCCTACGTAGGAGTGGGAAATTCATTGTTGTTTTGTCTCCAGCTCATAGTGATGGATTGACAGTACCATACAACGACAGTACCAAATAGGTGAAAAATCAGTTGGAAAAGGCATACAAAGTATCATACACTTTTTGAGATGGTTATGCGAATAAGTTTTTGATCTTGAATTGGTGGGCTATCTTAGCATTCATCGGGCAGATAGTTTTTGTATCTGCAAAACATCAGTAAAATCTGGTGGGTTCGCTGTTTCAATAAGCCCACCACATCTTCTCCAACTTCTTAACTTTTGCATTTATTTTTTCCAAAAATTGCATTTTTGACTTTACAACTTTAAACAACAAATAATAACTACTTAGCGCATTCTCTCTTAACTTTAAAGATAAACTAACAAATAGCTAAAAGTTGCATTCTCGGCCAACCGGTAACATACCTAAAAATCTGACTAAAAATTCCAAAATATGCTTGTTAAGAAATCTCATAAACGTATTTTATATTCAATTTTGTAAAGTTATAAGGCAAAAGTGTCGAAAAATGTGTAAAATACATATTTACAAAGTTTAAGAAGACAAAATGACAGTTTATCTAGTTTACGGTAACAAAAATAACTGAAATCTCGTGTATGTAAACTAAACTTGAGTTTCACTCCAAGTTTGAAGTTCATAAATCCCATAAATAAAGAGGCCGTCGTCAGCAGAGCTAATTTGCCTTGCAAAACGGCCGATGCACCGACTTCACTATCAAGGCCATCGTCGTGCGCACGCTCCACATCTTACCTTTGGCGCAGGCGGCTCCCCAATACCCTGGATCGTTATTCGCCGAACCCCTGGACCATTCCCGGTCACCCCCGACGAAGAGGGTGTGTTATATCACAAGGAAAAACACGAATTTGTCGATAATCTCACGCATTCCACCTTATTTCTACCGAAAACTAATCACTTTTTGCCGAAAAGTCACTTTTTAAGCAGTTTTTGGCTTGTGTGACGAGAAACAGCTACTTAATATGGGAAAAGCAGAAAGGTCAGACCGGCAGGACGATCGATATATGAATTATTCAATAGGGGGAAAGTGAATGAACTTTATTTCCCAACCTGCTCAGCTCGAAACATATGGGTTAAATGAAAATTCCGACGATGACGAAAAGTCGAGACAATATAAATAGTTTTTAAATTAACACGAACAAAAAAATAAAGAAAAAAAGATTAATGTCCATGCACTTTGAATTTAAGAAAACACTCATTTTAGGTTTAAAGCCCAATAGTGTTGTTTTAAATAATCATAACATTAATAGTCCTTTTTACACCTAGGAAATAAAGTGGTATTTTAAATCCAGAGACAAAAGTTTATTGCCCGATCAACGGACGGGCTATAATTTGTTGAGAGATTTAAAAACACTTTAGTCCTCAGGTGTATATACTTTTATGTACTTTAAGCATTTAAAGGGTAAAGTGGTACTTTAAATCTCTAGGGATTTAAAGAAAATTTAAAATCCCTAGGAATTTAAAGTACTACTTTTTATCCGGGAAATAGGAATTTAAAGTACCCTTTAAAACCCTAAAATGCATTAAATACATTCGTTAAAAACAGTTATACAGGGTGTCCAGTAACTTTACCAACAAACTTTGGGGGCGACTTTACAATAAATAAAAACATAACTTCATATGAACATTATGTCCTAAACGTCGTCGTTTTTAAACCAAATGTTGTTATATATTTATTTAAATTTCTGTTTTATCTTCCATAGATTGTCCACGGATAGGGTTTAGAAAAGGACAAATGGACCAAATATTTCATTTCTTGAAAAAAGTCATTCTTTTACAAAAATTAGCTTTTAAAGGAAAAATATGATTCACGAAGAGAAACTGTTAATTTTGTATACAGAGTTCGCAAAAATTTGAAAAAATGTTTTTTTTCAAGAGTAAAAATTACCTTTATTTTTTATTTTTAAAAAAATGCAATTAAATACATATTTGGCATAATGTATGTCATCAATAAAATTAAAAAACAAAATTTGATTGAACTCCATAATTTAGCGTAAACGCCTTGATGACAGTCATATACAGCTGAAAAATTGTGTTGTGTCGGAATTTGGAAAAGATAGGTATTCCAGGTATCCAAAATAACTTTTATGAAACTTTTTGATACCCCTGTAACATTAATAAAGTCATTTAAAATGTTATTCTAAATAAATTTTTGTATGGATCAGAAGTGTTTTATGTTTGCTGCCACAATCTTCATAATGTAACAGGATTGTAGTGGACGTGATTTGACGAAATTAATTATTCATTTTAATAGCTTTATCCAAAACCAATTTTAGAATCGTGCAAATGACTTGTAATAAATAATAGTTTAAAAAACTAAAAAACACGCTTTTATATGCAACCGAACTAAAAATTAGAAAATAATTTTTCATTACAAAGAGTTTGTCACTTCAGAGTAAAAAGCGTGGGGTGCTTAATATATTAAATGTTATAATTATTCTATTTGCAAATATCTATGAGGGAAAAGTTATGAAAAAATAGTAAAATGCACCCCACGCTTTTACTCTGAAGTGACAAACTCTTTGTAATGAAAAATTATTTTCTAATTTTTAGTTCGGTTGCATATAAAAGCGTGTTTTTTAGTTTTTTTAAACTATTATTTATTTTTCATTTTTAGTTCGATATATCAATTAGTTTTTTAAAAATGAATGCTCCAGTATATTCACTAAAAAATTCCTTCGCCATTTTGTCAAGAGTAGTATTAGGACACAGGATCTGTAAAGGAATTTATTTATCCTGGCGGTCCTAATCAGGATAACGGGATACTGTTTTTAAATTATTGCATTGTTATCGGTCCTTGATACGTGTGGAAAGTTTCAAAGAAATTGAATAGCTGGAAGCTGGTAAAAATTAGGCGCAAATATTCCGTTACATAGATAGATAGATAGATAGATAGATAGATAGATAGATAGATACAACCCAAGCTAATAAAAGCGTGTTAAAAAAGATTTAGGAGGGAGATGAAGGAGCCTATTGCTGGAATTTCTATTCACAAAATGAATTTTTAAACGATAGATTTGTGTGAGGCTTGCTTGGAGTTTGTATTTAATTTAAATTGATTTTAATTTTTTATTTTAATTTTACATATATTTTTTCATTATTAATATTGTACAGGGTGGCGACTTTTCGTTGACCTTGCAGGGTATATCGAAACCTAAAAGAGATAGAACAAATCTGAGAGCGCAATCTTGATTTCAATTTTTGAAACAAATTCAATGGTAAGATACAAAGTGTTTTTTAAATTTTGTCAGTTTGTCAAGCATTTGGAACTCGCTTGATATGAGACATAAAAAAATAAAGATTGAGAAAAGGGATTTTAATGTAGAATTCAGTGGGGTATCTACGTTTTTCCATTGACTTTTATTTTAAAGTTATGACAAAATGTTGTTTTTTTTAATGAAACACCCTGTATATTTTATCACCATTAAAAAGACATTTAAAAGACCTTTAAGAATTTACCATACAGTTTAAATGAATTTTCTAATTACCTAATATTTTATTTAAAAATGAAAAATAAATGTAGTTTACTCTTTCCTTTTGCGAATCCTGTATACAAGATTAACGTTTTCCCTTTCTAAATCATTTTTTAAAGCAAATTTTTTTATAAATAATTGCTTTTTTTTCGAAAAATGAAAATTATGGTCCATATGTTCTCTGGTAAACCCCATCTGGGGACAGTGTATATACAAAATAAAGTCATTTGTTCGTGTTAACCGTATTCATCGAAGTGGTTCAAGCCGCATTTGAAATGACAAAAATTAGAGTTAGACAGAGATAGCCAATCAAATTTTTTAAAAATTTTTGAGCCGTATTAACACAAAACATTAGATATTTTTAAAATATTTTTGGAGACGTTTTCTAATCGTTAGAGAACATTTTTTAACATACAAGAAATTCAAAAATATATACTCTTAACCTCTTATGGATGACACTGGTAAAAATTTATTTTTTTATGTTAAATTTTTTTTTAATGCGTAGAAAAGCCTTTTATTTTGATATAAAAAAAGAAAAATTCTTTACGCTTTGTAGTTCGAAAAATAAGATATTTAGAATATATGTCCATTTTTTCTTATTTTGTATTGTAGAATTACCCCTTAAAGTTTTTCGGCAGAGTAACGGAACATTCTGTATACTTTATAAATATTATTAATTACTAGCCGACTTGTGCCCACTTCGTTGGGCGTGAATTATTTTTTTCCTCTGACTTGATATGCATATGCCATTATTTTTGTCTGAACTTTTTGTTCAATCACAATAAAATATTACCTATAGTACTCTTAAATAGCGTACTTTTCTAATTATAAAAAAATATTTTCATGATCGGTTCAGTATTTCCGGCTTGTGGTAAACTTATCCAACAAAAACGTAACGCGTTTGCCCAGTCCGACACCGGAAACATTTGACATTGACAGACTTAATTAAAGCGCCACCTTTTTATATGGCCGTTATAAATATTCGTGGTAGACTCGTCAAAAGGAACCCCCTAAAAAGGTTTTAAAAATGTTTGTATCTTAAAGTCCATTTCAGCCCAGGCACTATTTTTTTGAAATAATTTAAAAACTAATATTTTTTAGAATATACCATTTTTAGTTTTTTATTATATTTTTCCCAAATATTTTTATATTTTAACATATTTAACGCAAATATGTCTTCTTGAGAGAAGAGTGAAAATGATTTCTTTTAAACTTTTTAGAATAACTTTCAAAGATGTCAGACGCTATTAAATATAAATTATTTTAAATTTCTGTAAGAATATGCAAAATACAGTATTTCAAAGGTTTACGATGTTTGTAGCCGATTTGCGATGTAACTAATAAAGTAAAATATTTCAAAGAGTTGTGATTAATATTATTATTACATGTTTATTCAAAAAGGGGGCATGTCCACATTTAATCCAAAATCGTTTTATGTCAATTAAAAAAATCTCGTTTCTATCGATTTACATCTTTAAATTGTTTTAAAATTTTAAATAAAAAAATCAATATAAAAATATAATATGATAGATTAAAAAAATATGTTGTTTCTGGTGAAAATCACTTTTAAATTAATAAAAATCAGAAATGTCCAAAAGCAATTTCTTGGTATGGGATATTACTAATTTATATTAAAAGCAGAGATGTCCACTTATTAATTAAAACTAATTTAATAGCCTATAATCAATTCAAAAAACCTAATTAAATAACACTAGATTTTTAAGACAGGGAATTACCCGATCGACGTATTTTTTGTTTTCGAGGGGTTATGTATCGTCATTTACAAAGAGGTAAAAAGTTTGGAGGAAAACAAACTTTTACATCGTTAAAAACACACTTTAGATTAAAGTATACAGGGTTAGTAAAATGTACCGCAACTTTTAAATATCTTTAAAATCGCTAAAGCTACATTTACCAAATTTGGTATGTGGAAGGTATTGGGACATGAAGAATTGAATAGTAATATCGGCACTGCTGTCAGAATGCCTCATTTTTTTATTGCATTAAATTGGACTGATCAAAATAAGTATGTTTCCTAATTTTTAATATTCTGCCTCTATTAGTTGTTGGGATATGATACACTTCATTTTCCGCAAAAAGTAATTTAGGACCTAAACATCTTTAAAACCTCTAAAGCTATGTTTACAAAATTGGGTTTTAAGGGGTTCTTCATCCTCGATACCTTCCACATACCAAATTTGGTAAATGTAGCTTTAGCGGTTTTAAAGATATTTAAGAGTTGCAGTACTTTTTACTGACCCAGTATAGACATGTCCAAAGTGACATTTGATTTTTTCCATAAAAATAATTAATATTGAAGGAAAAAAGAAATTTTTACGCAAAATATGTCTTAGTCCACAAAGAGTTTATTTTTTTGCCTTTCTCTCATCATATTTATAACTGTCCTTTTTTAAATAATCACTCCTCGAATGTTAATCTCTGCAATTTTTTTAACCTTACATAAATATTTTTTCTAAAATTAATTGATGCTGTATTAAAGTCTTCAAACATTTATTTATTTATTCTTTATGACAAATCTTTTATTTTTTTCCCCCTAAATAAAAGTTATATAAACTTAAACAGCATTTTAACCTAACCCGGTCAACAGTGTATTTCGAATAACACTGCGTAAACGCAAAATTTTCCCAATTTACTTCGTTTCCACTTCAGCGACAAAATTCTGAAAGGGTATATTTGCTTGACAATGCCATAGTTAAGTGGGCCTTCGCCCGGGGGCCTGATTTCCATGACAAGGGCCCCACAGCAGACACCCGGTGCTGATGCGGCGCCCTAGAGCCGAATTCAGCCACGTCAAATATCCAACATAAACGAATCTAAGAGGGTTGCTGATTTCGCTATTTTCAGGCGGGATTTTGAGATTTTTAGAGTTTTTCAAACGGCAAGAGAAGAAAGGAAGTTTTATGTTGGACTGAGTGACAAAGAAATATAAACTCTTATTTATACAGGCACCGACAAAATATTGTTATACACCTAAATCTTACAATTTTATGATCATTAATGCTGCCCATGATATGTAGGGTAGGCCGGGGCTAGTTGAGCATAGAGGTAAGTTGGGCAATCAAAATATCTCAAAAACTATCGACCGCACGCGAAAGCATCAAATAGCGTAAAGAAGGGGTTGCGCGAGGGAAACTCATTGTGCGACCACTAGTGGTGACGCGGCGATTGAGAAAAGAATCCGTGCGCATTGTTTCTTTTGTGATTAGAAAGTTAAATAATTACCAGCCGGAAAATTTTATCTGTGATAGTTAAATGTATTCCGTTCTCAATCAGGTAAGTGTTAATCTTAAGTAAATTTATTGCAGTTTTATTGTGTGTAAAGATTTTGGATATAATTCTAACCGGTTTTTTAATAAATTCACTTTTCCTTTAATATTTTAGGTTGGGGTTAGTTGAGCTACAGTTGCCCCACGTTTTAAGTATAAAATGTCTTTTTTTAATTTTTTAGTATACGTACTTATAACAGTAAGTCTACTAGAGTTTCCTCAAGATTTAAAAGAAGCTGCAACCCGAACTTAGTACAAGCAACAAAGAAAACAAGCTGACCTATCTAACTTTTCTAACTAACTAAATTTTCTCTGGAAATAGTTCGACCATACCCAAAGGCTGGTCCAAGAAAAGGAGCCAAATCAAACAGAAGATAGAGAAAAGCTGAAATTTTAACAAATACAGAAGGCATTACAAGAGAAGCAAAATAAAACTGCTAAAAAACTTTTAAAAACGAAGATGAGTTAATTTATATTATAATTTTAAACATTTAAATAAAATATACAAACTAAATTCTTCTTTAAAAATGTGTAAGGCATTTCTTGCTAGATATTAAATCCAATAGTTAAGCTAAGCTAGGTAAGTTGCTGTTTTATTAATGATATTTGTTGTTTTGACTTTATAACATTTTAAATATAAACAGCAAATTGTCGAAATGTATTTTTTGTAAACGTATTTAACATTCAAGCCAAGATTTGACTATACTTTCTTAGTGGTCCACTAGCCCCATACCCTTGCTCAACTTACCCCACCAATGGGGTAGGTTGGGCATACTTGACTATCTACAATAAAATAGATGTAGCTCCTAAATTCGACTTATTAGAAATTACTATGGACACTATTGCTAAGGGATAAATTGGTAATCCACCAGTATGCATTATAAGCCCCTAAGACTTATTTTTGAGTGATGAAGTGAAAAATTGCTCAACTAGCCCCGCCCTACCCTATATTATGCAAAAAGTGTTTGAGGATTGTAAATTTTTCCCTGATCGCTATGGTAGCATTTTTAACATCGTTTTTGGTATTTCTGTTCTTATAAGTTCATTTGGCAACAAAATTAAGGTTCACCATCAGGTATGGAAATGATACGACCGACCATAGAAAATTATACAGAATATTAAAGTAGTGGCAATATTCGAAGAAGGGGCCGATCTTGTTTGGCGCCAATCGGCGCGCTCGTTCCAGAGGTGAATTTTAGGAAAGTACCTTGTAAGATTTTCTCATGTATCTTTCCCTGCTGCGCTGAACACAAATTTGAAGTCAAATTAGGGGTCCAACTTTGCTGGTTCCAAGGCGGGATTCGCATTTTTTTTAAATAAAAGGGGGTTATTTAGCATACTGTTTTAAAGGCCCTTAGGTTCTCTACTCAATGGCACTTTGTTTTTGAAAATCAGCCTAGCATTTTCAGACTTAAAATCATTTGATTTTTGGCTCAAATATTGTAGAGACATTTCGGTTTTAATGGTATTGGCTTGATGGCTTGTGAGTCAAAATGAAAAACTACATTGGGCTTTTTAATCCAGAAAACGTTAGGAGAAATTGAAATGGTTAACAGGATGTAAAATTGTTAATAAATTATTTTATTTCGTGAAAAATTCACCAGGACAGGAAAGACTTTCACAAATATCGCTATTTTCTATTTAAAATACCTCTTCAAAAGATATCCAAAAGTAATCAAAGAACAATACGTATGGGTAAGTTTTTAAAAATTGCTCTCTTACCTCAGATTTCACCTCACGCCTCTGTATAATATACCTAAAATCGATGTTGACGTTCGTGTTATAAGCGGGAGTTGGGGAAATAATTAAATACCATGATGTGACCAAGGTGATGAGTGCCAAAATTAAAAATTTTTAGGTTTAATTTTTAAAAAATGTTATAAAGACAGACAAATTAATTTTTAAGGTGCTAAGTCTATTAATTTAAATTTTAACTAAATAGTGGCTTCATCTTTGAGTGGGATAGTACGCATAGTGTTAAGTATAAAAGGTTATAGACTACGTTTATATTAAATAGTTAAAGCTGGCTTCAAACAAAAGCGGCATTAAGGCGAATTTTAGGCCTACATGTTTATTCCAGTGGCTTGAAAGTCGATTGAAAATCGAGTTCAAGCACATTTCAGGCTAGCGTCATACGCATGCGAAAAAGAGAGAGAGAGAGAGCGAGAGAAAGACAGAGAGAGGGAGGGAGAAAGAGAGAGTTTTTTTTAAATAAATTTAACCATTAAACAGATATCTATTTTAGAAAATTTGTTTGGTAAATTTAATCTAACCATTGAAAAGTTAATCAGGGACAAAAATTAAAGAATTTTAAAAATTATAACTTTTTGTTTTGAACATTTTAAACAAACTTTTTTAAAAAGTATAGAATATTTTTTTGTAGAGAGTTTGATTTCCAATAAAAATAGTGGAAATCTAATTGTTAATAATTATTTTTCAGTAGGTTACAAAATTTAAAACAAAAAGTTATTAAAACATTTTTAATCTTTGACATTGAATATCTTTGTAACGGTTAGATTTACCAAAAAGTATAAAATTCTTTTTTATAGAGCGTTTATTATTCTACAAAAAAGTTTCTTAGAGTGTTGCTATATGATAAACGATTGTTGAGATATAAATTCTTTTGTATGGGACTGAGAAAAACATGTCAAACTGTAATGAGGCGGATCTTTATATTTAAACTAAGAGCTTATCGTTGCGAAGCATTTTTTGAAGGTGCCAAGAAACCAATTTTTTAGTGTCAGAAGTCAAAATAAAATATATTTTTTAATCTAACCTTATGGTAATAAATAGTTAGACATACGTTATTAATATTTATTATCAAACGACCGCCAAAAAGAAAAAGGTTAAATGCTAGGGCTATTAAAATAATAATAATAATAATAATAATAATAGCTTTATTGCTCAACAAGAACCCATTTACAGAGCAATTTACATAGCAAATTTTAAAAATAACTATAATAATACTCATATTATATATAATAATAATAATAATAGAACTCATTATACAAACTATTTAACAAAGAATTCAACGGTATAAATAACATTCAAAAATAAAATCTATTGAGTACATTTGGCTTTTATTTTCAGTTCATTTTTAGTACAATTAAAAATATCACAGTCCCTTGAAATCTCATTAAAACTGGCACACGTAAAATTGACCGGCGATTTTAGCATTATATTAGTCCTAGCTGTTTCACACATAAAGGTTACAGAGTATCTAGCGTTCAATCTAGGGACAAAAAAATAATTTGATTTAGCAAGTCAGGACAATTAACTTCAAGTTGCAGAAAATTAAACAAAAAGATCACGGAGGCAGAAACCCTCCGTAGTTTTAAGCTGTCAAAACTAAATTTTTCCAAGAAAACATGGTAATCTGAGCCTGGCTGTGGATAAATCCCATCTGTTTTAAAATTTAAAAACTTTAAAAACCTTTTCTGGACTCTATCTATATTATTTATGTGACAATCATAGTAAGGATTCCAAATCAGGGAGGCATATTCAAGTTTCGAAGGCTCATATGTACAAAAGAGGGTTTTTAGAACTCTTGATTCGCCAAAATTCTTACTATTGCGTACAATGAAGCCAAGTGTCCGACCCGCCGCAAGAATTATCTGGTTAATGTGGTCAACGAAAGTTAATTTTGAATCAAACACAATCCCAAAATCTTTTAGTGTAATAGCTCTTTCCAAAACTACTCCCAATATGGAATAGGGATATTAAGACTGAGTTTGTTTTCTTCGCACCAACTCTGAATGTAATTTAATTGTTGTTGTAGTCGTGCACAATCAGCATAAGTTTCAATGGGCAAAAATACCTTAAGATCATCTGCAAAAAGCAACTTGTCACACTTAATGACTTGACATAAATCATTAATAAAAAGCAGAAATAATAATGGCCCCAGGTTCGAGTCCTGCGGCACACCAGACGTTGCGATATATTCATTCGATTTGTACCCATTATAAAATACAAATTGTTTTCTATTAGTTAAGTAAGATTAAAAAAATTTCAGAGTTGGGTTATCAAATCCAAACGCCCTCAGCTTATTAAGTAAAACCATGTGCGAAATTCTGTCGAAGGCCTTGGCAAAATCTGTATAGATCACATCCACCCGTCCCTGTTTATCCAAAATTTTAGACAGTAATTGTGTTAAGCATGCCATATTGGAAACAGTTGACCTACCGTCTACAAAACCATGTTGTTCAAAAGCAATATACGCACGAACTGACAGGTAAATTCGTCCATAAAGAATCGACTCAAAGACCTTCGCAAAATTGCAAAATATGGAAGCAGGGCGATAATTTTTAATTTGATTACGTTCACCATTTTTGAAAATGGGGCATACTTTTGCTGCTTCCATAATTTTGGCATTGTAGATGTTTTAATGCACAAGTTGTATATTTTTAATAAAGGTTTAACAAAGGCACCTATGTAGTCTTTAACAATAAACGATGGAACCCGATCCGGACCTGATGTCATCTTATCTTTTAACTTCTTCGCGGACTTAATAATATCCGCTTCAGTTATGGGCTCTAGAATTGGAATATTTTCATTAACAAAATTACCCATATTTTGATTAACATCCTTAGGTCCGTCTCGTGTATATACACTACTAAAAAAATTCCCAAAGCCATCAACAATATCCTGTGGTTCACTGAGCCGCCTATCCCCGAAATACACCTAAAATGAACCGATATCAAAAGTAACTAACTCAATTCGAGTTAACGTCTTCCGAAGTCGTTTTCAGACAGTTAATGACATATCTTTACGGCGATGCTAAGGTTCAAACTAGCTTCTAATCTAGCTGTTTAACGGCCACAATGGCCAGATTACTGTAACCCTTCCGTTTGTTTCCAACTTCGCTCCCTCGATATTGCCTCGCTCTAAGTTTTCATCCTTTAAGACCTCCCCAATTATTTCCAACTTTATTGTAAGGAGGTATTTATTGCTAACGGCATTATCGTCGGCCATTTGCATTTTGATTATGTTTGTGTCTACAACTTAATCTTGTTATTACAAAAGTATTTAGATTGCAATTACAAAATATTAGATATTTTTATCGGGATCCAAAAAATACATGTGTAGTTTTTTATTATTTCTGCATGTAGAAAATGTGTATAAAGCCTTTAAGGTTACATTATTGTCTAAAATAGGAATGGTGAGCAACCCGTACTTATTTGTTAATGGGATAAAAAGCATTTTATATAAAATATATATAGTATTTAAACAATCGTATTACTACAGGGGTGTCTAAAAAATTATGGTTAAGGCTTTATTTAAATTGAAAAAATATCCTCAAAATTTTTGACACACCCCGTATAATGGCAACCCCTATTTAAAAAAAAAAACATTCTTAGGCTAGTTATTAAAATATGTATGTTTAAATAATAAGGTAGGGTAGGGCGGGGCTAGTTGAGCATAGAGGTAAGTTGGGCAATCAAAATATCTCAAAAACTAACTAATAGCATAAAGAAGGGGTTGCGCGAGGGGAACTCATTGTGCGACCACTAGTGGTGACGCGGCGATCGAGAAAAGTATCCGTGCGCATTGTTTATTTTGTGATTTTAAAGTGAAATAATTGCAAGCCGGAAAATTTTATCTGTGATAGTTAAATTTATTCCGTTCTCAATCAGGTAAGTGTAAATCTTAAGTAAATTTATTGCAGTTTTAATATGTATAAAGATTTTGGATATAATTCTAACCGGTTTTCTAATAAATTTACTTTTCCTTTAAAATTCCAGGTTGGGGTTAGTTGAGCTACCAACTAACCCTACGGTTTAAAGTATTATTTTTTTATTTTTCTTTTTTAGTTTTTGGGATACGGACTTATAACAGTAAGACTACTAGAGTCTCTTCAAGATTTAAAAGAGATTGCAACCCAAACAAAGAAAATAAGCTGACCTATCTAACTTATAAATTTTCTCTGGAAATAGTTCGACCATACCCAAAGGCTGATCCAAGAAAAGGAGCCAAATCAAACAGTAGATAGAGAAAAGCTGCAATTTTAACGGGTACAGAAGACATTACAATTGAAGCAAAATAAAACTGCTTAAAGAGTTTCAACAACGAAGATGAATGATAGGTATTAAATTCAATAGTTAAGCTAAGCTAGGTACGTTGCTGTTTTATTAATGAGATTTGTTGTTTAGTCACTATAAGATTATAAATATAAAAAGCAAATTGTCAAAATGTTTTTTATTGTAAACGTATCTAACATTCAAGCAATAATTTAACTATACTTTCTAAGTGCTCCACTAGCCCCATACCCTTGCTCAACTTACCTCACCTATGGGTTACGTTGGGCATGCTTGACTATCTACATTAAAATAAATGTAGCTCCTAAATTCGACTTATTAGAAAGAAAATACTGTGAACACTATTAATAAGGAATAAATTGCTAATCTATTAGTATGCATTATAAGCCATTAAAACTTATTTTTAAGGAGCTATAACCGATGAAGTGAAAAATTGCTCAACTAGTCCCGCCCTACCCTACCTGTGGCATATAAGACCCACCTAACGTTAAATGTAAAAAAACTCGAATGATTTAAGAAAGTTAAGCGCAATTTTGTTTAGATTAAAGATTGTCTATTTATTGTAAAAATAAAATATGCATAAAATTACAAAAATAAATTTGAAACCAACTATATAAATTATTAAAAGCCTTTTTATGGGCCTTATTAAACTACCATAGTAAAATAAGGCCCCACGATATTTTTCTTTGTTTAAAAAAAATAATTAAAGAAACTTTGAATATTATTTATCCTAATAATAATAACAAATCTTAGGTTCATAAGTTATAATTAGTTGCCTTTCTTTCTGGGCTGCTTATATTTTATAAAAACATAGCTCCAAGTCGAAAATACATAGCTCTCTAAAGTGAGACTTTTATTTCTTTGGTCTATACTTTCTTAAGCCGCTGGTCTTAGTATGTTCTGTAGCTACCCAAACAACACACAAGTTTTCTTTTATTGACTTTTATAAGCTATGACCTGCTCCAGTGAGACTTATTAGCCGCTGGACACAATTTTAGAAAACCACCAATTTACAACAAAAAAACTTCTTTCAAAAAAATGCAACGAAAACCACAAATAACCCTATTTCTAAATAATAATACAATCCGACTACTTATAGTTCTCTTTTGGCAATATAACCCAACTAACGTAGGGTTTAAACTCGAAATTTCACGAAATGGGCTAAATATCTGTACATACCTTAGCACGCAATTAATTGTGATATTTAATAAATACTTTACTTGTCAAATCCAAATTTTCTAAGTGAAGTTTAACCATTTGTTTAAATGTCAATTTGAAATTTCAGAATTGGTTGTAAATGTAACATAAAGAATTTGTTAAATTCCGCTATGACTGGAAGTAGTAGAACTGTCAACATATTTTAGTCGTATGTCTCTGACTGACTATATTGTCATCAAATATTTTAAAATTTTCCAAATCCCACTTTTCGAGAAATTGATGGCTGCAATTCCTCGTGGGATATCTACTTTGTACAAGTTTTTATTAAACTCCTAAAAACTCTAATTCTAAATAATTTTGATATTAAATAAAACTGTAGCTATTTTCTGCTAGTAAAATCCTGTCGGACAAGCAGAGTCCTGGCTTCGTTCCAGATCCTGCGGCGTCGGCAGGACGAAGGCATCCTGCTTAGTATTCAGCATCAGTCCTCACCTTATATTGATTACCACAACCCCGAGCTACGCTCAGGACCCACTACATTCTTTTTTATTAGTGCCAGCTTCTTAAATAAGGCTGCTTTTACAGATTGCTTGCCAAAATTACGGTTATGTTAACAGACATAGTACATAATTGTGCTATTATTAGCAGCTGTTTGAAAATATAAATGGGATTATTTATTTGGATTAAACAGAGCCATATTTGTAGATTTACTTGTATAGAAAAATCTAAAAAAAACTGAATTCTTGCTGTGGAATCGAAAATTAAGAAAAATTACTTTAATAAGCTTAACAATTTATTCGTGTAGAGTTTTTCTTGCCCTGCATACAATTTTGATTACTTTTTTATACATAAAATATACAGTTTGTTTACGGATAGACCTAAATATACTTGTAAAAAATTGTATCTCTAAATTTTTGAAAAAAAAGTTATTCTTTATAAAATTTTTGCTTCGTCTAAAATGCTTAAAGCTATAATAAAATTCGCCGTAGGACATACAGGATACAGGGCCAAAGTCGCGAAAATGTTTCTTTAAAAAATAATAAAATCAGAAAAACATATTTTTGAGACTAGCTTTTTAAAAAGCGGTAAAAAAGTAATTAAAAGTGCATTATATATTTTTTTGCTATAGGATATGTTTTTATTTAAAAAAAATAGGGTTAATGTTCCAAAAAAAATCAATTATGTAAAAAAACATTTTTTTTTGATAAAAGCGTTAAAAAATCACTTTATACTATAAAAACAAAATCGGTTATACATATTTTTCCTACGACCACTTGTGAAAATAGCATTTAGCACACTGGTTTCATGCATAGAAAATGCGTTATATCACACTAGTGTTGCAAAGTACTTTCCAGCACTAGTGTTGCAAAGTACTTTACAACACTCGTGTGATATATATTATGATGTCATTCTAAAAACTGCTATTGGTTTTGCAAGTGACATATTTATTGTAGTGACAGTTAAAAATACTTTTTACTTACCTTAAACAGTAGAACCCAAATTAGCGAAAATAATTTTATTGACGTTAAGTTACTACACAGTATAAGCTTTCTTCTAATATTAAAAAGAGTAATAATAAAATTTCTGAAAAAATAAAAACATAAACGAAAATAGACATAACCACAAAAAACAACTTTTACTGACTGCTTGCTCAGTGGCACAGTGTTGTCAGGTAAGTAGATCAAATTAAAAATCTCCCTTCTACCTTTGAGCACGCACTTTATAGAGGCAGCCCTGCCGCTTGACCGTTCGACCTAAAGCGCCAGAGAAAAAAAGCCTATAGATCAAATTCCTTTCTCTCTTTCTTCGTGTACTCAAACAACTAGTTAAATCTTTTTTTTTTTTAATCCCTAATTAAACCTAAGGCTAATACACACTTTAGGAATCCACTTTCTTTTATTCATTCATAAATAGAATCAGACTCTTCCGACGTTGCCAAATGCTTTCCATAAATGCTTTCCATATTTTGCATGGTAGCTGACGTTTAGTAGTAGTTTTTTCTTACTTTTAGGACTTTAGGTTATGCATTTACAATTTTCATATTTTTTATATTTTTTCTTAAAAATATGAGGAAAAACTGTAATTTTTACTTAATTTTACATGTGATGTTCAGTTTCATTAACTCGTTTTACCAATTTTACCCCACCCAGCACCCCTTTTCACTCCCCGGTGCCGTAAGTTTGTTTACTAATGTTTTTTAAAAAACGGAATATTTTGGATATGCGCCACTTACGTTTTATTTAGAAGAGTGTCTAAAATATGTAAGTATCGATAATTTAAAAAAACCCTTATAATAGCAGAAAACCGTATTAAACTATTACCGTTATTACCTAACCAAACCATACAATTTTTATTAAGTGAGGGCCTTTTTAAATTCCAAAATGATAAAAGTTATATAATGCTTCTAGGTAGGTGATTTTTCAATGTAAAAATATTGTCAAAACAGTATAATATGTCAGTGAGGAGAAGTACATATCACACTAGTGTTGCAAAGTAAGTATCACCTTAGTGTTGCAAAGTTCTCCATTGTTTTTTATTTTTCTGAACAGACAAACTTTTTTTTTTTTTTGGTGAATAATTTGTGGTCGTTGGAAAAATAGTGTACAGTACTCGTGTGAAAATGACTTTCTTACACTCGTGGGTTTGTCGCACTCGGCTAACGCCTCGTGCTACAATATTCCCACTCGTGTGAAATTAGTCATTTTCCACACTTGTAATGTAATATACTATTTAAGGAGTTACTTAAAAGCATAAACAAATAATAAAACTTTTAACTTTTTCTTGAACTAATCGTTACTTTTTGTGTGACTACTTAGATACACTTTAACTATACTTGTTATTGTATGCATATAAAAAGTAAAATCAATAATTTATAAAAAAACATTTATTTTATTTTACACCTTATTTTTCAAAGTAATGATAAGAAATAAGGAAAACATGTATAGGGCTTTTTGAATTACTTTTTTGCTTTTTAAATAGGCATTTTTAAAAATATATTTTTAAATTTTTTGGCGACATTCAAGAGTATTAAGCACCATGTATATCATAGGGCAAATTTTATTATAGTGTTTAGTATTTTGGACAAAGCATGTTCTTTTAAAATATTCAAAATAAAAAAATTACAGGTACTATAGTTAAGTCCATTTGAGGACACACTAAATTTGCTCTTTCATTTTTTTAAGTATAAAAAATAAATTTCTAAGGAGATATCTTTGGTTTATATAAGAGATGTTGTAGTATTTTATACACAAAATTTTAAATCTCGGTAATTAAAAGACATGCAGGCTCATTGTCTATTATATTCATAGTCAACTTTTAACCCAAAAATTGCATTTTATATATTTTTCTTTTACTGAGACAGTCTTAGATAAAGTAAGAGGCAGTTTAAGACATCACCTAAAGAACAGGAGATTTGAAGGGAAAATAAAAACCTAGCAGGTAGTAGCTTTCAAAGTCTGGATATTTTAGAGATGAAGGAGAACCGCTGAGAAAGAAATCATAGTGAGCATAAGAACAAAGCATTTTTTTAAAGTAAGGTCATTAATATGGTACCTTAAAAATCAATACTAATTTAGGTTGTTATTAAAAAGATATCTGTATCCCTTTTATTTTTTATCTTTGGACAATTAACGGCTTAAAGCCTAAATACTAATGTAGCGTGGGTGTCTTAAGCGAGCTAAGAGGAAGTTTGTTGACAACTTAAATACTTGAAGATTTGGGGGAAGGCCTCCGCGGGCAGCAGGTTCTACATTCTAGAAACTCTAGGGATAAAAGAACGAACAAAGTGGGAAGTTGGGGGTCTGTCCAGTTGGACCGTATAAGAATGCATACGCGTGGCACCATGAGTTTCTCTGCTGGGAACCGTGAATGGAGGAACTATACTGCATCCTGCGCCTGATATCCATTTTAGGTATATACGTATACTAGCTTAATAAAGTCAATATAAGAGCGAAGAGTATTCTAGCTAACCAGAACTAACCAAAACTTTTAATGGAATTGATGCTGAAAGAAAATAAGTGGTCTATCTGAAGTTAAAACAGAGTTGGTGCCAGTACTGAGCCTAGCTTAAACTGGTAAATAAGTAGCAGTTGGTAGAGTTACTATATTAGAGAAAAAACTGCATGGCCGAGCATACTAGTCATTAGCTTTAGAACTTTTTATTTAACCCAAAAATATTGATTTTTTTTGTCAAATTTCCTTAACTTTACCACTAAAAACCATATTTAATAGTGACCAACAATACACCCATAATAAAATTAGTTAGCACGATATTAAAAAAAAGCAACTTTTAAAATTTTTTGACGCTCTATTCCTGTTACACCAAGCTCTTTTAAACATTATCAAGCTCACTAAAATATTTTGACATTAAAAGCTTTTTATAAAATTTTGTATAAATATTTCTTAGACACCCTGTATAATATAATACCGTAAAAATAAAAAAGCACAATTTGATCTATCATCACGCACCAGTAAAAAGCCTTGAAAAATGTCAACTTCGTTAAGTTAGTGGCGTGGCAGCTGTCAGCCACAATGTAGCGGTTTGAAGTCAAAAATCCCCTTCCAATTTATAATTCCCCGATGAGGCACAGGGCTACGGAGGCCCGGAGGCGGCTGCAACCCCCGTTTCAGGCCCTAATTATGGCTTTCGACAAATTTGATTCTATTTGATCGAACAAAGAACGAATATTAGTCCATTATGGTGAAACAATATTGATATTTAATGAAGATATTTCTTTGGTTTAAAATGTGGAAGAAATATTTACTGATTTGACTTTTAATTTTGTGTTTTTGTTAATATTTAAAGATAATTTATATTATTTATAAAATCTGAAAGAATTTTTAGTCGGCAACGTTGCGTAGTCGAGATATCCATTTTTAATTTTGAATAGAAAACTAACCTTAATTTACCATATTTTCTCTTCTTTTAAGCTTTCTGCTAAATTGGCACTTAAAATTTAATTTCCACCTTTTAAAAACCCATTTTTTCTAATTTATTTTATTCCTTTTTTCATAAAATGCAAAGCTTCACTTTTAATCATTTCAATCACAGTAGCCATGGCGCCGCCATGGCTACTGTGTTTGACTGTAAAGCTTTACAATTTATGGAAAAAAGGCTAAATAAAGTAAAAAATGGGTTTTGAAAAGGTGGACATTAAAAATTAAGTGCTAAATAATATTTAAATTAAGAATTATTTATAAAAAGAAGGGGAAATAAAGCAAAAATAAGTTAAATTTGCTTTTCAAGTTTGATGATGGATATCTCGAATACGAAACGTCGTCGACTAAAAATTCTTTTAGATTCGTAATCAGTAAGTAAATAATTGTCAAAATTTTATATGCATTTACGAATAGTTAAAGGCGAATTAAACTTAACGCAATTAGTTTTCGATACCAAAACTTTTTAACATTAACAAAGGATATAGCACTATTTTGTTGAAAATTGGACTTTTGCTTAAAGTGTTCTAATTAATATATGGTACAAATTGTTAAAATATGGATTTAAAATACTGAAAATCAAGGACTAGTATTTTACATAGTGGGGGTGAACCAGAACTAACCAGTACCTGCTCTGGTAATTAGTAGTTGTCTTTGTACTTTTATGTAAATTAAAATAATGTGTATTTTTTTGTCTGCACCAGTGCAGTGTCAATGTTGAGGAGTCATTAGCAACATCCAATGGGTACGGCAGAAACAAGTCACAAAACTTCTTCTTCTGTGATACACTGTATAGTAAGAACATTTTAAAAACGCAAATTCGGTACCCTTTGAAAATAATACAAAAAAACATAAAAAAGGCCGCCTGCAATCGGACTATTTTATACAAAGGCGCCGCTATCCTTTACAGCGACGCGCCGATACACTATGGGATAGAAATCCATTATTTTGGCCAAAAAGCAGCTTTGAAATTTTAATGGCTCATGCTGTGTATTTCAAAGTAGATACTCCAATCTATAGAAGGAACAGTTTAAAAATGTAAATTCGGTGCTCTTTAATAAGAAAAAAAATCACAAAAAGTTTAAAGCAAATAAATTGGCATGCTTGTCTTCGCGGCCGCCTTTGCTATATTTCTTTTATGATATGCCGGTTGATGCAGCTGGTCATCGCACTATGGGATAGAAATTAATTTTTTTGGTCAAAATTCTGAAACTTACCAATCTAACTTAAAATACGGTGCTTTTTACTGGAAAAATATTATAAATTATTACAAATGCTTTTTGGAAACCTAAAACTTATTATATGTTGTTATAAATTTACACCCCCTTAACATTATTATTTTTTATTGTACAAAATAAACTAGAATGTCAGCTGGTTTGGTTAATTCGGTAGTATTCTAATCAGTAATCCGATGATCATTATCTCATATGATATACAGGGTACGACAATAGGTATGATTTTTTTAAATGGAATACCCTGAATATTATATCACCACCAAAAAATCTTTTAAAATGCTTTAAAAAATACTACATTTGATGTGTCTATCTCAATTAGTTTTGGAAATATGGCCATCTATATCTGAAAAATAATTTTAAATTATTCTTAGAAGCGTAATAGAGATACATCTTCCCAACTTTTTTATTTTTTAAGTATAAAATAAAAAAAAACACTGTTTTGTTGGGTAGATTCTGTAGAATCCATATCTTTCATCAGAATGATTTTATCTTTTAGGATATACAGAGTAGGACAAAACATATATTAAATTTTAAAATGGAAAACCTTGTAAATTATAAAAAAATTTGTATCTGTCCTTACACTCAGAAGTAGCAAAAAGTAGGAAGGCAATTGGAAGTACAAAAACTGATAAAGAAAAAGGTAAAAAAATCTTTGACAAAAGTAGAGAGACTTCGCGAGACTGCATCGGAAACACAACAATAGCTCTTATTATTTAAACTCTTTTACTTTTTTTAGTAAACAAGGCTAATAATAAACTAAGTAGATTAAATGTTGTAAATTTATGTTTACTTAAAATACATTTTCAAGTTTCTTATTACCTCAATAGAAGTCGTCATATCCTTTTATAATTATGCGTACATGTAGTTTGGAGTATCTACTTTGAAATACACAGCATGAGCCATTAAAATTCCAAAATTGCTTTTTGGCCAAAATAATGAATTTCTATCCCATAGTGTATCGGCGCGTCGCTGTAAAGGATAGCGGCGCCTTTGTATAAAATAGTCCGATTGCAGGCGGCCTTTTTTATGCTTTTTTGTATTATTTTCAAAGGGTACCGAATTTGCGCTTTTAAAATGTTCCTACTATACGCATCCTGACTACTTTTCTGTGTTCTTAAAACTACTGATTTACCCGAATCGAACTAAAATGATCTGTATAAGCCAAATGTCTTAGTCAGCGTTATTGACGCTGTTGTATTCCTATAAGGTTCGGTGTTCCCAGCTTTGTGTCTATGGTCTTTGCGATAAAAATCGATCAGTTCCTTTTTCAGTATCTCTAACAAGCAGACTTGTTTCACATTAACCCACAATTCACCCCATATCAAAGTCACCAACCTAAGGACAGCACGTCCTTAAAATGTTGCCTTTCCGGTGGCCTAGTAAGCAGAACCTTTGATCTCGTAGGCTAGAAGTCGCCCATTCGATCCTCAGCTGGAGACACATTCCTGGGTGGTGATTATTTAAAATATCGTTTTTAGTGGCACAATTAAGTTGTTAGTGCCTAGATCTGTAATAAAATGGGCTTCATGATAAGAACACTGTGAAGCGGCACTTTAACCCAGCCTGTCAATGTCAAATGTTTCGGATGTCGGACAGGGCAAACGCGTTATTTATTCAACACTTACATATAATATCTACATAATTGATCAGATTTTGAGGATATAAAGTGTACTATAAGTCACTAGTGAGCTAAAGTACCCTTTAGCTCACTAGTGAATTATAGACTTTAGCTCACTAGTGACTAATACTAATTCTTTATTACTTCCAACATTTTACAATTAAAAAATAACATAAAACAACTAATATATTATACTACAATTTATTCGTGTTTATATTAACAGTAATTGTTATATTAGATTTATCTTGGACAACGTTACATTGTGCGGAGTGTTCTGCAGGAAGTTTTTAGCACTAGTACTTGCCTTGGTGCGCTCTTCACCCTGTATTCGTCTTGCAATCTCAAACTTGTTAGAGATGCAATCTTCTAAATATCCTTCTGCCACGGTAGAAGACTGACCCGCCATGGCGTTTAAGGTTGGTGATATCGGCCCCAGCGTTGACTAGAAGTGTCGCTGAAGAACGCCGCATGCTATGACCACTATATAAGATTTCATCAGGTAGTTGCAAATAATGAGCAACTACTCTCGGAATTTTCGAAATTTTATTTATTCCCACGCATTGCCTAGTGCATTTGCCTTTCTTGAAAGTTGACAAAAAATCTTTTGTGAGGCGTGTTCTCTGGCCTTAGGGATACATATTTTCTAAATAATTCAAGCACATTTACCAAAAATCCTTCTTTCAAAAATTGTAAAGCTTCTCGATTTGTTCATCTTGGTATCAGGTAGAGAAACATATATGTACTGGCCTTTATCTACTATATCTTCAATACAATATCAATGCAACCTATAAAAATCCGAACAGATAAATATTTAATACCAGAAACTAAAGTAAATTCATACCTTTGACATTAAGTGCTCGTCGTCAGGTGCCTCAGCCAAAAATTTTTCGATGTATTGCCTCTCCAGAATTTTTGCCTTTTTCGGTTTGAAATTTCTTGAATTGCTCTTCAAATAAGCGACAACTTTTCCATACCTCCCTATATCCACGTTCTTATATACTTTTAAGGTCGTTTTTATCATTGAATACTTGGTCCACATTGATGAGGGAGCAACTTTTTCGATAAAAACAGAAAGTAAGCCATAATAACATCTTCATTTATAGTACCAACTCCTCGCCTTTTCCTCCATGCTTCAAAATCTTCAAATTCTTTATTGTACGTTAGTTTTTATTTCTCTGGAATTAAACTGCATGTCGCTACCGCAGCTTCCTCCAAAATTTCCGCAGGAACTTCACAATTTTCCATTTCGCAAAGCATTTTTATGTTTGTTTACAAAGTTGTTTACTAAACAAACCCGTAGTTACCAACAAAATGCATTACAACCAAACAAGCTTGCTTTCCAAAAATACAAAATTTTGTTGATGGTGTTGACAATCACAAGTAACAAATAATGGATGACGTTTTCAAATTATTTTCGGTATTAAAAACGATTTATACGAAAGTGTTGGATACAATTTTGTATTAGACACGTGAGTTATTACATATAAGTCACTTAAGAAAATTACTCTCTCGCCCTTCGGGCTCGAGAGTTAAACTTTTCTTGCGTGACTTATATGTAATATAACTCACTTATCTAATAAATAACTATTATTTTGTCTGACATGTTTACCACAATGTTTTACATGCAATTTTTAAACATTGTGCCAAAAATCTTAAGGGTTACAGTCACGAGACGCGCTCAGTCCGATACCCGAAACAAGTGTCTGAGTTTTATGGTTTTATGACTGTAACCCATTTTCATTTTTGACACAATGTTTAAAAATTGCATATAAAACATTCTGGAAAACTTGTGGGGGACCAAAAGTAAAGAACTGCAAGTTTCAGTGCTTGGACAACGTTGACGGAGTAGGAAAAAAGATGGTTTAAACCTCTAATAACCCGACACCTACACAATACTCTGATATTTAGGCATAAGCCTTCATAGGCTGTCACAAAAAAAGGTAAACCACAAAGAAAGAACATTTTTAATAAAAATAAAAACACCTGCTAAATATTATTCAAAAAGGAATGTAAGAACTAGATTCTTACCTTTTTGTACCCAAAGTATATATAATCATCCTACTTCACTGTTTCAAGAGTTAAGGGTTTCAATATTTACAAATTAGATAAGTACATCAATAAGTTGAACATGTACTTATACACATAAGAAGATCCAACAGTTATGATGTTCATTTACATAATCCATTTGCACTCGATCACTACCTCCATCTCACTCCCGCAAACGTGCACTTCAATAGAACCCACGATTTAAAGGGGTCGTTTAGTGTTCCAATTTTTAGATTTTTAACGTTTTTCTCTTAATTTGTTCATGGAAAATCAAGTTGACTCCACGGCTGACTTGAGAACACTGGATATATGGTAACTAGACCTCCCTCTTCAACCCGCACCATGGAATTTCTCTGGAATACGAGACATCGCTTGCATGTTAACGGGCTCACTGCCTCTCGCTCTATCTTGAAACTGAGTACGTAACTTGCACTCCCTCGTACATACCAAATGACTACTTTCTATGCAAAAGTATGAATGAGATACGTCCCGACACGGTTTTACGTATACAAGCCATGTGGCTGCTGCTTCATTGTGTATACAGCTTTGTTACAGGGTGAATCTGATGTTGATTTTTAATAAGGTTTTGGTCATGACCTGGGTGAAGTTATTCTGGATAGTGTGTTTGTAATGTTATGTATAAGTAATTATTCTTTTTGAGTTCAACCAGTTGCATACTAGCAAACTTGTTATTTTTCTACAACTGTTGTATGATTTTGTATATAGTAAAAGAAGAATTTTGGGCTTCCATTGTCTTTATTAATTTATTCCCACAACCTTTCGGGCAGTACTATCTCTGTCCGTTCTCAAGTGTAAACTAAACCTAATTCCTAAAGCTACTGAGTTTATATACACTGGGGAAGATCATTCACCCGTGATGGAGTTGGATTCGTTCAAGCGTGGGGTTGTTCACCTAAGGCGCCAAGATACTTTCTCTCTTTTAACAATTCCATATGTGAAAGGAACGTCCGAAAAGATTAGACGAATAGCAAAGAAATATGGAATTAAAACCGTCTTTAAGTCTGGATCTACGTTACGAGGTTTTTGACAGAAACAAGACCCGATTTATCCACACAAGAGAAAGATTGTATCTACCAGGTACCATGCCAATGTGGGGGTCGTACATTGGAGAAACAAAACGCCCTTTAAATGTAAGACTGACAGAGCACAAACAACACACGAAATTAGTGATTGCTGACCATGTTTGGTCTCAACAACACAATATCAAGTGGTCAGAAGCACGTGTTGTTCACAAGGAACCACATTGGAGAAAGCGCAAATTTAGGGACGCCGTCTTTATTGAAAATAATAATAATGTTTTTAGCAATCCAAGTGTGGACAAACTAAACATTTGGAAACCACTATTAAAGCGTACTAATGCCGGCGCCTTAGGTGAACAACCCCACGCTTGAACGAACCCAACTCCATCACGGGTGAATGATCTTCCCTAGTGTATATAAACTCAGTAGCTTTAGGAATTAGGTTTAGTTTACACTTGAGACAGACGTTCAGAAGAATATATCTCTGAAACATCGTAACTTACTTTACGGTCCATTTTGAGAATTCGGGAGCGTAAGTGGTCATAAGTTGATTTGGGGGTTTGAGCCCATTGAATCTTTTGATCATCATGCTGAGAGATATGTACCTCTGTGCGCAAATTTAGAAGAATATAGTAAAAGAAGAATTTCGGACTTCCATTGTCTTTATTAATTTATTCACACAACGTTTGGGGCAGTACTACCTCTGTCCCTTCTTAAGTGTAAACTAAACCTAATTCCTAAAGCTACTGAGTTTATATACACTGGGGAAGATCATTCTCCCGTGATGGAGTTGGATTCGTTCAAGCGTGGGGTTGTTCACCTAAGGCGCCAAGATACTTTCTCTCTTTTAACAATTCCATATGTGAAAGAACGTCCGAAAAGATAAGACGAATAGCAAAGAAATATGGAAATAAAACCGTCTTTTAGTCTGGATCTACGTTACGAAGTTTTTTGACAAAAACAAAACCCGATTTATCCACACAAGAGAAAGATTGTATCTACCAGATACCATGCCAATGTGGGGGTCGTACATTGGAGAAACAAAACGCCCTTTAAATGTAAGACTGGCAGAGCACAAACAACACACACAGAGGGGGACACATTGAAATCAGGGATCGCTGACCATGTTTGGTCTCAACAACACAATATCAAGTGGTCAGAAGCACGGGTTGTTCACAGGGAACCACATTGGAGATGGCGTAAATTTAAGGAAGCCGTCTTTATTGAAAACAATAATAATGTTTTTAGCAATCCAAGTGTGGACATTTGAAAACCACTATTAAAGCGTACTAATGCCGGCGTCTTAGGTGAACAACTCCACGCTTGACCGAACCCAACTCCATCATGGGTGAATGATCTTCCCCAGTGTATATAAACTCAGTAGTCTTAGGATTTAGGTTTAGTTTAAGGTTAAGACAGACGTTCAGAAGAATATATCTCTGAAACATCGTAACTTACTTTACGGTTCGTTTGGAGATTTCGGGAGCGTAAGTGGTCATAAGTTGATTTTGGGGGTTTGAGCCCATTGAATCTTTTGATCATTATGCTGAGAGATATGTACTTCTGTGCGCAAATTCAGGAAAATATATCTGATATAATTTTTAAAAGTTAATGTTATCAAATATGCTTTAAAATAAAAATACAGCTATTGCAAAATAATTTTCAAAATTTGTTTAATTTTTATTCATAGAGCGCTGAAAATGAAAAACTCTCTATGAAAGCGGTGCTTGAACCCAGCCTGTCAATGTAAAATATTTCGGGTGTCAGACTGGACGAACGCGTCACTTTTTGTCGGACAAGTTTATCACAATGTTTTAGATGCAATGTTTAAACATTGTGCCATAAGTCGTAAATTTAATGACTGTAGGCCTTACTATATTTAGCAACATGTTTAAAAATTTCATAAAAGCATTGTGGTAAACTTGTCCGACAAAAAAGTGACGAGTTCTCCCAGTCGGTCACCCGAAACATGTGACATTGATAGGCTGGGTTAACGCGCAGCTTCTATATATGGCGGTATGAATATTCGTAGTAACTTGTCAAAAGGAACTAAGTTTTTTTGCGAAGTTTGTGATTCGACGATGAAATTTAATGATTTCATTTAATTCACGAATAAATACAAATAGAAGATTAACTTTTAAACTAACCTGTTTTTAGAAAATTCCAAAATGACATTTTCTTTTTACCGGTAATGGTTGTAGCGACCTCCTAATATATTAAAAACCAGGAAAAATTGACGTCTAATGTATTATACGTGTTTTATGTAAAATTTATTAAAAAAGTCAAAATTTTTAAAAATATACAGGGAGTTCCATTAAAAATATCACTTGTCAATAAAAATTCTGTTTTTAAGGCATCTTGTATATTTATTAATACCGTCAATAAAATAAGTTAATGTATCCAAACAAAAAATAATTATTTCATCTATTTATTTTTGTATCTTATATAACTGGAGTTGGGACACCTTGTATATTCTAATATTTTCTTTATCATCATTTTATCATTTATACAATAAACCAGCTTCATTAGCAATTATAATCAGTTTCACCCTTATGGAGAAAGGGAGAGCACAGGCGTTGCATTTCTTAAGTTCTTGTTTGTGCTCCACGTTTCCTCAATATATAATAATAATAATCGCCTTTATTAATAGTTTTTTTACAATTCAATACATAACAAACAGATGGTATTATTTTCACTAGCACTGGAGGCGAAATTTAGCCAAGTGGCTATTCTTACATTTAACCCCCAATGCAGTGATAAAATTAAAAAAATACAGCAAAAATGGAAAAAATACATCAATTAAATTACATTAACTTATAAAATTAACCTAGATACCTAAATCTATAAACACAAATTAACATTTAATCCATATTCTTATTGGTTATCTAGTTAAGAAAGATTTATAGGAGAACTTAAAGGAATTTAAACTTTTTTTTTATGTGTTCAGGTAAGCTATTAAAAACATGTGCAGGTTGATAAGAAAAACCGCTCCGAAACACCGCCGTCACATGTCTCGGAATAACCAGAATCCCACCATTTCGGGTGTTACGACCGTGCACGTTCCCCAAAAATACCAGGCGATTATGCAAAAAGAAGGTAGCGAGGTGAGGATAATTTTTTTATGAAGACAGCAAAATGAAGCTCCCTTCTATTACCCATATTTAGCCACCGCAGTTCTCTAAACTGGGGACTAATATGGTCGAACTTCCTAAGACCGCAGATAAAACGAACACAGGAATTCTGTCTGTACCTTCTGAATCCTTCGCATCTCGAGGCGATTAAGGAAAGAGCCATAGACGAAACAACAATAGTTAAAATGTGACAGCACAAGACTTTCTGTCAACATCTTCCTTAAGGGTTTGCATAAAATATCTTTGCTAGCATAGAGTAGTTTCAGGTTCATAAAACTTCTTTTTACCAAATTATTTACATGCTTTACAAATTTTAAGTCTCTGTCTACACAAACTCCCAACAGCTTGGACGATTCACATATAGGAATTTTAATTTTGTTAATACTTAAATTAAGAACCGGATCCAAGCGTCTCGCCTTGGCACCACCAAAAACAACTACGGCCGATTTTCCAGGATTGAGGCTCAAGTTATGCTGCCTCGAGAGATGATCAATCCGGGCTAGCTCACCATTCAAAACAAACTCCGCAGCATGAAATTCTTGGGGAAAAAACTTAGCCTCAACTGCGTATCATCCGCATAAGCATTATACGAACATAATTTAACACTATTTAAAATAACCGCAGTGTATATTATGAATAAAAGAGGGCTCAAAATCGATCCCTGAGGAACACCAGACGTTACGGATCTAAGTGAAGAAACCATGCCATTCGCCTCAACCCTTTGCGATCTTCCAGACAGATACAATCTCATAGGAGACAGGGCAGGGCCTGAGAAACCATAGTATTTTAGTTTGGCACACAATAAATCATGATTTATGGTATCAAAGGCCTTCGAAAAGTCTAGCAGAACTAACAGAGATAGACCACAAGCAACTATATAGTCATGAATAGTTTGTTATTTTATTGTCAACCAATATCTGAACTAAGTTCATTTATAGCATTTACGATTTTAATAACCATTTTTTTATTTTGTATATTATAAAGGGTGTGCCACGGTCGATGGTAACTTAGACGTTTACGAAAAACGGGATATTGGATTTTTTAAAACTTGGCAACATATGTAGTTGCTTGTGGTCTAGCAATCAAAAATATTTTTAATGACGCAGCGTTGCCGGTTATACCAGAAAATAACATTATACTTGATACTTTAAATGGGACACTCTGTACATTTTGGTATTTTTGGATCCGCCATTACTTTTTTTTCTTCTTGACATTATCCTATACCTATCACTAACGGTTTTCGAGTTAAAAATTATTTTTCCTACGACCACATATGAAAATAGTAAATAGCACACTGTTTTCATGCATAAAAAATGCGTTTTATCACAGTAGTGTTAAAACACTAGTGTTGCAACGTACAATATAAAGCTGTCATCGCTGTCATTGTTATTTAAAATAAATTTGGAGTTATCAGCCTGTTAATGGGATTTACATTAAATAAGCCATACAATATTTTTAATTCTAAAATAATGAAAAGCTAGTAGGTAGGTGATTTTTGATATAAAAATATTGTTAGACAATATAATATATCGCAGTAAGGAAAAGTATATATCACCCTAGTGATGCAAAGTTTTCAATTCTTTTTTTATTTTTCTGTTAAGACAAACAATTTTTATATGTTTTGGTGAATAACTTGTGGTCGTAGGAAAAATAGTGTACATTACTTGTGTAAAAATCACTTTGTTACACTTGTGGGTTTGTCGCACTCGGCTGACGTCTCGTGCAACAATATTCCCACTCGTGTGAAATAAGTTTCCACCCTTGTAATGTAATATACTATTTCACATCTACATAAAGATATGTAAATTAAATGGCTCTTATTACTCTATCTGCATTCGTGAAAACTTAAAATTTAGGCTGGAGCATCTCAATGTACTCTTCATTGGTTTTGTATGAAGAAATTTATTTTAAATTATACAGGGTCGCCTAAAATTCGTGATTTTACCTCTAGATATAAAAATGTTAAAACATTTCTTTTTAATGAAATATTATTAAAGAATCTAAAGGACCATCAAAAGCATTTTTAAATAATATATCATGTTCCTATACCTTTGCTATAGTTTCGGAGTTCCGCAAATAAAAGCAAGTTTCTTTAAAAATCAAAATTTCGCAAAATAAGTATTTATTAAAGATAGCCATAAAATGTCATGACTAAAACTAGCATTATGATTATTTAACAGTGTGCCACAACATTTCATGGCTATCTTTAATATATAATTATTTTTCTAAATTCTGATTTTTAAAGAAACTTACTTTTATCTTCTAAACTATAGCATTTAGGTATAGAAACATGATATATCATTTAAAAAGGGGTGTATTCCTGTATAATTCAAAATAAATTTATTTATGCCAAACCAGTAAAAAAGACATTAATATGCTACAGTCTGAATATCAAGTTTCCACCAATGCAGAGTAATAAAAGCCATTCAATTTACCTATCTCTATGTTTTATTTATTTATTTTATTTATTTATTAGTTGACAACAGGGATACAAACAGGTAGGAACCCAAACGAGTATCCGCAAAATTACATGTACTTAGACATATAAAGATAAAAAACAGATATAACACATAACTAAAACTAAAACTAGAATAGTATTTATATTTATAACTGAATTGCAAAGATTACTATTTTACAATGAGTATAATATTGCGTTTAATCTAGTTTATTTAAGTATATTTTTAAAACTCTATAGTTTTCAGTGACATTAAAAAATATCTACATTGTCTACATTGTTACATTTATTGGCACTTTTTAATATTCGACATAAAGGCGAATTCTGAGAGCAATTTGTTCTTCTAAAAGGAATATAAAATAGATCATTTGATCGAAGGTTAACCTGAGGGGTATTAAAAGTTATTGGGGAAAGAATATCAGGACTTGATAATAAATTATTAATTATTTTTTATAAAAATAACACATCTGAAATAGTTCTTCTGGCAGAAAGCGATAAGACATGAAAGCGCTGTTGAGCCAGAGTAGCATCGCTTCGATGAAACGCGTTAAAAGAAATAAATTTTAGAAACCTATTTTGAATATGTTCAAGCCGATCTATGTATCCAGCATATCTTGGATTCCAAATGATACTACCAAAGTTAAATTTGCTTAAAACAAAAGAGTTGTACAAACAAATAATTGATTTGACGTTTGAGAATAGGAAAAATAATATATATATATAAAAAATAGGAATGTGAAAAATAATTTTTACCTCGAAAACCGTTAGAGATAGGTGAGTAGTAGTAGTAGTAGAATAATGTAGAGCAAAAGATTCAGAAAGAAATGGGGAATCCAAAAATACTTAAATATACAGGGTGTCCCATTTCAAATATCAAAGATGATGCTACTTTCTGGTGTAAGCGGCAACGCTGCGTCATTAAACATATTTTTGATTGCTAGACCACAAGCAACTACATATTATGGTGCCAAATTTTTAAAAAATCCATGTTTCGTTTTCCGTAAACGTCCATCAACCGTGAAACACTCTGTATTTATATTTCCTTAAAACAATTTTCGTTGCTGATAGCATACAGGGGTAGCAAAGATTAAATATTTGGATTTAATAAATTTAAAAAACCAGGATGACGTACCACGCGCAATTTGTAGGACAATGTGGGCGTTTAACTATATAAATATTATTGAATCAACGAAAAAGAATCAGCTGGTTGGTAGTTATTTTTAATGACATCGTTAACCATTAACCAGAACTAACCAGAACTAACCAGAACTAACCAGAACTAAGCAGAACTAAGCAGAACTAACCAGAGCTAACCAGAACTAACCAGAACTAACCAGAACTAACCAGAACTAACCAGAACTAACCAGAACTAACCAGAACTAACCAGAACTAACCAGAACTAACCAGAACTAACCAGAACTAAATAGAACTTACCATACATGTTGATGGTAAGGGAAACCTTACATTTTGTAAAACATTTTTTTCGATTTATTTTAATACTTATCTTGAAAATTAATAGAAAAAATCCCTTTTTGTAATAAATTTTTGATATCTGTCGAATCAACACACTTAATTCTGTTACCGCTGTAAGCTACCACCAACGAAAATTGTTGTAAGGAAAAAATTTGGGCGTCTTGTCAAAATAAAGCTACTCACGAAAAATTAGCTTGTTGGTAATGACTCCATAATCCAGGGATCCCTAACTAGAAATATATCAAAATTATAATTAGAAACCAAGGCTTAAGTCAAAG
The DNA here is from genome assembly GCA_014170235.1 of Listronotus bonariensis. NCBI lineage: Eukaryota > Metazoa > Arthropoda > Insecta > Coleoptera > Curculionidae > Listronotus > Listronotus bonariensis. Next base: position 141,856 of record JACEGR010000125.1, read on the forward strand.
TCGGTCTATATAGGGTCGCGACATTCGGCCATATTGCTTTGACGTGTTATGACGTCACATATCCCATTTCTCGGCCATGTTGTTCAGTGCCGGAGATATACAGTTTATTGTATTAGTAGAACAACCGTTTACACAACAGTTTTTAATTGTTATTAAGTTGTAAATTCTTTTACTTTAAATAAAAAACATTTGGAATTACATCTTTCAACAAATATCACTTCCAAAACAATGCAAAATGAATTGCGCAAATTCTAGACGCCACTGGATTGATATTCAGCTTTGATTTTTACCCAGTCTTGCCAACTTTTCTCCGAGAAGTGCCCTTCCTTGCGTCCCCGACCTGGAACCGCCTAAAAGTTGAGGATATGTCGCAACCTTACAAATATAAACTAACCTTGGGCTTAAGTATAATCTTTTTATAATGATTAATATGTAATATGTATTGTTCTATTTTATGTGTTATATCTCACAAGAGAGGTAGGCAGCTTTGCGACGATAAATAAGTACCGCCCCATGCACCCAAATTTTACAAAAGGACGCCCAGCAGAGACATAAAAATAACCTCTTTTTATTGTTTATTTTATCAAGTCCAAGTGTCTGAAAAGTCGAGAAAAAGCCATTGTATCTCTGTAAAAAGACGGTCTCTGTCGATAACCAAGCTGTTCTTAACATTTGGCTTTTAACCTTTTTTATCTGTAGCTATAGTCAGTTTTTACTGTGCTTTTTCGCTGTTCTGGGACTTTTGATGACCGATAACCCGTGAAAAGTATAGGACTTTTTTGACATCAAGGGGAGATTACATCAAGTCTGGTTACGACAAATAGATATATTAGTAAGAAAATATTGGTGGATGGTAGAATTCTTTTTTATCTTAGCACAGCTTACGAAAGCTTGAGGAACAATGTACTGGGTCCGACAAAATTCAAGTAGAAAACATATTTTTAATACATGACATAGATAAAAAGGGTTAAAGGAGAAAAAAGGGCCATCAAAAGAGCTAGTTTTAAAGTTCTAATACCTACTCTAGCCATAATTAGAATTTTGAAGATTTTCTAAAATGACTGTGAAGTAAGTAGTAAGTATTTCATATTTTTTTATTTTTTTATCTTTGGACAATCCACGAAGGCTGAAAGCGTAAATACTAACGTACCGTGGGTGTCTTAAGCGAGGTAAGAGGGAGTTTGTTGACACGGGACTTAAATACTTGAAGATTTGGGGGAGAAGGAGAGACCTCCGCTGGCAGTAGGTTCCACAGTCTAGAAACTCTAGGAATAAAAGAATGAACGAAATGGGAAGTTCGGGGTCTGTCCAATTGTACCGTATAGGGATGTTTACGTGCGACACCACGAGTTTCTCTGTTGGGAGCTGCAAGAGGAGGGACTATACTGGATAATTCGGAGCAGAAGCCGTAAAAGTATCTATAAAAGAGCGATAGATCTCCCACAGCTCGACGATGGGCAAAAGAAGGAAATCTTTGAGTAAGTAGAGGATCATTAATAAGACAAACAGCTCTTCTTTGAATGGCATTAAGAATGCTGGGGATTGTTGCAATTCCCCAGACATGAGAACAATATTCCAGAGAGGGTCGAATTTGGGATACATATAAAGTGTATAAATTGGAAGGAGAAAAATACTTTTGGCTCGGAAAAGAAATCCAAGCTTTTTGAAGCCGCGGTGGCTATAGATACAATGTGTTTATGCCAGTTAAGGTTATTCTTAAATGTGACGCCCACAAGGTTGAATGTGCTCCCGCTCTGCGAAACCTGGCCACTTATGAGCAAAGGGTTAGTGTTTGATGAATTTTTTCGCGACATTCATGCTGTCGTATGGGGAATTGCGAATTGACCAATTACACTGACCAGAACCGTACGAAGGGGGGATGGGTCCAATTGGATTTTTTGGTTTCCCCCAAAGAAAAATGTATGTTAGAATTAAGGGATCTTTTTATGTCTTTTTCTGCTGTTTAATAGGTTTTTAAAAAGGATTTTTTTGTGCTCTTCAATATTTGTAGTGGCAATTTTGCGAATTATTATGGTAGGTTTGCTGATTTCCTTTTTTTTCTTGTTTTTTTGCTCTTTCATTTATCCAGGTTTATGTTTTTTTTTTGGGTTTCTGCCCCCCAAAAGCCATTTCTGCCTAAGGGCCTGACACTGACTATAGGGAACTGGCCTTCCAGAGGATAAAAGGCTTGGCTTCTTCCATGTTTTACCGTATTTTAGAACACTTTTTACAAAATACTAAAATTGCATCTTTTATCAATTAACACGGTGTTGCCATATGACCATGAAGAGAATGCTTCTTAACTTTTGACGCGAAAACCAACCATTAGACTTGTTCAGAAGTAAATAAAAATTATAAAATATTTTAATTTTATGTTATGTTTTTGGCGAAAGTTATAATAGGTTCAAAAGTCCTGCATCCAGTACTATATCTGAAGGAAAAAAAGGTAATAGTTCGATATAGCGGTTTTCGCTATTATAAGAGATTTTTGAAAATTTCTTTTTCAGGGCGTTTCTATAGGTCGATTATGACACAAATCTGTGTGAGCGTTTTGCAAAATCCATTTCTTTAATTTATTATTAATAAAAACATATTACGGGACGGTGGAGTAAACAGGGGTGCTGGATGACTTACTAAATTTGATCCGTCCAATTTATTGCAATAAAAATACATGGGGCCTTCCATTTTAAAAAGTGAAATAAATACGTGTAGCACAAAACTGGAAAATCTGACAACAGTGCCGATATCACTACTGAATTCTACATGTCCAAAGCACCTAAAATACCAAATTTGGTAAATGTAGGTCAAGCGGTTTTAAAAATATTTAAAAGTTGCGGTACTTCTTACCAACTTAAACTTAAATTTTTATTGCGTTTATTTATTAAATCATAAAACATATTTAAAAACTAACTTAACTGCAAAACAGAAACTAAAAAATTAATAAATGAAATATATCATACTGTCCCAAAAGGGTTTAAAAAGTTTGCGCTAGGGGCGCTACATTGAAATTGAAGCGCTGCCATATAGCTTAACTCTAACTTCCCATAATCTTTTCATTTTCTATTAACAAAAATCCCAGTAACCATCGTTGTTTCTAAATTATCTAAATAAAAATGTTGCATCGGTTAAAAAACTAAGTAAATTGTTGGGTAGTAATGTGAATTTTTATTCATTGTTGTTAATGTACTTTATAGAAGTATGACTCCTGCTTGACAATTAGCATGGAAGATGTTCTGTGCTACAATGTTTATTTAAATTAAATTCAATTTTGCACAAAATACAAAAGTTTCTATTTTTATTTTTAAACGGTTTTACTAAACTTGACCTGTTTGTCTTTATTTATTTTTTATTTATTTGGGTCAAATGTAGTGATTGGAATTTGACTCCCTTTCTGACGACCGATCGATCTGAAATTTAGTACATACTCTTAATCTTGATGGCAATACAATATAATAAATTTTTTATGATTATAAAACCAAGATGGCCGCCGATACAAAATGGCGGATTACATATTACTATACTACAACCTCAATATGGACTCTTTGTTTGACCTCCGGACAGTGCGGACGTGCATAGAGGACTACAAAGTTCTTCCCGGAGTGGCGGCTAGAGGTGTCGTACGAACGTTTTTTACCTTCGGGGATCAAGGAAAGATTCACGCTAAATTGACGGCATCTTTCTTCTGGATCTAAGCGCTGTGAGCGAAGATTCCTATAAGCTGATGGTATCCTGTTTGGTGGTGAACACGAGGTACTTCTCAAATGGCGGGAAATAGATGGGTGTGCCATGGCAACTGTCAGTAGTGAAAGTGAAGGTTATACGTAACACCAGTAGCAGATCTTGGTTTGACAGCCGACAATTTATGCATTGCATCGATTGTTGAATTATTTGTTTTCTTTTTGGAATTTCTGGGAGCTACGAGCTCGATTGTCCAGATTTTCCGCCGACGAAGCCCTGGAAAGCATAGTCCGGAAGGGGAGAGTGGTGGATTGGACCTGAAGGGACCAAAACCAAGAAAAAAAAATAGAATAGAATAGAACAACCTTAATATGGGTATTAAATAAAAGGGCTTAATTGGTAGTATAAAGCCCACCATAAAAAAATAAATTTCAAGATGGCCGCCGATACAAAATGGCGCATTACACGTTTATTTCGACCACTACCTTAACATGGGTATCAAATGAAAGGGCTTAATTGGTAGAATGGAACCCACTATTAAAAAATTAAATTTTAAGATGGCCGCCGCCACAAAATGGCTGATTACATATTTTTCCACAACTACCTCAATATCGCTATCAAATGGAAGGGGTTATTTGTAGAATGGAGCTCACTATGAAAAAAACTCCATGATGGCCGCCACTATAAAATGACGAACTACATATGTTCCATTACCTCAATACAAATCGGTGGTTAGCTCTGGTTAGTTATAGTGAAGCATTAAATAAACTCAATAGAATAAGAAGAATCAACTAACAACAAAACTAAAAACTAAAAAATAAATTATTTTAAACGGTTTAATTTTACTAAAAGCTAAATAGTAATTCGGTAAGTCCTTGCTACCAGATCGCACCAATCTTCTCATCAATCTGGGGTATTGTTCAGACAAATAATAAAATCACTATGCACTTAAAATTTCTATCATAATATTTAGGTACTCTGGATACGCTACGCCCAACGGTTTTATTATTTGTCTGATCAATAACCCAGATTGATTAGAAGATTGGTGCGATCTGGTAGCAAGGACTTACCGAATTTTTTTGTAGCTTTAGGTTTAATAAAACCGTTTAACATATTTTTTTTTGGTATAATTTATTTCTTCTAACAATATTTTGGCAGCAATTTTTACAAATCTATGGGATTCTCAATATTAATTAAGTACTAAATTTACAATTTCCATATACTTTCCTGTATGACTTCCAAAACTTTTCTGCTAATCACCGCTTATCTTGACACCCTTCAAATAACGTTGAAATTTATATTTAAATCCGCCACAGCAGGAAAGGCACGACAGCCTCCTGATTAATCCCTTTATTGAACCCCATCCTTACTGCCCCCTAAGGGACACAATATCCCAAGGGCATTATTTCACACTAACCGAACTGCCGGTGGAGGTGATCAACCCTTATTTTAAGCATAATACAATATTCTAGTTAAATACCGTTGGAGCAAATGAATTTTACTTTAAGAATAGATAAACCACAAACCTCTCTAAAGAATATTAAAAATAGTTAATTATTATACAAGGGAAAAAAGTTCTAGATTTTAGCTAGATGTTGTATTGTCTCCCGACGCGAAGCGAAGGGACACAATAATCCGAGAGCTAAAACCTATTTTTTTCCTGTGTTTAATATACTTTTTTTTGTGACGAAAGAAACGACGACATAATATATAAAGAACATATTATTTAAAAATATGAAAGTTAGAAAATATGTAAAATTTAAAGTTTTAAACTGCTCGGCTGTTTTATTTGAAACAACAATTAGTCCTTGCATTACTATGAAAACCTATAAAGATTTTTTAAATAGGTTTGTTCCAGCAGAATGTTGGAAACATGTTAGCAATAATCGTAAAGCGCAGAAATTGTTACAAACATTAGTCAGAAATGTTGGCAACAGTTTTCTGCTGGAACGAAAAAAACAAGGCGTGCATACTGCTTATACGTCAATACAAGAAAGGTTATGTTAACAATTTGTCAGTAATGTTTGAAGAAAGTTTGCAAACTTTTCAAACAGTATCCAACATGTTTCCAACATCTTAAAACTACTGCTGGAACAACAAACAATTGTATAATGTTACAAACAATAGCACTGCCGGAACGACAAATTTGACGTGCGCAGAATCCGAACGGTTGCAAACATTTCTGACAGCCTGCTGGAACAAACCTGATATCGGTCAATGTTTTTTAACTTGACGGATTTAAATTCATAAGTTAGAACTAAAAGTGATTGTTTAGTAGTTATTTTGAATACCATAAAGTTAAAAAATGTCTAATGGTACTTCTAAATTCAATATCTACCGTAACATACGTATATGTTTGCCCGGGAAAAAAGTAATTTTATTAAAAGTCACACTTAAGTACCTGTCAACAGAAATAAAATGTCAAATTTCTTTCCCGTCATGAAAAAAAAATATTTAAAATAAATCAAAAAAGATACCAAGAACGTTTAAAAAAATATTTAAAATAAATCAAAAAAGATACCAAGAACGTACCTAGGATTTTTTTATTTAAAATGAGACAAGAGACTCACACCAATTATACAGGGTGTTAAAAAAATAAGGGCAGATTCTACATTAGAAATTATACAGAAAAGTTAATATAAACAAGATAGTGTGTTAAAAGACTAAAAACCCGAAAAAACTTATTTTGGTAAAAATTGTTAGACTGAGCATAAACCTTAATAAAATAAGTATATATGTAGAGTTATCATTCCGGGAGTATATCCGTTGGTCGTTTGTATTTCTTACGGAACTTTGCAGACGTTTCGCCAAGTTCACACTTGGAATTTTCAATGCCATCTAACTGGTATCAGATGATTGACTGTCAACCAGTTTTCCCAAAATTTCGTTTAAAAATTCCAAAAATTTTGGTCCATTTGTCCTCTTCTAACACCTATCCTGGGAAGCACTGTATTTATTTTTAACTATTTAATTTGCTTTAAAGTACTTCCCAGGATAGGTGTTAGAAGAGGACAAATGGACCAAAATTTTGGAATTTTCAAACGAAATTTTGGGAAAACTGGTTGACAGTCAATCATCTGACACCAGTTAGATAGCATTGAAAATGCCAAGTGTGAACTTGGCGAAACGTCTGCAAAGTTCCGCAAGAAATACAAACGACCAACGGATATACTCCCGGAATGATAACTCTACATATATACTTATTTTATTAAGGTTTATGCTCAGTCTAACAATTTTTACCAAAATAAGTTTTTTCGGGTTTTTAGTCTTTTAACACACTATCTTGTTTATATTAACTTTTCTGTATAATTTCTAATGTAGAATCTGCCCTTATTTTTTAACACCCTGTATAATTGGTGTGGGTCTCTTGTCTCATTTTTAAATAAAAAAACATCTTGACTTGGTTTGGAAGTCAAGCAACCGTCAAGGAAGCAACACTTGATAATGCCAACTGAGATGTTGGCGAAACATCGTAAAGAATGTCCAACAAACAAACGGATTGAAAACCGGAAAAATACTACCAACCAACCAATATGGGGATTATTAAAAAACAAAGCATTTAAAATTCGTCGAAAAAACAGGTATTTTATATATATATATATATATATATATATATATATATATATATATATATATATATATATATATATATATATATATATATATATATATATATATATATATAAAATACCTGTTTTTCCGACGAATTTTAAATGATTTGTTTTTAATAATCCCCATATAATGGGCGAGGCCGAAATGTCCTAATTATGCGTTTTAACTAAAAAAAACAACTAAATATCAAATCTACAGCTTTATTTTTAAATTTGCAGAGAACATGTACTGTCACGTAGGCCAAAAAAACCTTCATTATCGCATCAAAATTTTTAAGATATCTTTTTTGTAATTAATTAAATCTTTAACCATAATGCTTTTGGTAACCCATTTACAACTTTTGTTTAAATATAAAATTTGATATTAAATAGTTTTCGGTAACTTGAGGGTTGATTTTAATTTGGGTCTAGACTGGCTTGTTTTTAAAAACAAACCAATTAATATGGTCTGTAAATTTTTAAGGGGCTCTCTTTTGTTTTATTTTTTATCTATTATTTAAAAATATTTTTAAATTTTTCAAAAAATAATACTTAGATGATTATTTCATTTTTTAAATTTGGGAAATGCCACAAATATGGCCATTTTCATTACTTGTTAATTGGCATAAACACAGTCAGTCAGGCCTTCGAGCCTATCGTTCTTATTCGCAGACTTGCCATCCAGCCTACCCTCAGATAGACTCGAACACATGCTTTACCGTGTATATGCCTATTAAAATTGTCCAGTGTCTGTCTAAAAACTATGGATACCAAAATACTTTTTTTTTAATAATTTAGGATTTCAATCTTTTTTTTCTGGTACACTCACAGAAAACAATTTAAATCTAAGTAACTCCTGAGGGAAAAATCAGACTTTTTTACCACCGAAACAATACAACGGCTTTGTGAAAGGGTTTTAAGTGTGTTGGAGTAGATAAAATAATGCAAAACTGAGATTATGCGTACGTGAGGAGAATTTTAATCAAGACTGATTGATCGACTTGGCCCGTTTTGACAACCTTCAGGTCGAAGGGGGCGCGAAGGGTGGCAAAAGCCACGTAGAAAAAGGGGAGAAAGGATGATGATGCCGGTGATGAGTTAAGGGGATAGAATCATTTGTTTTTAGTGTTTTGGGATTTGATTAATTAAACTGGAACGCTAAGCAACAGAGCTATAAGTAGGCACTTAAAACAATAAATAATGTTTAACCGAGTTCTGTATATTTATTTTTATATACAGGGAGTTTCCTTACTACGGTACGAAACTTAACCGTGTGCATTTTTTTTATCTTTGGACAAACCACGAAGGGTTAAAGCCTAAATACTAACGTACCGTGGGTGTCTTAAGCGAGGTAAGAGGGAGTTTGTTGACACGGGACTTAAATACTTGAAGATTTGGGGGAAAGGAAAGACCTCCGCGGGCAGCAGGTTCCACAACCTAGAAACTCTAGGGATAAAAGAACGAATAAAGTGGGAAGTTCGAGGACTGTCCAGTTGGACCCTATAGGGATGCATACGCGCGGAACCACGAGTTTCTCTGTTGGGAACCGTAAGTGGAGGAACTATACTGGACAATTCTTCAGAGCAAAGGCCATGGAAGTACCTATAAAAAGCGATAAATCCCCCACAGCCCGACGATGGGCAAGAGAGGGAAGCCTTTCTGTAAGTGAAGGATCATTAATGAGACGAATAGCTCTTCTTTGAATAGAATCAAGAATGCTTAGGGTTGTGGGGAATGCCATGCCCCAGATATGAGAACAATATTCCAAGGGAGGTCGGATTTGGGACACATATAAAGTGTATAAATTAGAAGGGGAAAATACTTTTTGGCTCGAAAGAGAAATCCAAGCTTTTTGAAGCTGCCGTGGCTATAGATACAATGTGTTTATGCCAGTTAAGGTTACTTTCAAATGTGACTCCCACAAGATTAAAGGTGTCTTTGCTCTGTTAAACTTGGCCGCTCATAAGTAGAGGATGAGTATTTGATGACTGTTTTCGCGACAAGGAACATGATTGTGTTTTGGATGGATTAAAATGGACGAGATTTTTAGCGCCCCAATCCAATATTAAATTAAGATTCTGCGAAAGAGATATCTGCATCGCTCTGCGTTTGTTTTCCAAGTCAGGTTTAGTAATGGGTTTATGAACCTGAAAACTGGAGTGAAAGGTACTATCGTCGGCGAAACTATGAATGGAATTAGTTGTGGACGAGAGAAGATCGTTGATGTGATGAAGAAACAATGTTGGTGCCAGAACTGAGCCCTGAGGGACTCCAGCATTTACTTGGTTAAAGCTTGAAGAATGGCCGTCCACAATAACTGATATACGACGATCAGATAGATAACTAGAGAGCCAGGTACAGAGTTTAGTTAAAAGACCATAGGAGGGAAGTTTATTAAGAAGTGCGGCATGCCAGACCTAGTCAAAAGCTTTGGAAACTCAAGAGACTTATTCCAGCAGTGTGATACGAAGAAAAGAAGATCTGCTGTAGATCTTTTGTGGCAAAATCCATACTGCCTGTCATGCAAAATTTTGTGTTCTTCTAAGTACTTAAGAATTTGTGAATTAATTAGTTTTTCCATTTCTTTACAAAGAACTAAGAGAATTGAAATTGGTCTATGGTTAGATGGAAGAGATTTAGATCCTTTCTTGGGAATAGGTTGAACACGTGCTTTCTTATGTCTTTTTATAAAAAAAAGTTTCTATAAACATGTTCCAAATTTGCTTTAATTTTGAGGTACAGAACTTTAAAGATTTCAAAGTGTCGGTATCTTTTAAATATCTTAGGAACCCTTTAACCGATTTGGATACAATTTAGGACACTTATTAAATGTAATAAGGCGGTTATAAAAATTTTCCTAGAATATTATTTTTGGGTCCAGTGGCGTCTCTGTGGGCACCACAACCAATAATATTGTTGAACTCTAGTTGTCAGAAAAACAAACAAATATGTCTTATTTTGACATAAACAAATGAAGTTTTGTTAAATTAAGCTTGTTTTGTCCTTAAAATGGTACATTTGTACTTTTTGAATAAAATATTTGAAAAAATAGCCAAGTTACTTTTTAAAAATACATGCTTCAAACTTTGTGTTTGGGGTTAAAAGTAAATTCTAAGCACTTTTTATTCCTTAAGTTTTTTAAATATTTTGTGACCTAACCTTACTTTTCGTTTAATCTCAGTTTATTTAAATTTCTCGCCATTCCGCTGTTCACATGACATATGTCAAAATGAACTTTTAAGATATCAGGCATGCAGAGGCGATCGCCAGAAAAAAAATCGGAATATCTCTTAATAAAAAAATCCCATATGTTGCGGACATTTTGTCGGTCACTGTATAAAAAAATAGTAAAGTGAAAAGTGAGATATAGGGTGTTTCCTCACTACGGTACGAAACTTAAAAAGGTGATATCCTTTGTCTTTTAGTATTTTTTTATTAATATATGTGTGTTCTTGCCTCATTTTTGAGATAATTGTTAAAGTCTTTAAAAAAGTTGTTATTTTTTAAATATTTAAAAAACCCTTTAACCGATTTAAATAAAATTTGATACAATTATTTAATGTAATAAGGCGCTCGTAAAGCTCTACCTAGATTAAGATTATCCAGAGTCCAGTGGCGTCTCAGTGGATATCACAGCCAATATTATTGAGATAAAAAGTAGGCCACTGACTTTTTACAAAACATTTATATTTTTTTCCGATTAAGCAATTGAAATGTCAATTTTTTGTCTTTTAAATATTCTTTGTATTTAGCTTCGTTTTTTCGAGAAAAAATAATAAAGTCACTTTAAATTCTTTTAAAAAGTACCCATAGACAGGGCCATGTGCAAAAAAATATTTTGGGGAGGAGGGTCAAAGTCAAAAAGGCGACAACCAAAAAAAAAGGCTTCAGATAAGTAAACAAAGCGGCTTAGGCGCCACCTCTAGCAAACAAGCCATCTTTAAGGGGTCTTTTTTGGCCCCCTGCATACGGCTTTGCCCATAGACATCATAATAAAAAAAAAATAAACAATAAATAATTTTTTGCTCTATAATAAGCAGAGGTGTATTTTAATAAAAATGGTCATTTTCCTTATTTACCAAGATCAAAATTGTTTTTTTTTAATTTTAAAATTTATTTTATGCGGTTTATGGATACTACATATTAAGTATCACTTAAACTGGCATTAGTTTGTTTTTCTCGCAAACAAAGCGATATACAAAGAAAATACAAGAGACTAAAATGTTTTATTTTTAATTGCTTAATTGTAAAAAAATATAAAAACCCTATTAAAAGTCAGTAGTGTGGTTTTTTCTCGATAATATCTTAATCTATTTAGAGCTTTACAAGAGCTTTATTACATTAAATACGTGTACCAAATTTTATCCAATCGGACTTTAAAAAACTTTAACGCGGTAATAAAGCAAGTCTGGACATATGTTCATAGGCACTTTTTTCATTAAACAATAATAGAAATCACCGTCTTAAGTTTCGTTCCGTAGTAAAGAAACACCCTGTATATGCACACCGAATACTCCGCCAATTATGAATTTATTTTTAAAATCCTTTTTTATTCGAAAGGGTGCTCTTTTGCGGTCGTTCCATTAAGGCCAAGTCAGGATCTGTGACTAACCAGAACTAACTAAAACTTAGATGGTACTCACAAATGGTAGCACAACACAAAAAAATTTCGCCGTTTCAGGGACATTCAAAGTAGTGTAGGTAGCGCCTTTTAGTTACCACATAAAAATTCATATCGAATCTAAATAGGTCATACCAAAAAGCTTCTAGATACTAACTATTATAACAATATTCCAAAATTAACAAATATTATCCAAATAAATATTTTTTTACCTAGACATCCAATGACCCCCTTAATATCAACCTTTAAATAAATAAAACACCCTGTATATTTTATTACTTTTAGATTCCTGAGACAATTCTAAATACAAATCTTACGTTTTAAAACGTTTTTAAGCTTGCTTGATTTTTTTATAGCCATTTTTATTATTGTATCTAGATAGTCATGATTAAACAAATTAATCTAGTGAACCTAGGTAAGGTTGGAATAGTATATTACATTACAAGTGTAGAAAATTACTAATTTAATTAAGAAACACATAGGAAAGTCATTTTCACACGAGTACTGTACACTGTTTTTGTATTGTATTGTATGGTTTGGTTAGGTAATAACGGTAATAGTTTAATACAGTTTTCTGCTATTTTAAGGGTTTTTTAAAAATTATTGATACTTACATATTTTAGACACTCTTCTAAATAAAACGTAAGTGGCGCATATCCAAAATATTCCGTTTTTAAAAAAATATCAGGAAACAAATCTACGGAACCGGAGAGTGATAAGGGGTGCTGGGTGGGATAAAATTTATAAAACGAGTTAATGAAACTGTAATCACATGTAAAATTAAGTAAAAATTACATTTTTTCCTCATATTTTTTAAAAAAATATAAAAAATATGAAAATTGTAAATGAATAACCTAAAGTCCTAAAAGTAAGAAAAAACGACTACTAAACGTCTGTTATACCATGCAAAATATGAAAAGCATTTGGCAACGTCGGCAGGGTCTGATTCTATTTATGAATGGATAAAAGAAAGTGGATTCATAAAGTGTGTATTAGCCTTAGGTTTAATTAAAGGATTAAAAAAAAGATTTAACTAGTTGTTTGAGTACACGAAGACAGAGAGAAAGGAATTTGATCTATAGGAGTTTTTCTCTGGCGCTTTAGGTCGAGCGGTCAAGCGGCAAGGCTGCCTTTATAAAGTGCGTGCTCAAAGGTAAAAGGGAGATTTTTAATTTGATCTACTTACCTGACAACACTGTGCCAACTGAGCGAGCAGTCAGTGAAAGTTGTTTTTTGTGGTTATGTCTATTTTTGTTTATGTTTTTCTTTTTCGGAAATTTTATTATTACTCTTTTTAATATTAGAAGAAAGCTTATACTGTGTAGTAACTTAACGTTAATAAGATGATTTTCGCTAATTTGGGTTCAAGTGTTTAAGTTAGTAAAAAGTATTTTTTACTGTCACTACAATAAATATGTCACTTGCAAAACCAATAGCAGTTTTTAGAATGACATCATAATATATATCACACGAGTGTTGTAAAGTACTTTGCAACACTAGTGTGATATAACGGATTTTCTATGAATGTAACCAGTGTGCTATTTGCTATTTTCACAAGTGGTCGTAGGAAAAGATACAATCGTAAAGTTTTATTGACTTATGTGAAAGATAGGCATAAAACAATTTGGAAAATTGACATTTTTGGGTCTAACCATAATTATTTTTTTAAATTGCAACCCTTGTTAGAAAAACAAACAGAGTTAGATTTTAACAAATCTAACCATACCCATTTATGTGCGATCGAATTAACAATAGTCATAGTCATAAATGAATCATAGCCTCCTAGATGCAATACTACAAATGGCTCTCAAAAACTTAGGGGGCGAAAAACTTTTAAAATTGTCAAATTATGTCTTTAGAATTGTCTCAGGAATCCAAAAATGTTAAATTATACAGGGTGTTAAATGCAACACTCCACACCAAACTTTAAAATTGGAGTTATTTCCAGTTAAACCAGAAGTGACCAAAAAGTAATAAATATGCAAAAAACTCCGTTTTTTATACAATTTACTTATGCCAAGTCCCATTTTGATATGTTTAATACTCTTAATACTCTTTAAATTATTAAATTATGCTTGGTCTAATAGATTCGTTGTCTCCCGGTTTAGGTATCCATGTTTACTTTTATCTTAATATAATGGCATTAGAAATCTGTGGTTTCTCTGTGTACCATTAATTAATGGACATCCTGCATGTTTCTCATATTTATAGTGTTCTAGCGCGTCTTTGGTTAGCGACTGATTGGACAGTACAAAAACCAGTAGCAGAGACGGGTAACTTAATTCCAGAAGCCACCTCTTAAGCACGAATAACCAATAAAATTTATTAAACAAACAACATAATTAGATTTACATTTTCAAGAATGTCGTCCTAATTAAATTCTAACCTAACACATTATGCAAATTTCGTCAAAGCATTACAGATGGACATTCAAATGATAAATTGCTAATTATGTGATCGGCTGACGATAGCGAATCTACATCATATCAGCAGGTCGCCAATAATCATAAATTAAATCTGTTAATGTGGTCTTGATATGGACTTCTGATAATATTTCAAAATATTGCATAGTTATAGATTATTGCAGGTATGTGACATATAAATGTATTGGTTTTTTAGCAGAAATGATCTTCTATTCTATAGGTGAAAATAACTGTGAAAGGAGCAAGGTAAAAGAGGGAGTTCCTGAGTCCTTTTTGAAATAATATCTGTTGATGCAAACCAGATATTTTATAAGGGTGCTAGAACCAAAGTGTACAATCACCAGTAATATTAAAATACTCATGTCGTAAAAAATAATTGTTTAATTCTCTTCCATTTAGTTTTTGTACTGGCGATTTTAACTACCGATGGGGGCGCTGCTAAACGTAAACAAAGTCGAAATAGGTAGGTAATATGCAGGTAGCTAGCTTTTATCCTGTTACGGATTTCAGGTATTGAAACGGTTTAAAATACTGTTCAAGTTTTAATACAGCCGTGAATTTGTATAGATTTATACGTATTAAGTGTGTTAAAACTCGATTTGTGAGTTTGAGTAGTGCTCTTGATGGTTAAACAGATTTTTTGTTTGTGGTGATTAGTGAAGAAAGCGCCATGTAAAACTTTTTCGGAATGAGTAAATAACTGTTTTTGACGCTAATCTCAGTATTTTCATACCTCACTAGCCCCGATAGTAGATGCACAGTGGAAGGAGAAGAAATCTTGAATTCCAACCATATTATTTTGTTTATACACAAGTACTTTTATTTTAGATGTTAAAAGCTCTTCTGATGCCATAATAAACGTTTTATTATAAGTAAAAAGAAGGACTTTTTAATAAAAATGATAGCAAAACACACCGCTATTTACGCACAAGGCTCAAAAACGCGTGGTAAACATAACGAAGTAAATAAATAATATTAGAGACATTTTGCACCCCTTATTTTGCAATTCCGTTGTGGTTAACGTTATTCTGAGATTGCGCAGTAACACAAACATGATCCGTTATCGTTATTAACCATACCGGACTCCTTTAATTACGGATGAATACCGAAGAGCTTATCGATATCGTTATCGTTATTGTTAAACTGAGTGGTTGCCGGATTGTAGAAATTTTAATATCAATTATTTAAAAGGTTAAAATTTTAATGCCGTATTAATTAAAATATCATTTATACCTAGGCTCTAATTAGCAAAACATCTATAGCAGTAATAAAAATCAAATAGAGTTAAGAAATTAAAACGGACTTGCACTTTTACGGATATTCTAAATCAGTAATTAATTTAGATGTTACAATCTGGCACACTTGCTTTTTATTCTACTACCAAACCTAACCTTACTTTTTGTGTTTTGCTTATACTGTATTGTTTGCATCTACTATAAAAAACGAAATTAACAGAAGTGTTTGCATATATTTAAATATGAATTTATATCTTATGAAGAATAAAAGTAAATACTGATTTTTCGTTAACTTTAAAATCGGTGAACCATAGGCAAAAATAAGGTTATGTGTCGAAAGCGCAGACGCAAGATATATTTTTTAAAAGAGGCTGCAAAATCTCTGTCTTAAACTGCTGCCGTAATCGTTATGTTTAATAACGATAACCATAGGGAGGCCAAAAACGTCTGTTATTTTAAGAGGTGCAAAATGTCTCTATTATATTTATATCCATTTCAATGCTTAAACATGTCCGATCACCAGCTTTCTTTGGTTGCGCCGTTGACCACCAGAGGTCTCATTGATCTTAGAAATCGCCAATTAACTAATAGAGATGAAGATTGAAAATTTTTAGGTTAGGCCTTTCATATTATATCCAGTTTTCAAAGTTTTGCAAAAAACCTATTAATATTTAATTTAAATACATAGCAAATTTGCTATATGTTACCTAAACATTTAAAATAAAATATACAGGGTGGCCCGTTTAACCTGAGACAGGCGAAGTTATTTAAAATAAAGGGGCTAATTTAATGGTATTACCAGTTTGTGACCTTTACTACAATTTCAAGGTCATATCCATATTAACTTTGTTCCTTCAAATGGAGAAACCAATTTTTTTTTACAATCCTCCTCTACCTACAAAAATAAACAGCTTTTATTAAAAAAAAAATAGTAATAATTTGATTTTAATTTAAAAAGATATGTAACAAAATAAATTTTAAAAATATTCTTTTTATAAATTTTATATTTAAAAATAACATGAATGATCACAAATTTATTTTTGTTAAAATGTATTTTTTAACATTAATAAACATTTTTTAAAATTCTAGTTAAAAATAAAGTCATATAAACAATTCGTTTAAACAAGTAAAATAAAAAATAAAAAAATATAATTTAAGACGCCTTTTAGAAGAAAATGTTTTAAGTAAAATTTATTTAAAATAAATGGACAAATTTAAATTTAAACAGAAAGTTAAAAAATGTTTATTATTGTTAAAAAAAATTAAACAAAAATAAAGTTGTGTTCTTTCTTGATATTTTTAAACATAAAATGGATAAAAATTGGGTTTCGTAAAATGTATTTTGTTACATCATATTTAAAATTCAAATCGGATTAAAGAAAGTTTTTTTCTATGAGAGTTGCTCATTTTTGTACGTCATTTTTTTAAAATCTTTATGACATCTCATGAAGGCTTATGCCTAAATACCAGTGTACCGTGAGTGCCGGGTTACTGGATGTTTAACCCATTATTGTCGTGTTTCGTCAACGTTATCCAAGCACTGAAACATGCAGTTTTGCATTTCACAGCACCTTTTAGACATGCGGTAGTGCCACCACGGACGTTATTTTTAAATAACTACTACCTAGGAATGGCAGAATACTACACAATGGTTTGCCATTGCCAACTGTGAGGTGACAAGCAATGAAAAATCCGATGTCAAACACCGAGATTCGAACCAGGATCGCTGCGGTGAGGGGCTGACACGTTAGCCTCTGCACCACTGCTCGCCACTTAAGATTCTTAACAAAAAAACAAAACAAAAAATGAAATAAGTTTTTATTTGAAAAAACAAAGTTTTTATGGATATGACCTTAAAATTGTAGTCATAATAACAAACAAATGATACCATTAAATTTGCCTTTTTATTTCAAACTACTTTTACTTAAAATATGTTTTTCTAAAATGCGCCGACTTTGGTTATTCGCCTGTCTCAATTTAAATGGACCTCTGTAGCGTGGTAGTCTTGCATTAAATTACAATTTTCAAAAAAAAAATCTTTGGATTTCCCAGACCACTGTACAGGGTGTCCGATTTTGTTGCATTAGCAGGGTATCTTGGTTATTATTAGAGAAAGAGACTTGAAATATTTCCGAAATCTTAGCACTCTTTGATTAAACGAAAGGTGATACCATACATCACACTATAAACCTCTTCGTTTTTGGCATACAGGGCGAAATTATTTTTCTCCACTTTTGGACCTTACTCATTGACTAACGACACTAAAATTTCATAAAAAATTTTCATCGTGGAAGTTTGTATATTTGAAAGTTTTTTTATTCTAAAATTTTTTTCTTTAAAACATTTTTTAATATTAGCAAAATTACTTTTCAGCAAAAATTACATTTTTAGATAAACCTCGTAGATGACTTAAACAATGTGATATTGTGATAACGTATTTTTCTTTAGCCAAATACCTCGCGTGGGGTGCGTAACTCGGATGGGGTATTGGACACTTTAAACTCACTTTAAAAAAATAAATAAAAAAATCTATTTTGCATCAAATAAAATTACAACTTTACCAGTATAATACTTCTAACATAAACATCCCCCTTTCTTCCCTTAAACTATGTGGACAATGGGAACACCCAGTATTTTTTCGAAGTCAGAATTCTACTACCCCCTTCTCAAAATTGTGTTTTCTTTAAATATTAAATTTTCCAGTGTTTGTTTTGCATTTCTACGCGACCCAGCTTGTTTAATGTTTTTTTAATTATTATAAGAGTAACCTAGAAAATTGTTTAATTTATACTTTTAAAACCTTGACACCTCACGTCTATCTTCTATTCTATTCTATTTTCGGTTTTTGGCTTTGACACTTAGTGCATACAGCCATCGTCAAGTGGTTGGAAAATTGGATTGTCGGGTTCTAGACCCCCAGATTTTCCTTTTATTGTTCAAGCTATGTTTTCTGTTTGAAAACAAATTCTTTCTTTATACATGCATAAATTGTGACTACTGGTATCGCGCATAACCGTCACTTTCACTACTGACGCATTTCCGCAAGGCGTGCGCACCTCCTCGACCATACGAGGACACCATGTGTTCAACACCAAAACGCAAAAACTTCAGGCTTTAGGAATCTTCATTCACAGCGCTTAGCCCTAGAAGAAAGAAGCCCCAATTTAGCGTGAATCTTTTCTCGATCCCCAAGGTTACAGCCACGCTCGTACGATGCCTTCAATCGCCTACCCGGGAAGTCTATGTAGACCTCTACGTAAACATGAACCGCACTACTCGAAGACCGCGGAAAGAGTCGAGGTCTATCTTTATTTAGCAAAATTCCCAATGTTAAGTAACCAAATTAAAATGTATACTTTTTTATACTAGGTGTTTACATACAATATCTAATGGTTGCCTTTTAGGTTTCGGACCATGCAAAACTTTTATAGGAAATAACTTATTTTCGTAAATTTAATAATAAAAAAGTTACCCATACAACTCCAACTTACGTAGACACACTGTATAGTATTTTCAATATATCAGCCCGCAATAAAAACCTTAAAAATTTAAATCCCTTTTAAAAATTACCTCGCACTTCAAATTAAAAGACCAATTTGTTCTCATCCCCACAGAAAAAACACAGAGGGTAAATAGATTTATACCGCCAATAACACTAAAATTTTATTAAATAACTCATGTAAATAGGGTCGTTCTGGTCGATATAGGAAAGCGAATTAAAGAAAAGAAGTTACCGGAGTTAAAACTCCGACTTTAGAAACTCCCTGGGGAGTTATTCTGCTCGTTGCACCGTTTGAACGGGAATTGATACGGCCATATAACTTAATAGCTGCCTTGATTAGTCTTTTTATTTTCTCTGAAATGAAAATTCTTGTAGAGCTTTTAAAGGTATTAATATGACTACAAATAGTAATATTTTATTTAGGAGGTCTATTGACTATATCACTCTGAATAACGCACAAATTTATAATAGTCTAAGACCTAAATTAAAAGTGACTTTTACACATTTGTTTATCAGATAAAAACACAGAATTACAGAGTTATTTTTAGGTTGGTACTTTCTTTTAAACAATGTAGAAAATGCAAGAAAATTAAAAAAAAATCAATTAAAGCTACGTTCGAAAATACTTTTTTGACAATCCAAGGCTGTAGGGTAGGGCGGGGCTAGTTGAGCAATTTTTCACTTGATCGGTTATAGCTCCTCAAAAATAAGTCTTAATGGCTTATAACGCATACTGATGGATTAGCAATTTATTCCTTATTAATAGTGTCCATAGTAATTTCTTTCTAATAAGTCGAATTTAGGAGCTACATCTATTTTAATGTAGATAGTCAAGTATGCCCAACGTACCCTATAGGTGGGGTAAGTTGAGCATAGGTATGGGGCTAGTGGAGCACTTAGAAAGTATAGTCAAATCTGCATGGCTTGAATGTTAGATACGTTTACAATAAAAATACATTTTGACAATTTGCTTTTTATATTTATAATCTTATAGTGACAAGACAACAAATCTTATTAATAAAACAGCAACGTACCTAGCTTAGCTTAACTATTGGATTTAATATCTATCAATTTATCTTCGTTTTTAAAACTTTTTAAGCAAATTTATTTTGCTTTTCTTGTAATGCCTTCTGTATCTGTTAAAACTGCAGCTTTTTTGGACCAGCCTTTAGGTATGGTCGAACTATTTCCAGAGAAAATTTATAAGTTAGATAGGTCAGCTCGTTTTTTTGTTGCTTGTATAAAGTTCGGGTTGCAGCCTCTCTTAAATCTTGAGAAGACTTTAGTGTTTTACTGTTCTAAGTCCGTATCCTATAAAATAAAAAAATAAAACATTTTATATTTAAAACCGTAGGGTTAGTTGGGCAACTGACCCAACCTGAAATTTTAAAGAAAAAGTGAATTTATTAAAAAACCGGTTAGAATTGTATTCAAAATCTTTATACATATTAAAACTGCAATAAATTTATTTAAGACTAACACTTACCTGATTGAGAACGGAATAAATTTAACTATTACAGATTAAATTTTCCGGCTTGCAATTATTTTACTTTTTAATCACAAAATAAACAATGCGCACGGATACTTTTCTCGATCGCCGCGTCACCACTACTGATTGCACAATCAGTTCCCCTCGCGCAACCCCTTCATTGCGCTATTTAATGCTTTCCCGTGCGGTCGATAGGTTTTGAGATATTTTGATTGCCCAACTTACCTCTATGCTCAACTAGCCCCGCCCTACCCTAGGCCTAAATACTAACGTACCGTGGGTGTCTTAAGCGAGGTAAAAGGAAGTTTGTTAACACGGGACTTAAAAACTTGAAGATATGGGGGAGAAGGAAAGACCTCCGCTGGCAGTAGGTTCCACAGTCTTAAAACTCTAGGGATAAAAGAACGAACGAAATGGGAAGTTCGGGGCCTGTCCAGTTGGACCGTATAGGGATGCATACGTGCCGCACTACGAGTTTCCCTGTCGGGAGCTGCAAGAGGAGGGACTATACTGGATAATTCTTTGGAGCAGAAGCCGTAAAAGTATCTATAAAAGAGCAATAGATCTTCCACAGCTCGACGATGGGCAAGAGAAGAAAGTCTTTGAGTAAGTAAAGGATCATTAATAAGGCGAACAGCTCTTCTTTGAATGACATCAAGAATGCTGAGGGTTGTAGGGAATGCCATTCCCCAGACATGAAAACAATATTTCAGAGAGGATCAAATTTGGGACACAAACAAAGTGTATAAATTGGAAGAAGAAAAATATTTTTGGCTCGGAAAAGAAATCCAAGCTTTTTGAAGCCGCGGTGGCTATAGATACAAGTGTTTATGCCAGTTAAGGCTATTTTCAAATGTGATGCCCACAAGGTTGAATGTGCCCCCGCTCTGCAAAATCTGGCCACTCATAAGCAAAGGATGAGTGTTTGATGATTTTTTTCGCGACAAGGAACATGATTGTGTTTTGGATGCATTAAATTGAACGAGATTTTTGATGCCTCAATCCAATATCAAATTGAGATCCTGTGAAAGAGATATCTGCATCGCTCTGCGTTTGCTTTCCAAGTCGGGTTGAGAGATTGGTTTGAGAACCTGAAAACTGGAGTGAAGGGTACTATCGTCAGCATAACTATGAATGGAATTGGTTGTGGAAGAAAGAAGGTCGTTGATGTTGGTGCTAGTACTGACCCCTGAGGCCCTCCAGCATCAGATTTAGATATTAAAATAAAAGTGTAATTACGTATAGATAATATAGTTATAAATTTATTTATAATTATTAAAACTTTGCATATATTTAATTTCTTAATGTAATTTTAAGATTATACCTAGTAAAATAAACAATAAATTATAAATCCTTATATTATTAAAGTCCGTCCCTAATGTTCTGCCCTTTAATACCTACTGATCCACTGTTTTATTGCTGTCGGCAGGTATATTGGAGTACTGCCGTCAAAAGCCAAAGCGATATACTTTGAGATACACTATACAATAAAATGGTATTACCTGACTCGTTTTGTTTTATTTTTTACTTTTTAGTAAGTTTTATTATTGTTTTAAAGTCGGTTTATTTATTTTTTTAAACTGCTTATTCATTAACTCCTCCAGTTTATTAGAAAACGCATCTACCTGTCACTTTTACCGATGACGATAACATCGTGCACAAAAAAACGTTCACAACATGTCTTGCGGATGGACAATCACCAAGTCGGCGGATGGGCCTCGGGGTGGACAGGCGACAACGACGAGACCCATCAAGTGTCTTTTTAATAACTGATGCAAAATAAAACTTAGGGCTTGGCAGCGAGGAAATTGCTTAAAGAAAAAGTTTATGGTAGAAATAACGACATTTATTTAATTATATTTTCAGACGCGTTTTTGTTGTATTTTTAAACGAAGATATAGAAAAAAGTCCGGGGGACATCTTTTCGCGGGACCTTTATATTTTTGTTTTATTATTTTTGCAGTGGCGCCAATCATAAGTATTAGGAACAAAAAATATTGTTTGTTTTTAAAAATAAGTTAGGTACTTTTAAACTTTAGTCGGAGAATGTATTGTTAATGGTTAGATTGGCATATTAATATACAGATTAATTTAAATTAGGTTTTCGCATAGATATCTTTTATAGGGTTAAAATACAACAATGTTTAAATTAAAAAACTAGCACCACTGGGCTAGATAATGTTTTCAAATTGTTATATCTATTAAAAACTGGGACATGTGACCCACAAAAAGGAAATATAGTCAGTGGCTTTAAGAGGAACACTTTGGTAAATAAATTTTTTATTTTGAAATTAGATTTTTTTATGTAGCTCCCCCTAACCAAATTCCAAAGTTTAAAATCCAATTCTCTATCTGTATTTTCTTCGTGGATTTAATCACATTTTATGGTGAAATTACAAATTTTGTAAAAATATCTTATTATTCATCTAATTACAGGCATCCGTAAATCTTACATAAAAAAGTGAAAATAATTATTAAATAATAATTTATGTAACCAACGTATTTAAAAAAATATCAATATACAAATATCATATATATATATATATATATATACAGGGTGATTTACGGTCGGTGGTAGGTTAGACGTTTATGGAAAACGGAACGCAGATTTTTTCTGAAAGTTTGGCATCTTACATTTTCTTACCTGTTCTATCGATCTAAAATATTTTCAGCATTGCGACGTTGCCGCTTCTATCAAAAAGTTCTAGAAACTTAATTTTTTTAAATGGAACACCCCTTATATTAACAACTTTTTATATTCGCCCTTTTATTATAATACTTTTTTGTTACTATTGCCCTATATCTATCTCTATCGGTTTTCCAGATAAAAAATAATTTGTGTTAAATATGGTCCAAAACATGGCCCTAATTAAACTTAAGTAAATTAGTGCTCTCAATTCATAAAAAGTTGATGTTTTGGTGGTAGTTTAGACAGACACAATGTATTTAATTTACACCGGCAAATCGACTCCATATCATACAGGACGTGCTAAAATTACTATTATTTCCGTTATTCTTAAAAGGAGTCAAAAGATCATTTTTTCAAATGAAACCCCCTGTATATTACTTAAAAAAATTAAAGTTGAAGAAGAACGCTTTAAGATGACATATTATGTCCCTATACCTAAATCATCAAGTTTTCTTAATAAACCGTTTTTTTGTGAAAAATTATTTATTAAAGAATTTAATTTTAAGTAACCCTGGAAATATCAAGCTTATGACACTTTGGTGACTTTTATAAGTAACTTATTAACAGTTATTGACAGTCTTTAAAATAATCTTCCAAAATGAAACGTGATAAAAAAATGGGGTTTCAAGAAAAATTTGAACTACATGTTTTCTGTGTTTTTAAGAAGAATAAAATTACGTACGAACATAAAATTTTGCCGCCCCCTAAACAACGTCTGCCGCCATTAAATTCACGCCACTGTATAAACCGCAATCAACCAAAAACCTAATAATTTATATTCGAAGAATCGCTTATCCGAAAAACCGGTATTTGAAAACCGGTTAACCGATATTCGAAAACCGGTTTTTCAAAACCGATAAACCGGTTTTCAAATACCGGTCAACCGGTATTCGAAACCGGTTTTCGAATATCGGTTTTCGGTTTTGGCCAAAACCGCGGTTACCCGAAAACCGGTTAACCGAAAAACCGGTTTCGGTTGCCAGCCCTAGTATGAAATGTGGCGTACGGAAATAGCATAGAAATAAAACGGTGCTTTTTAGGTCCGTAGTAATCTGTTATGAAAGGGGCCTCGCATAACTGTATTTTATATAAAATAGTATAAGAAAGACAGGTAGCATTGTGGTAAAAGGGTTAAGGACCTTTTCTTTTGCTCATCAAAAATTTTTTGGAGGACATACTTAAAGGAGAAAAGGGGGGCCTCGCGGATAAGGTCGCCTACGCCTATAGGGTCTCGCAGAAAACGTAATTTTTTTTGTTTTCCTCCTCAATTTTTTTCCACAATCATTGTCGACAAAGGGGGACCTTGCGGATACGACTTCGCCTACGCCTGATTTTGGTGACGTAACGCCACCGGAAAAATATGACTAACGTTATGTTTAGTACATGGAGTATTTACTTAAATTTTTAAAGACTACCAAAAAAAATAAAACACGTTACATCTTTTTTATATTTATTTGTTTTTTTACTGATGTGTGGCGGTTTGGGAATTTTCAAAAACCATTTTCTCTAAAATCTAAAGTAATGGGTATGGGTAATGGCCATATTATTATTATTGGTTTAATATCAGAAATTACTCGTGGAATTCAGATTTTAACCCTTAAACAGCAACAGTTGGTCGCCCGTGACCCCACCGAATAATATTTAAGACATATTTTGTGCAAAAGTTGTATTATAATCTTGCTGTTACACCTACCTTTGTAGCTTGGCTGTTACTATTACCACAGCAAATTACGTATGCCGCAGAAGTTTATTGCCTAAATTATAGGTGTTTGGGGTTGCCGGCGACCCTTGTTGTTTGCGTAATAAAAAAGCATGTCTATCAAAAGATAATATTGAGGTTAAAAATAACTAAAATTGACAGACGACATAAAGAAATTAATAGGGTTCTTGACAATAATACTTATGACTTAAGTGATATTGGAAGTGAATTTAAAGAATATGAAGAAAAAGAAGTGGAGGCAGTCAAAATAGTGTATGAAGCAACTGAAAATGAATCGTGACGATAAAGTACCTTTAGCACATCTACAACAAAGTAAATAATGAAAGCAGTGGTTAAACATGGCACTCTACACATTTTTTAAACGGACAAGAAAAAATTGATTCTGTATCTTCCTAAAAATTGATTCTGCATCTTCCTAAACCTAAAGGAACAAAAACTTAGTAGAAAGCTTGGAAATTTTATTTGATAGCAACATGCTGCATAAAATTGTTCCTTATTTTCACGAAAAAAGATAGACCGATAAAACAAAATTAAAAGACTTGCTATGCTTTACTGCATACAAGTAATGTTTTGAAGAATAATTATGGCAATCTTACAAAGATGTGGAAAAATACATTTTCTCCTCCTGTTAAATTGCAAAACAACTATCAAAAAGAAATTAGATATGTTTTAAGCAGTTTAAACTTTAAAATACCAATAATTCTTTATGGGGTCGTATGCGACCCCTGGTGTCGTTTATGTATGAAACAGTTTATGTTGTCGTTTAAGGGTTAAAAAATATGTAGGGTGTTTAAAATATTAAAATGCACGCCACTTTTGGGTAAACTGAATTTTTTCGTGGTCTGTATGTAATGTATATACCGGGTGTTGCTCCGTCGAGCGGGACATAGGGAATCCCATGTAAATTTTGAAGTAGTCAAATATTGGCTCCCCTAATTATTTTAGAAAAAAATGCTATTAGGACTTATTGAAGAGCACAGTAAGTTCCACCCAAAATGAAAATTTGAGCATTTTTCAACCAACCAGTAAAAAATAATCTGCTTAATACTTCTGCAACGTAGTATCTCATTATGCACCCTGTACTCTAGAAATCAACAATAAAAACACCATATCGATTTATTAGTGACAATTTAGATCATTAATTTATAATGTCATTGCCAAAACTGAACAATTTTATACTTGAATTTCAAAAAGAATCCTCGCATTTCATTTTAGTTTACAGCTAATTCCAACACATGCACTCACAGTTACGCAACACAATAAAACAAATTTTTCAAGTCAATTTATGACGAAAATATCAGGATTTAATCAAATGCTTAAATATTCCTCCATTAACTGCCAGACAATAACCAAAAGATTATAAAACTCATTTCTTACGTTGGCTAGTTGGTACATCGATATTCTGGCACATTCAGCGGAAATAGCATTCCTTAGCTGGACTAAATTTTCATATTTTTGATTGGTAGCTTAGTTTTTAAATGTCCTCATAGAAAAAAATCGTTTATCCAACACTTACATATAATATCTACATAATTGATCAGATTTTGAGGATATAAAGTGTACTATAAGTCACTAGTGAGCTAAAGTACCCTTTAGCTCACTAGTGAATTATAGACAATACAAAATTTTGTTGCTGGTGTTGACAATGACAAGTAACAAATAATGGATGACGTTTTCAAATTATTTTCGATATTAAAAACGATTTATACGAAAGTGTTGGATAAAATTTTGTATTAGACACGTGAGTTATTACATATAAGTCACTTAAGAAAATTACCTCTTTCGCCCTTCGGGCTCGAGAGTTAAACTTTTCTTGCGTGACTTATATGTAATATAACTCACTTATCTAATAAATAACTATTGGCGAAAGATCACGTCGATTTTCTTCACATTTGCAATTATTGATTATTGTGCCTGTAGTTTCAAATTTTTTATCGTCCGTTCGATTGTCGATTTACTTAGTATTGGCCTATTGGGAAAATAGGCTGCAAACATGTCCGCTACTCTTCGATAACTATTTCCCTGGTAAAACCATTTTATAATAGTGATTTTTTCTTGATTTAAGTAGTTCATTATTTAAGAATGATGTGACATTGATCTGACAACTTGAGAGTAAGAGGTTAAATAATTTTTCTAGTATTTTAATATAAACTTCTAATAATACAAGGTGGGTCAGAAGAAAGGAGATTCGTAACTTATTTTAGCATTTATCTCTTAGCTCGCGGACTGAGAAGAGCTGAAATTTGTACACTGGGTACTACTTTTCGTGCTCTTTAAAAAATCCTAATTATAGCTTCTTCTAAAATAATTAGGGGAGCCAATATTGGACTACTTCAAAATTTATATGGGATTCCCTATGTCGACGGAGCAACACCCGGAATGTAAATTTTAAATGCTGTTCTTTAAAAACAGGTTGACATTGTATAGACCATGTATCCAATAATAAATTACTACAAATTTAAAAAAATCTAAAAACTATAATTAAAACACAAATAATTCTTTTAGTTCTATAGACTTACAAATATTTTAAAGCAAAGGTAAAATATTTATATAAAATAAATATAATCCATAATTTACTAAATCTCTACTTAAAAGAATTCTTTCTAAATTTCTCTAAAAAGCAATTTCCTCTGCAATTGCAAAGTAAATATAACAGCATACCTTAAATTAAATCCCGCTGCCACAAAGTGATGTTTATATTCCTGCAACACAACCGAAATCATGCAACATTTGCTGCTGACGGGTCGTGTAAATGTTCGTCAACCGCCGACGAGCAGGAGGCGGCGGCCGCAGCAACCGCGCGATCTGGCAACATCTGCCGCGACACGACAGTTGAGGGATCGTTGAGGTTGCCGTCGGCAGGAATATGCGAGCACTCCTTGCCTTGTTGCAGGAACAATATTAAATTTTTAATGAAATAAAATTTAATAAATTTCTGATATTATGCCAGATGTTGCAGTAGAGGTGTTTTTTTGTTTGTGGGGAATATGTGGGAACTGGTGAAATAATACCCGGTTTGTACTAATTAAAAAAACGGTTACTTATTCAGAATTAAGTAATTAATTGTTTAGCAATATGCAAGCGCTTCTGGCCTTGTTGCAGGAAAAGAAATGAATTTTTAATAAAATGAAATTTATGAAATTTCTGGTATTATGCAGGTTGTTGCAGTAAAGTTTTTTTTGCGGGAAATATGCGGAAAGTGGTGAAATAATACCCAGTTTAAACCTATTGCAAAACGATTACTAATTCGCATTAAAAAATTGTAATTCTTCAGCAGTATGCGAGCACTTTTTATCTTGTTGCAGAAATAATATCTAATAAATTTTGAATTAAATGAAATTTAATAAATTTCTGATATTATGCCAGATGTTGTAGTAGCGCTGTTTTTTCTGCGGGTAATATGTGGGAAGTGGTGAAATAATACCTGGTTTGTACTAATTAAAAAAAAGAATACTTATTTACAATTAAAATAATAAATGTTCAGCAATATGCGAGCACTGCTTGTCTTGTTGCAGAAACAATATAATTTTTTAATAAAATAAAATTTAATAAATTTCTGATATTATGCCAGATATTGCAGTAGAAGTGTTTTTGTGGAAAATATGTGGGAAGCAATGAAATAATACCCGGTTTGTGCTTATTAAAGAAACAAATACGCATTCACCATTACCAAAATAATTGTTTAGCAATATGCGAGCACTGCTTGTCTTGTTGCAGAAACTATATAAAAATTTTAATGAAATGAAATTTAATAAAGTTCTAATATTGTGCCAGATGTTGCAGTGGGGGTTCTTTTTTTTTGTGGAAAATATGTGGGAAGTGGTGAAATAATATCCAGTTTGTGCTTATTAAAAAAAAACGAATACTCATTCAAAATTAACAAAATAATTGTTTAGCATTATGCGAGCACTGCTTGTCTTATTGCAGAAACAATGTAAATATTTTAATAAAATAAAATTTAATAAATTTCTGATAATATGCCAGATATTGCACTAGAAGTGTTTTTGTGGAAAATATGTGGAAAGTGGTGAAATAATACCCGGTTTGTGCTTATTAAAAAAACGAATACCCATTCACAATTAACAAAATAATTGCTTAGCTATATACTAGCACTGCTTGTCTTGTTGCAGACACAATATAAAAATTTTAATAAAGTGAAATTTATCAAATTTCTAATTATATGCCAGATATTGCAGAGAAGTGTTTTTGTGGAAAATATGTGGGAAGAGGTGAAATAATACCCGGTTTGTGCTTATTAAAAAAACGAATACCCATTCACAATTATTAACAAAATAATTGCTTAGCAATATGCGAGCACTGCTTGTCTTGCTGCAGAAACATTAGGTCTGTTCGTAGAGAAATCACAAACTAGTCAGCGCCAATCATATTTTACAAATACGTCTGGTGACCAGTTTGCAACCGGTCACCTGACTAAATAATAATGCCCGATTGGCGCTGACTGGTTTGTGATTTCTCTACGAACAGGCCTAATATATAATAAATTTCTGATATTATGCCAGATATTGCAGTAGAAGTATTTTTTGTGGAAAATATGTGGGAAGTGGTGAAATAATATCCGGTTTGTGTTTATTAAAAAAAAAAGAATACCCATTCACAATTAACAAAATAATTGTTTAGCATTATACGAGCACTGCTTGTCTTGTTGCAGACACAATATAAAATTTTAATAAAGTGAAATTTATCAAATTTCTGATTATATGCCAGATATTGCAGAGAAGTGTTTTTTTGTGAGGAATAATATGGAAAGTGGTAAAATAATACACTGTTACTAATTACAAAACCAATATCTGCTTACAGTCTAACGAAATAAATGTTTAGCAAAAAAAAAAATATTGAATAATAAAATTTAAACCTTTTTGTGTCTGAAATTTTTGCACATACAGCATTTATTTAAATTTTATGAATTTTATAATCAAAAAAATGTTGGTTTTGTAAAAAATGATTCTTGTTAGGATTTAAAAATTTCTGTTTTTTTTTATAGAATGCAACTTTTAAAAAACATAGTTTTGGCCCTGTATAAGATACATAAAAAGAACCTAAAAAGAAAAAAATTGTGATGATATTATAAAAAGATAAGTAGTTAATAAAATTATCAAAACATTTTTAAAGTAATATGTACGAAAATACACAAAAACATGGGTGGTATGGTCCTAAAAAAGAATAACAACTATTATTTTTCATTAGGACGTTTAAAAAGTTGTACAGGAATATTATTAACAATTGCAGGGTATCCAATTATTAAAGATAGAACCTTAGGGTTGTCGCAAACCTTAGCTACTTTTTTATAAAACAAATTAATTAAATTATAATTTTACAAGTACCTCTTGAATCACGCTTAAATGCCAACTTATGAGAAAGATAATTCTTACTTTACTTTAGACGTATTTATTAAAATAGAACCATATCATAAATTATCAGAATATACAGATGCGAAAGTGCGGTAAACTATGCTTACTTGTTTCTATGACCTTGGGAAAGAATAAATGGAACATCTGAACCAAGGTGTGGATCGTAATATTTTAAATTGAATAATATCAATAACTTTAGTAACATATCTAAGTAATTTGTAAAAGCTTAGTATTTATGTTAAATAGTCTTAAAATAATAGTGGTCCTTTGGAAATCTAAAAAGTGATCCGCTCCCGGTGATGGAGGAACATAATAAATATACACATTTATATCCCATATTAAACGGTAAAAAATGTTAACAAGACACTATACTAACACTTTAATAATAAAGAACATAAAAGTTCACAAACAACTAAACACAATTAACTAACTTATGCTCACGTTCTATACCAACAAAAATATGGGACTAACTGACACCTAGATGAGTATTAGGTCACGTACTAAATCGTGGGGTGTATATCCACCACGCAGTGGGAGGGACGATAGTGGTGAGAGATTTCAACGAACACGCTTAGTTTCGCATCTGGGTATTCTGATAATTTGTGACCATATTGTTATATTCTTTTAAGATGCTTTATAGAATAAAACATATTTTACCAAAAATACAGGGTGTCAAGAAGTCGCTTAAAAATAATACTGCTTTCCAAATGTCACAACTACTTCCTAATTAACGCCCTTCATTTCTTAACGTTTCGCCCTTTATTCCACAATTTTCCGCCCCTGCAGCGTGGCGTCTTACACCACTTGCACCACTCGTCAAGCACGGCCCTGAATATCGCCATTAGACCAGAAACTAAAAATTCTATGATGGTTTTATTCTAGGTATCTTTCGTTTTACAATAAAGTAGCTTAGGATCATGCACACAGAAAAAAAATGTCTTGTTTTAAGCAAATTCAACGTTTTAAAAATATGCCATCTTTTTGAATAGTTGTGCTATTAAACCAAGATTTATTTCTTACTTTAAAATAATAGTGGTTCTTAAACTGGGAGAAAAAATACTTTAATTTATGTCTTTAATGTAAAAGAAATTCTTTAAATTAAAATATCCTTAGTATTATTCTAAGAATATCAGAATCAAGAAATAAGAACCTAAAGATTTATGATTTAAGCTCTTTAATATTTTAAATATACCTAAGTTTTAAGATTTTAAACAAAAGAAATATTAAATGTTTCTATCAAAATATTAATGAATTTTCTTTAAAATAATAGGTTCTTATTTTAAGAACCTATACCAAAATCTTTAACCTTTATGTCAAAGAACCTATTTCTTTAATATAAGTATTTACTGAATTATGCTTTTTAGTACGGTATCAACGGTACGATTATATCCTACCGTCGAACAACGAAAGTTTTTTTATAGGATACACTTGTTATTCGTATTATTCAACTTGGACCCGGGACAGCCAGTTTGATAAGTCCTATGAGGTTCGGCAAAACGCATCATCGATGGAGAAGAGAGGTCTCGGTGAATGACATGATAAGCAGGAATTCCTCTCTTAACTATCAAAAAGAAAACTAGTTGTTTATTTAATATACTTATCTTAATTGAATTAAATTTTATTTCAGTCTGTGGTATTTACTATCTTGTTTTAAAGAAAAAATCTCTCAGTGGAAAAGCGCTCGATGTTTTTAACGGAATACATTGTTCTTTAATGTAGACCCATTGGGGTCACTAAATAAAATAAGGTTATTTTTATTACAAAAGCGCTTTCTTTTGAATTTAGTACGCAAAGCTGAAAACATATTTTTTTCTGTTTGAGATCCTATTTCTTTAACACATATGAAAGTCATAATTCTCTCAAATTTAATCTAAGGCTTTTGTTTTAAGATATATTTTTTTCAGTGTAAAAAATGCAAGTTGCAACCAATTGGAACTCCCTGTTCAATTTTTCTTACTAACGAAAGTAATAAATCAATTATGATATCTCGTATTAATGCCCTTTTGCCCTTGTTTGTCCATTATCTTCCTGAACTTTAGCCTATTTCTGATGGACAGATCGAAGCAATAAACTGGCATATCTGTGACAGTTGAGTACGCATTGATTTATCTGCAAGAAGATGAAATATTGCCGAAATGGCATCACGTAGAACGAAAGGCCTACGGCAGCCCCCATATATATTTCCTAATCAAGATATATTCTTCTCCGACCTTGGGTGAGATATTTTTCCCTTAAGACGGGCGCTAGTCGGTATTTATTATATTTGTGCCGCAGTTATGCACATCGTTTTTGCTATTAAAGTGGAAATATCTTGGAAGCCTATTGCCTTGTTTTGAGAAGTTAAGTAAATTATTTTTCCTATGACCACTTGTGAAAATAGCAAATAGCACACTGGTTTCATGCATAAAAAATGCGTTATATCACACTAGTGTTGCAAAGTACTTTACAGCACTAGTGTTGCAAAGTACTTTACAACACTCGTTTGATATATATTATGATGTCATTCTTAAAACTGCTATTGGTTTTGCAAGTGACATATTTATTGCAGTGACAGTAAAAAAACTTTTACTTACCTTAAACAGTAGAACACAAATTAGAGAAAATCATCTTATAAACGTTAACTTACTACACATTATAAGCTTTCTTCTAATATTAAAAAGAGTAATTATAAAATTTCCGAAAAAATAAAAACATAAACAAAAATAGACATAACCCCAAAAAACAACTTTTATTGACTGATCGCTCAGTGGCACAGTGTTGTCAGGTAAGTAGATCAAATTAAAAATCTCCCATCTACCTTTGAGCACGCACTTTATAGAGGCAGCCTTGCCGCTTGACCGTTCGACCTAAAGCGCCAGAGAAAAAACTCCTATAGATCAAATTCCTATCTCTCTGTCTTCGTGTACTCAAACAAGTCGTATTTTTTTTATCCCTTAATTATACCTGAGGCTAATACACACTTTATGAATCCACTCTCTTTTATCCATTCATAAATAGAATCAGACCCTTCCGACGTTGCCAAATGCTTTCCATATTTTGCATTGCACTAACGTTTGGTTTAGTTTTTTTCTTACTTTTAAGACTTTAGGTTATGCATTTATAATTTTCAAATTATTTATATTTTTTCTCAAAAATATGCGGAAAAAATGTAATTTTTACTTAATTTTACATTTGATGTTCAGTTTCATTAATTCGTTTTACCAATTTTTACCCCACCCAGCACCCCTTTTCACTCCCCGGTCCCGTAAGTTTGTTTACTGATATTTTTTAAAAAACGGAATATTTTGGATATGCGCCACTTACGTTTTATTTAGAGGAGTGTCTAAAATATGTAAGTATCAATAATTTTTAAAAAACCCTTAGCAGAAAACCGTATTAAACTATTACCTAACCAAACCATACAATTTTTATTAAGTGAGGGCGTTTTTTAATTCCAAAATGATAAAAGTTATTTAATGCTTCTAGGTAGGTGATTTTCGATGTAAAAATATTGTCAAAGCAGTATAATATAGCAGTGAGGAAAAGTACATATCACACTAGTGTTACAAAGTAAAAATCACCCTAGTGTTGCAAAGTTCTCAATTGTTTTTTATTCTTTTCTGTGAAGACAAACAAACTTAAAATTTAGTTTTTGGTGACTAATTTGTGGTCGTAGGAAAAATAGTGTACAGTACTCGTGTGACTTTCTTACACTCGTGGGTTTGTCGCACTCGGCTAACGCCTTGTGCTACAATATTCCCACTCGTGTGAAATTAGTCATTTTCCACACTTGTAATTTAATATACTATTATTTATTCAAAATTCCAGCGAATTGGGGTATAATAAGCTAAAAATCCCTATTCTAAAACACTGTCCACATTCACACACATCACATTTATCACGAAAAATACTAAGTTACTAAAATAATACATTATAAGGCAGAGTGGGGAGATGTGCGCACCTAAGCAAGAGATGTAATTCCCACCAAACTAAAAAATTTAGACAAAATGTAATTTGGCTTTTCTCCAGAATAAAATTAAAAAGTTTATTTAACATTTAAAAAAATTAAAACTTTTATACATTATGAAGAACTATTCTGCTCTTACACAATATAATAAAAGTTATTATTACTTTAAAAGAAATAAAATAATAAAATATTCAATAATAAGTTACTTACAATACAAAGGTTTCAATCTATAAACAAAGGTTCATTGGCACTCGGTTGAAATCATTTTAATGTTATTTAACTGAACCTGTATACTGGTTGACATCTCCAAGTAAATTAATTAATATGTACTATAAATTAACCAAATAAATGAAATCAAAAACTAAAAATTTAGAAAAAAACACAGAAAAAAATCACTCGTTTCGGTATTTTGGCGTTTTTTTTCTGAAAAAAAAACTAATTTTTAATCGAATTTATCAGTGATTTTTTTATCTGGTTGCCTGTCTAGTCACTCATCTTAAAAAAAAGATTTAAATGGTTTGTTAATAACCTAAATCTATTAATAGCAAAAATATGTAGTACATAGAAGATTCCAAGAATTGCTTTAAACTGTTATGTCCATAAATACGCCTCGTTTTGTAGGACGCCAACTTGCGTTTTTCACTTCTTGGCACGAATACAATGCACTCATAAAAGTGCATAAAACGTAATTACAAGCACTGGCAACACTTCGGACAAGAATAAAACATAATATAAACAACTAATTTGTCACGTCTCTACCTACAGACATAACGTAACATTTAAACCATTGAAAGGGCATGGAGAATTTAAGAAAAATGTCCATCCTACGATTAAAACGCAACAATGATTAATGGAGAAAGCAAAAATGGGCCTTAAAGCAAAGTTTAATTTAAGAAAGACTGTTGATCCAAGATTTTATTATTTGTTTATAATATAACCCTTCCCCATAAAAGATTTTTTGCCGGCGTTGTACATTTAATTTACTGGCATTGCCAACCCTCTTTAATGGCAAGGCATTGGCAAAAAGGTATCAAAAAGACGCGATATTAGGCCACGTGTTGCAGATAAAGTGATGGCATCCGTTATTAATAAGTTATTGGCAAAAAAATGCGTTTAGGATGATGGCATCCATCATTAGTAAGTTATTGGCAAAAGATAACAAAAAAGACACGAAAGTGGGCAAATGCAGATACTCCAAAGCAGCAAGCTGACGTCTTATTGACGAAAATTGTCGCATATACTTTTTTTAAAAGCTAAAATGATGCGATATTTTATTTCAAAATTAAAATAGGAAAAAACTCCTTACTCCATGCAATTTCCTTGCAATGTAAAGTAACATCTCTCGGAACACTGTCCAACTTGGAGATGCAGATTTTTACACTAGCCGAAGATTTTTCTTTCAAAGCTTAGTGAGATCACCTACCGCAGACCGCTCTCGAAATATTTTTGTCTAATGGGTACGGTTTAGAAGATAAAAAGCGAAAATATTGCAGAAACGTAGTAGTTTATTGTCCATTACGCCATCTATCGGTATGTCAAAAGAACTATTAAATATATATAATATTTTTATTAACACGTCTTTAAAACTTTTATTAAAGTTTTAAACAAAATGTTTACAGCTCCTAACAGTCTACTTGAATATCTTGCCTTTTCGACTAGCCATCACCAATTAATCACACAACTCACACTTATTAGGTTATGAATACATTAAATTATGTCTATTAAAAAACTTTTTTCTTTTAAAAAGAAACTAAAAAGCTAGCAAACCACGTAGAAAACAAATGCACAAACCGGTCACCTTCGGTCGAAATTAACGTAGATAATTTTACCATCATTTTATTTTTCGCTCCAAAATACATAATAAACATTTTGTATTGTGTGTGTATTTACTTCATGATAATAACATTTTTCAAAGCTTTTTAGAAAGATTTCTTTTGACGAGTCTATTACAAATATTCATATCGCCAGATATGAAAGCGGCGCGTTAACCCAGCCTGTAAATGTCAAATGTAACCGGTGTCGGACCGGGCGCACTCGTTATTTTTTATCAGAGAAGTTTGCCCAAATGTTTAACATTTTTTAAACGCGGTGCCAAAAATTGTACGTTTTACAGACACGAAACCTTAAGGTCCATTGACATGTTTTGGGTATCGGATTGGGCGAGTTTTGTAGCTGTATTTCTTACGATTTTTGGCACAATGTTAAAAAATTGTATGCAAAACATTAGGGTGAACTTGTCCGACAAAGAAAGTGGCGCTTTTGCCCGGTTCGACACCCGAAAAATGTGACATTGACAGACTGGGTTAGAGCGCCGCTTTCATATATGGCGGTATGAATATTCGTGATAGACTCGTCAAAGGAACCCCCTAAAAGGGTTATAAAAATGGTATTATCCTAAAGTAAATTTCATTACTTGCCCAGGGACTACTTTAAGGGTATTTTTATAGTTGTCCAAGTTCCAGCTATCAATTGGTAAATTTACACCCGTTCCACCGCTTTCAAAAAGAATGATTGTTTTAAATTAAACACTCTGTATATTGTTCAAACATTAAAAAGTTTTTGTAATAGCTTTAAAAATACCGCATTTATTATACAAGTGTCTGGAAAGGTCAAAAATTATAAGGGTGATAGAGTGAGTTAAAGCAATGTTAGTACTTCATATTAAAAAGTTCTATCGCGCTTCGTTGGGAGTCAAATGAAACCTTTCATACGTAGAGAACGCAAAAAGTCGTCAAACTCAAAAGCTTCGTATTTTATATCACTCTGTCCGTCAAAACCGGCTTAGTGTGAAAAGGCGCTTAAAGTTGGAATAAAAAAAATCTGTTTTAATTATAATTTTGAAACTGTTGCCACCGTACCAGCGATATTTGGGGAACTAAATAACTTTATATCAATGCTTCTTTCCATATGAAAATGGGTGTTCAGTAAGTCGGGATTATATAGGGTGGGACAATTATTTTTCGATTTATGCATGCAATTTTGATACAGGTGTAGGTAATAAAGAAAAAAAAAGAGATAAGGGACGAATTTAAAATCAATAACCTTGAGGTAAAATTTACCACCAAAACCAAAACAAAATGGGTACTAGTTATGTTTTTAAGTGTATGTTTACTGGTTTAATGGTCATAATAATAAACTAAAAAGCAAAAAATAAATGAAAAAAAATTAAACCGACTTCAAATAAATTTAAAAAACTAACTTAAAAGTTAAAAAATTTAGTCGGGTTATAACATAATTTGGGGGTGTTAAACCACCAAATATTAATAAATAAATAACCAAAAGCTTTTTCTATTTTAATATCATATGTTATTACTAGCTTTTTATTTTTTTATATATATTTTTATTATTTTAGTTTCTTTTACATTTATAACAAAAATAAATAATCCTATAAATAAAGGGTTTAAAGAAAACGCAAGAAATGAGAAAACAGACTGCGTGCTGGAGTTAGTAAACGAAGCAAGATAACAAATCACATACCAGTAACCAGTAAGTTTGGCTTGAAATTTTAGTCAGACAAATGAAGGTGAGTTTTTATGTAAAACATACAGAAATGTGAGTTTTCCATAAAAAGGTCGATTTTGTTATAGTAAGAACATTTTAAAAGCGCAAATTCGGTACCCTTTGAAAATAATACAAAAAAACATAAAAAAGGCCGCCTGCAATCGGACTATTTTATACAAAGGCGCCGCTATCCTTTACAGCGACGCGTCGATACACTATGGGACAGAAATCCATTATTTTGGTCAAAAAGCAACTTTGAAATTTTAATGGCTCATGCTGTGTATTTCAAAGTAGATACTCCTAACTACATGTATGCAAAATTATAAAAGGATGTGACGCCTTCTATTGGGGTAATAAGAAACTTGAAAATGTATTTGAGGTAAACCTAAATATACAGCATTTAATCTACTTAGATTATTCTTAGCCTTGTTTACTAAAAAAGTAAAGAGTTTAAATAATAAGAGTTATTGTTGTGTTTCCGATGCAGTTTTGCGAAGTCTCGCTACTTTTGTCAAAGAATTTTTTACCTTTTTCTTTATCAGTTTTTGTACTTACAATTGCTTTCCTACTTTTTCTACTTCTGAGTGTAAGGACAGATACAAGATATTTTTATAATTTACAAGGTTTTCCATTTTAAAATTTAATATGTTTTGTCCTACACTGTATATCCTAAAAGATAAAAGCATTCTGATGAAAGATATGGATTCTACAGAATCTACCCAACAAAACAATGTTTTTATTTATTTTATACGTTAAAACATAAAAAAGTTGGGAAGATGTATCTCTATTACGCTTCTAAGAATAATTTAAAATTATTTTTCAGATTTGGATGGTCATATTTCTGAAACTAATTGAGATAGACACATCAAATGTAGTATTTTTAAAGCATTTTAAAAGATTTTTTGGTGGTGATATAATATTCAGGGTATTCCATTTAAAAAAATCATACTTATTGTCGTACCCTGTATATCATATGAGATAATAATCATCGGATTACTGATTAGAATACTACCGAATTAACCAAACAAGCTGACATTTTAGTTTATTTTGTA
Source organism: Listronotus bonariensis (assembly GCA_014170235.1). Taxonomy (NCBI): domain Eukaryota; kingdom Metazoa; phylum Arthropoda; class Insecta; order Coleoptera; family Curculionidae; genus Listronotus; species Listronotus bonariensis. The sequence goes on from JACEGR010000125.1 coordinate 180,671, forward strand.
AAATAAAAAATAATAATGTTAAGGGGGTGTAAATTTATAATAACATATAATAAGTTTTAGGTTTCAAAAAGCATTTGTAGCAAATATAGCAAAGACGGCCGCGAAGACAAGCATGCCGATTTATTTGCTTTAAACTTTTTGTGATCTTTTTTCTTATCAAAGAGCACCGAATTTACATTTTTAAACTGTTCCTTCTATACAGATTTTTACTTCAGTCAGTTTAAAATTTAAAGAGTGCTGTCCAAAAAAAATAAGGTAAGTTAATTAAAGACCTTGCTCAAATGGTGTGCCCCCATCATCTCCGAATAACCAGCTTCATAAATCAGTTGTGCAAGCGCAAATACAGAAATAATTAAGCTTACTACTGACAGTCGTAACGACTCGATAAAGAAGTGTTAGAAGGGTTGCATTGAGTCTGAACGCCTCTGGCTCGGCAGGGGTTCTAAAGGGTTGCGACTTAATAAATTTCGATGCTTAATTAGGGATGAAATTAATTCTTTCTAGGACTATTTGGGGAAAGCGTGTTCGGTTGGTTTACAGTATGTCTCTATTTAAAAGGGGTGAATAGAAGAAAGTGTTTTTATGTTTTACCCATCTATTATTGATCTGTAATACCTTAGAAACGGAATATGTTATGGTAGCAATAATACCTACTATTACACCTAGGGCATTATAAGCGGGCATTATGATAATGCCCGCTTATAATGCCCTAATGCGCTAATATGGAAATTTTATTGCTTATCCAATTTTATTTCTCTCACAATAAAGATCAAGTTTATACAAAAAATATTTTTCTTTAAACAATACTAAAAATTAAACTTTATTTCCAAAATAAAAATTACAATTTTGAAATGTCCCGGAAAATGTAGCTGATCCCACTATAGAATGGTCGGTGTTTTTTGTGATGGTAGCAGCGGTGGTAGCACTAACGCTATTTTGTATAGAAGAACAGTCCATTAATAAATTTTAATATTTGTTCTCCTTCCAAAACTTTAGACCTCTTCGGGACGTATCCTTTCGACTTAACTTTTAAAAAGATATGAGACGATGGTATTGCGAAATGTCTATATTTTCATAGACCATCAAGGTAGACCTTAGGGTGGAATACTTGGTCTAGAGAAAGTTCGGGCTGTATTTTTCCGACTAAAAATAATACAGTTTGTTAAACATATGTAATAAAATAAAATCAAAATATTCCATTAAAACGGTTTCGGTTATTTGAAGAATGGCGTTCGCATCTTTCCAAATACCAAATATGCCATACTCCCGATCATACTGTTGCCTTGATTTAACTGGCAAAAGATTTTCGGTCGCTTTTATAGCCTTTTCTCTTATATTTTGTGAAATTTCTTCCATTTTGAGCAAATCGTTAAATATAAAATGCCAACTGTCTAACTGATAGAAACATCAAAGTCAAACTTAACACCAGTCATTATCTACTTACGTATACAGGTACAGGTGCAACTTATTTTTTACATTGCGAATAAATAATGTCATTGGTCATTGAAAAACTCTTTTTGGGTAAAACATAAAGCATTGTATGCACCACGGGCTTAACTGGACTATAATGCCCATCAGGTCGAAATCTATTTCGACCTTCAGGGCATTATAGTCCTAGTAACGCCCTTGATACATAAATAGCTATAAAAAAATTCTATAATAATTTTAACTCGCAAGACTCCTAAAGAACTGATCGGGTAGGGTCTATATTTAAGAAGTGTTTTTGTAAAGAGGGGCTTGTTGGGTAACAAATATTTTAAGGAAAAGGCAAAAAACCTTTCACATGAAAAATACTAAAACAAAAATTTTATATGCAATAAATTATAACTCTTTGTATGCTTGGAAATATGTTTTCTAATATGTTTCCTTTATTAATTTTCGTATGAGAAAAATTAAAAATTATTTTGAACATGTCTACTTTTTCCCACTGATCTCGATGGATTGCCAATGTTATAACCTGCACAAAAGTAATGTTAGGTTTTAAAGGTCTAACATTTTTTCATTATTTTTGCAAGTTCGTCATGCATTAAAGTGGTTCTTATTTTTTTGTTTGAAAACTATGCATCATTTGAGAAAAAGTCAAGAAATCAAATTTGTTTCAAATTCAATAAGGATGTTAAAAATAATTTTTATTTTGCATAGAAAGAAATGTCTTTTGCTGCTATTAGGCAATGTACCAAATACCAATTAAATATCTATAGCGGTTTAAAATATTTTAAACATTTTACCAAAAATGGTAAAAGTTACTAATAAAACCATAAGAATCAAACTAATGTTTCGGATATCGGACTAGGCGGGTTACGTGACTGTAACCCTCAAGATTTTGGCACGATGTTTAAAAATTGCGGTAAACTTCTCCGACAAAAAGTGACGCGTTCGCCCAGTCCGACACCCGAAACATTTGACATTGACAGCGCCGCTTCCATATATGGTGGTATAAATATTCGTGGTAGACTCGTCAAAAGGAACCCCCTAAAAGAAATTAAATTAAAAGTATTATTATCATAAAGTCTATCTCATTACCTGGGGACTAATATATTGTAAATGTTAGAAAAGAAAATATGTATTTATTTTGGGTAATAGTTCGATATAGCGGTTTTCGCTATTATAAGAGATTTTTGAAAAATTCTTTTTCAGGACGTTTCTATAGGTCGATTATGACGCAAATCTATGTGCGCGTTTTCCAAAATCCATTTCTATAATTTATTATTAATAAAAACATATTACGGGACGGTGGAGTGAACAGGGGTGCTGGGTGGGGACGAAACAGTAGAAATCCTACATTAAACGCCCAAAAACAGTATTTCACAGTACACACCGCACTTTCTGTTTACAAAAATGTCCAAAAATTGTTTAAAAAAATAAAAATAAATAATAGTACAACAATCCCGCCATGGCTGTCACTGCATAAAAAAGAAGAGTTTGCAATAGAACTGTAAATGTTTTGCGATATTGCCAAACAAAGTGATAAAGTGTCAATAGCTTAAAAAAGGAAGATACAGGACAAAATTCATATGAAAAAATAAGTTATTCCTTCTTCCTATTATAATTTGTAGAGAAAAAAGGAAAATACCTAAACATAAAGAAAGAGGCATTTCTACAAAAAATACCATTGTTTCTTATGGAAATGGTGGATAATCCCCGAAATAGGCTTGGTGTTAATTCTTCATAAGAAGTTTGGCAACGCTACTTCTATCAAGACCGTCATTTTCATAATGACGAACTTCATGTTATCAGCTGACCAAAATAAATTTTCCTTCTTTAATTAATGGCGGACGAGATATCTCATATGTGTGGGATAGTTTTTCGAAAAATTTAATACTTTTCAAAATTAATTTACATTTTTCATGTGCCCCGAGTGCAGTGTATTTAATGTTTTCTTGTGTTTGACGTTGGATTTATACCTACTGTTTTGTCCCCCCAGCACCCCTGTTCACTCCACCGCACCGTCCCGTAAATATGTTTTTATTAATAATAAATTATAGAAATGGATTTTGGAAAACGCGCACACAGATTTGTGTCATAATCGACCTATAGAAACGCCCTGAAAAAGAATTTTTCGAAAATCTCTTATAAGAACGAAAACCGCTATATCGAACTATTACCTTATTTTGTTATAATAATTAGATACCCGGATTGTATTAGCATTAACCTTCCCAATGCATCTTTGCAAAAAGTCTTACTTTTACTCACGCCTCTGCTCGATTCGGTCCGTATCTGCACTTTCACGCCCGCAACAATGGGAATGACGAAAGGTCCCACCTTGCCGGGTAATTATCAAGCCTTGTAATATGTCACTGGCGCATCCCACAGTATCGGCAAGCCCCTGTATAAAACCGTATTATGTTTATATTGTATAGTAGGTAAAATAAAAAGATGCTTAGCTATATTCGAAGTTGAAGTCACTTTTACTAAAAGTGGGCACTTTTCACACCATAAATATACATATCTATAAAGAAAAACTACAAAAAATGGAGTAAAAAGAAAGTTGCAGCTACCTCCACTTTTAAAACATAAATTGCGATTTTCCGAATCTAAGGATAACGCCAAACTGTTAAAATTTTAATATTTATTCAAAATTCTAGTCCTGAAAATCAACAAGCTGACATTGAAGAGATAAACCATACAATTAAAGAGATATTTTTCCAATTCTCCTGTCTTACAGCTGTTAACAAACTTGTCTAACAGCTGACGTCATTATAATGTAAATCAAAAAATAATAATAATATAACTTAAAAAACAAAACTAAAACAAAAATGCGCAATATCTTTAATGGCAGGTAAATTAATCCTTCACATGGTTTTCCACACATACTTATGTTATTGTTATTAGTATACATTTAATAAATTTTGTTTGACTTTTAACCTCTAATTTGGCCGTATTTCCCCCTCCTTATATTTTCATTCTGTTAGACTGTGGTTAGACATCTCCCGACGCCGCTAATAACCGCTGTGAGTTGCTGTAAGACTGACGTCATTGATTTGTCAAAAAATGAAAGTGCTAACAGCTGCTGTAAGCAGCTAACAAAAAAATATCCCTTAAGCTACAGTGTGTATACGTATAGACATGTTAAACATTTTATTTTTATTATTTCAAAAAAGTTAATTTTTATCAAAATTTTTGCTCTGTCTAAAATGCTAAAAGCTGTAAATAAATTTGCCTTATGATATACGGGAAGGTTCAAAATCGCAAAAATATTACTTTGAATAATTAGAAAGATAAAAAAATATATTTTTAAACTTACTACTATAATAAGCATTAAAAAGTAATAATATTTACTTATTGCTTATAATTACTTGGGAAAAGAAAGTGTAAACTAAAATAAATGTTTTTTCATCATAAACAATTTATTTTAGCTTCTTTTTATGAAAACATTTAAAAGTTAAGTTAAAATGTATATGTAAGTAGTGACGCCAAAGGTAGCAGTGTATTTAACAAATAATTAAAATTTAAATTACTTTTACATGCTATTAAATAAGCAATAAAAAAATTACCCGTTTTGTTTTTATTCGCTTAAATAACATTTTCGTAATTTTGATTCTTTTTGTAGATTGTGAACACCTAGTATAAAAAAGTATACATTTTGGGAATTTTAAAAATATACATTTTTGGGAAATTTAAATTTTAATTGGGTTACTTACTTAAAATTGGGAAATTTGCTACATAAAAATATATGTGAGGTATCAAGGTTTTAAAAGTATAAATCAAACAATTTTCTAGGTTACTATTATAATAATAAAATAAAAACATTAAACAAACTGGGTCGCCTAGAAACGCAAAAGAAACACTGAAAAATTTAATATTTAAAGAGAACAAAATTTTAAGAAGGGGGTAGTAGAATCCTGACTTCCAAAAAATACTGGGTGTTCCCATTGTCCGAATAGTTTAAGGGAAGTAAGGGAGATGTTGATAGTATTATACTGGTAAAATTGTAATTTTATTTAGTGCAAAATATAATATTTTTTTATTTATTTTTTAAAGTGAGTTTAAAGTGTCCAATACCCCATCCGAGTTACGCACCCCAGGCGACGTATTTGGTTAACGAAAAATAAGTTGTCACAATATTACAAGGCCATTTTTTAAAGATTTTTATTAAAAGAAATACTTTTATTTTTATTGATTTGATATTTTTTTTAGATTTTTTACGTTTACCTTAATTTTTCCTAGAAACTATAACCAGTAGGATCAAAATATATTATACATTTTTTGCTATTTAATTAGGTAGTTTAAATTTTTTTTATCGATTTTTCTTTACTTTTCAAAGTATCTAATATATTCGCGATTTGGAATCACCCTGTATATTTTACGGCAATTATTATAGCATTTCAGACAAAGCATACATTTTATTAAAAATAACATTTTTTCGAAATATTTTCAAAAATTTCAGATTTATGATCAGCGCCCTAAAAGCCCTTTATAGACAATTTAAATAATATCGTAGGTGGGGGAATGAGCAAAATAATACCCACCAATATTAGTTTCAACTTTGGTAGCAAGTTATAAGACAACTAAAATACGAGGGCGAGGCTTTAAAAATGGAAACAAAATTTGTGATATATGTCAAAAACAAAGAGAGCCATAAAAATCCCTGTTTCATTTTTATTTCTTATACTTCATTACATAGCTAACATCTGACGTTTCGCCCAGCGTAGTGAGCTTTTTCAAAAATATATATTGCGTTCAGGCAACAACCTACAAACAATTACAAAATTACTATTTTTTTATCACAAATTAAAATAATACATAACAACACATTTAAAAAACTTTACATAACACTAATTTTACAGAAACGCACCTCGAAAAAGATTGTTATAGGCTCACATCTTATTTTGATTTAATAAAAATAAAAGAGTATCTGTTGTAGGAATTCTTTTTATTTTAAGGAAGCTTGATGTTTTTATTTTTATATTATCTTTTGCTTCCTTAAATATAAAAAAGAATTCCTACAATAGATACTCTTTTATTTTTATTAAATCAAAATAAGATGTGAGCCTATAACAATCTTTTTCGAGGTGCGTTTCTGTAAAATTAGTGTTATGTAAAGTTTTTTTAAATGTGTTGTTATGTATTATTTTAATTTGTGATAAAAAAATAGTAATTTTGTAATTGTTTGTAGGTTGTTGCCTGAACGCAATATATATTTTTGAAAAAGCTCACTACGCTGGGCGAAACGTCAGATGTTAGCTATGTAATGAAGTAGTTTTAATTATTAACAAAAACCTATACCCAAGAAAAATAAATAAATAATTATATATATATATATATATATATATATATATATATATATATATATATATATATATTTAAATTTTTCTTGTTTTTCTTGGACTTTAGGATTATATATTTTATGTTTTTACTTTTCTTGGGGTTTAAGTCTCTTTAAAAAATACTTATCTTCTTATGCTTGCCGCATTTGGCTGATTGATACCTTCATCGCACAGAAATACAGTTTTTCACTAAGCGCTAACAGACAGTAATAAATAGTCTACTCCAGTAACAACTAGTCGTTTCTTATTTGAACAGAACTGCTCTTATGTGTTAAATTTCACTTACATAAGCACAAAAAGAAAAAAGTGCTTATGTAAGGAAATTTACAAACACATAAAAAGAGCGAAGTTCCCTGAAAAATTTGTTTAAGGTAAAACATTGGTTGTTAGCTCTCTAGATTTAGTATATTTATTACTGTCATATTTTTAGCGCTTATAGTGAAAAACTGTATTTCTATTTCTGATGAAGGTCAAATAGTACCTGAAACGTCAATAAATCGCAATAAAATAAGAAAAGAAAAGTATTTTTTTAAAAGGACTCTAAACCCCAAAGAAAAGGACTTAGCACGTTTATGACCTTGCCCGTTCGACCTAGAAAACTACCATGCTGGTTCGAGGTCTAAGCTTTCACATTATTTTAAATTGTTATATGTTTTACTTTAAGATGTGTTTTTTCTATTATCGAAATAATTAAATAAATATCAAAATTAATAAAATTTACATACCTCTTATACAGGGTGTTCACAATATTTTTCTTGGGGTTGCTTGACTCCGCAGTATCAACTTGTTCGCCGCCTATGCCTGTATATACTTTAAAATTTTATTGGCAACATTATTTATGGCACTTATACCGGTTTTTATCGGACATAACTACAGGAATTTAGAAAATTGCAAGGTAATTGTTATCGTATGTTATATTTTATGCCTGCCTGCATTTACGCGTTCTGTTGTGACACAATTAGGTACTATAGCGCAGTTAGAAGAACATTTATTTATATCATTTACAACAAATTAACTACAATTATGTATAGCTGTTTATAAAATACTTTGTATGACAGGTTTCTATTTTACGAGATATTTTCTTAATACATTAGGTCAGGTATAATTTCTAAAAATCATTAAAGTAAATATTATAAAAATGTAATAATGGCGGAGATATGATCCCCTAAAGGGGGCAGCTAGAAATCGATTTTTCGTGAATAACTTTAAAGCGCTCTGTATAATTTGATAATATTTTAGTACGATGCATACTAGTAAAGACCTTCTTAAAATAGTGCCCTTGAAACTTATGTCGCTTCTTTAGTTTGCCAGGGACGGACTAGTTTTCGCACATTATTGATAATATTTTTACGCCCTGTATGGTGAAGACACAAAAAATATGTTTTTGGGTAGTTTAAACCCTTTTGCTAAAAAAAGAGGTACTTTGTTTGACATCGATAAAATGAGCCGTTTTCGAGTAAAAATTATTTTAACAATAAGAGTTTATTTTTGTTTGTCATCACAATATTTTATTATTTCTCGATGTAATTCTGTAATTTTTGATTCAGTATTGAAGTCCTCTCGTAGAACTAACCATAAATAACCAAACCACATCTTCCAAAGTAAATTAAGTACCTACATATGCAAAGCTCTTTATCGAGTCAGCAGCGGCACAGTGCTGTGACCTAGGCCAAGTTTCGCCAGACTTTTACACCAGATCGATGATATTTAAATTGTATTCAAATGAACCGTGTGACGTAGAAGTCGGAATTTCACTCGACGAGCTTCAATGAAATTTACAACTACTGTTTTATACATAAGCTCAACGTCATTAAATAAATTAGAATTAAAATTAGGTCTTATTTGTTTCAATTTTAAATGCTAAAATGTGCGGAAACTAGGGGAAAAGACGTTATTATTGCTGGAATGTGGGTTAAAGTGTTTTTACAGTTTAAAAATTATTTTCCGTGAAAATTTTCTTATTGCATTTTTTGTTGTTCATTTTTTTTTGCCGACATTTGTCTTTAATTCAATTTTATTTAAGCTTTTTGTTTACAATTTATTGTTGCCCAACATTTTAAAAGGCAGGTGTACCCAAGATCGTTTGACTAGGTAAGGTTTTCTCTTAAGTCTTGCAACATGGCGGACCATACGTCACATATGTATTTTGCTCATTATTTAATGAAGTTTTTAACAGTGTAGTTTGTGTTTTTGTCAATATTAAAGAAATACTTTTAAATACTGTTAATTTCAGTTGTTACCGTAACTTCTTTATATCCTATTAATAAATTATTTAACAATGATTATTCTAGCTGATTTTTAAATATTGTATATCGCGCTCTTTCGCCCTCATGGCATTATCCGTCTAGACATCCTTGTTCGCTATGTAGGAACCAGCAGTGGGGTACATATGTGAGGTAATGAGGCAACCTTACCTAGTTAAACGATCTTGAGGTTTACCATCCAATTTAAATTTGTAAACATTGTATTTTTACAGTGTTGGCCAAATTAAACTTGCACACTTTTTAAATAATGATAACTTTTTATCTGTTGCGCTTATCTTTTTATTTTTAGGGACTAATAGGTGAATTTGTTTTCTCCAGATTTGTCAAATATATCAAATAGACAGTACCGGACTTACGGAACTTTTTCCAAAATGATGGTTTTAAGTTCGTTGCAAAAGAAATCGAATTTAGCTAGTACGTTTCATTTTATTTAATTTACTGTTAGGTTGTGTCAGTATTCAACTCAGGAACCATGGTAACCTCACATTTTTATTTTTAAAGCACACTTAAAAAAAGCTCCCTGTTAAAACCGAGAAAAATGTATGCTTTTTGGGGAGAAGCATTTATCAAGAATATTTATAATTCCTGAATCCGCAAATGGTTAACAGATTCGCATTTACTGAATCATTTCCCATAGTTTGTCTACAAAGAGAAACACCAGTTTATTTGCAGCTGGATTCGATTTCTTTTGCAACGAGGTTAAATACAGTATTTTGGAAAAAGTCCAGTCCTGTCTAATCTGTTTGAATAAAATTTACAAACCTAAAAATAATACATCTCCCATTAGCTTTCTAAAAATAAAAAGATAGGCGCAACAAATAAAAAGGTACTGTTACTTAAAAAGTGTGCAAGTTTTATTTGGCCCACCCTGTACATTTCTTTAAAAATAAATACACCAATAATTTTTTTAGTTGTTATTTAGGGTGTTTCTCAACAAATGCAAAAAAAATCGGTAATTTTTTGTTTAAAATAAAAGGTAATTTGCTTTATGAACATGAGATTAAAAGTCAACCATTCGGAAGATATCGCGACAAAAATTTAACAAAAGTATTTGTAATTTTTTTCTTAAGAACTAAATACTGTATTTAGCTCACCAAGTAATGTCAAATAAAGAAATAATAAAAAAACATTACAAATGCCTTAATAGGTGACAGCAGATAAATAGGTTTTTTATAAAAGAAAGTTCTATAAAAAGAATAGAACAGTTTAAAAACTTTCTAAATCAACCATCTTTTCAACAGAGAAACTCGTGGTTCCGCGCGTATGCATCCCTATACGGACCAACGGGCCAGGCCCCGAACTTCTCACTTTGTTCGTTCTTTTATCCCTAGAGTTTCTAGATTGTGGAACCTGCTGCCCGCGGGAAAGGATCCCCCAAATCTTTAAGTATTTAAGTCCCGTGTCAACAAACTCCTCTTACCCCGCTTAAGACACCCACAGTACGTTAGTATTTAGGCTGTTTAGCCTTCGCGGTTTGTCCAAAAAATTGGTTAGCAAAAACGATAAGCAGTGGCGTTGCGTGACCAAAATTGGGCGTAGGCGAAGTCGTGCCCGCGAGATCCCAAAATGACGAAAAATTATTGAGGAGCAAAAAATTAAAAAATTAAAAGTCCTCACTTTTTCTTGCAAGGTGTAGGCACCTTTTATCATCTGAAAAAAATTTAAGAAAAAAAAAATCTTTCCCATTTTTTATTTTACTTTTTCACACGTACACTACAGTCTTGCCGGTCCCCTGATTTACATCCACAACTTTTATTTTGGTATTTTCCCTATATCACATACCATACCTTCACCTTGCTGGCATTGCCAACATTCTTTAATGGCAAGGCATTGGCAAAAAGGTATCAAAAGACGCGAATGTGGGCAATTGGACGTTATTAGGCCACGTGTTGCAGATAATGTGATGGCATCCGTCATTAATAAGTTATTGGCAAAAAGAAATGCGTTTTAAGATGATGGCATCCATCATTAATAAGTTATTGGCAAAAGATAACAAAAAGACACGAAAGTGGGCAAATGCAGATACTCCCAAGCAGCAAGCTGACGTCTTATTGAACGAAAATTGTCACGCTGATACTTTTTTTTTAAAGGCTAAACTGATGCGAGTATTTTATTTGAAAATTAAAATAGGAAAAAACTCCTCACTGCGTGCAATTTCTTTCTTGCAATGCAAAGTACCATCTCTCCGGAACACTGTCCAACTTGGAGATGCAGATTTTTACACTAGCCGAAGATATTTCTTTCAAAGCCAAGGTGAGATCACCTACCGCAGGCCGCTCTCCGGATTATTTTTTTGTCTAATGGGTGCGGTTTAGACGATAAAAAGCGAAGATATTGCAGAAACGTAGTAGTTTATTGTCCATTACGCCATCTATCGGTATGTCAAAAAAACTATTAAATATATATAATATTTTTATTAACACGTCTTTAAAACTTTTAATAAGGTTTTAAACAAAATGTTTACAGCTCCAACAGTCTACTTGAATATCTTGCCTTCTCGACTAGCCATCACCAATTAATCACACAACACACACTTATTAGGTAATGAATACATTTAATTATGTCTATTAAAAAACTCTTTTCTTTAAAAAAAAGAAACTAAAAAGCTAGAAAACCACGTAGAAAACAAATGCACAAAGCGGTCACCTTCGGTCGAAATTAACGTAGCTAATTTTACCATCATTTTATTTTTATTCGCTCAAAATACATAATAAACATTTTGTTTGACCTAATTTTTATTTGCATGATTTTTAACAATAAAATGTTATGAAAAGGCCATTTCCTTTAAATTAGGTAAAAAAACACAAAATAATGTTGTTTAGCTGCCAGTATATAAATATGACAGATCAAAAAATTTGCTCGTAATGTTGGTTAAATACCAATGTTAATAATATGGCTTGAAAAAGTATGAATATGCGTTGAAGGGTTTTGCCTTCAAAAAATCCAATATTTATTTGCCTGCAACAAAACGCGTGCTTTATTTAATCAGGATTGGTATGCCGCCATTTTGTATGCTTGCCGGCAATTCGCCTGCATGTAAAATTTCATTGGCAATTAAGTGTTTATTTAGGGGTTGACTTTTTAATGCGTATAAGATGTTGGCATAATATTGCCACCAATTGCCAATGCTTTACCATCCAATGCCAATATGAAAAATATCAGTGGAATTTCAAAACCATTAGAAGCTACTGAAGTCGGGTAAACCAGGACAAAGTATCCTAATTAGGAGCTCTTTATTGCATAATTTAGTAATTTTACAAGTTTCAATAGCTTTTGAAAATAGGTGTCCGAATAAAGTTGATAATTTCTGTTTTTTTTTGTTTTTTTTTTTTAATAAAGATTACTTTCGCTGCTTTTGAGTTCTATTAAAAATTCAGTTAAAGGATCGGGTAAATGTGTTAAATTTATTATTGTCGAAAATTACCTTATGCTTATATATCAATAATTAATTAAATGCATTAATTTGTTGTTTCTTTTGTAAGTAAAAACAGAAAATTGATACGTCAAAAGATATCGAATCATTTCAAAGTTAAAAACATATTTAACTGCGACATAAAACATTGTTTATTGCACAGTAGTTGTTAGATGCATCTGTCTGAAGATGTCCTTTGAGATTACACAACCTCGAACACGAGTTTTCCATTGAAACGCGAAAAAATACATAAAAACGATTTCCAGCAACTCTTGTTTTCACTGAGGTCACATTCATGGTCGGAATTTCCCTCTCGATTACATTTGTCCGACATCGCGGTGAAAAAATTAAAAGGAATGTTCGCCGTTGTTTGGTTGCGTAAACGTTTTCTATACATGCAAAAACACTGGCGTACCTACAGTATTTTTAAACAGAAATACTACTATTTTTTAAAAATTATTTGAAAAATATACAGGGTGTTCATTTGAAAACTTCCCACCACGGATTTATCGAAAACCACTGATTAAAAGAAAAACGTCGAAATACGTCAAAAGGTTTGTCAAGGGGGACAACTGTCTAACCTAAAACTACTTCACCCCTTTCACTCTCTGCTCCTCAGGGCGATCCCCTTAAAAATTTTAAATGGCAAGGGGTATCGAGTAATAGCTTGTTTAAAAGGCCCTTCGAAGTCTTTTATTTTGACGTTTGATTTTTTTAAATCGGTCGATTCATTTTCGAGAAAATTAGAAAAATCTTTGTTTATCTTAATTTGTTCAGATAGAAAACAAAAACATGAAAATATCAGTTTTTATTTCAATATGTGTTAAATAACTCCCAAAAATGCGCAACATCCCTATTAAACAACCGCGATTTTGTCTATCCTTGTCAAAATGTCGAAAATGTACGCGTCTGAGAAGCGAGCAATCGAATATTTCGAAAGAGCAAAAAGTCCTATTTTTCATTCTCTATCCGAATGCAAACATTAGTTTTTCGGAAATTCAAAAAAATTTTTGGTAACTTTTTTCTGAGCCACTCTGTATATTCTCGAAATTACATTTTCTTCATAATGACGTCACTGATCTATCGAAAAGGTCCTATACATGTTCGCTCTATGACAGCTGCTCGAAATTTTGACATTTCTGACTATAATGTCGAAAAGAGTGAAAAAGTGAATATTTTTCGATTTTACATAGGATTGTCCGTTATAGCACTACCGCGTCATCTATGTAGGTGCTGTGAAATGCAAATACTGTATGTTTTAGTGCTTTGACAACAGAACAAAAAGATGGATCAAACATCTAAAAATCTGACACCCACGGTACTCTGGTACTTAGACATAAGCCTTTATGGGCTGTCCCAAAACTAAAAATAAACAATTCAACAAAATTACTCTAAATGTTTCGTCATTGAGGACTGAAAACGAAATTTTGTACTACAAAATTCAATAACAATGCAGACACAAGCCTTCACACCTATATATCACGAAAAAATAACACGACGTCAGAAAAAAAAGAACAAAGCATAATGATACGACATAACCATGAATGAAGGGCATTTAGTCAGCAAAAGTATAATTAAATTAAATACAATACAACGTGGGCGTTAAAACTCACAACGCAGCACGCGCCGTTTTTGTTACAATGATACCTGTTCAATGTGGATTTCAGCAAGTCACTCTGTTAACTTTATACAGAAAAATTGTCTTTAATGGAAGACTTATTTTCTGTAGTAAAGTAAGTTGGGTTTTGTTTCAATAAACACCTACCATCTTGAAAAATTAATTTTTATAATCTGGCTTTGTAAGATAATTGAGGATTGTCTTTTCAAAAGGGGATATATTCAATTTTAATTTTTGGTTTCAATTTCATATTCATTCATATTTAAATGTACAAATTCTTTACCTTTTAGGGACACAAAACGGTATATAAAAGACATAAGAAAAAACACTTCTTAATTATAGATATACAGGGTGTGTCTGCATAGATCTCTTTGACCAAAACACAACGATCTAACGTAATTTACCTTTGTCGAAAAGTTGATTTGCAAAATACAGGGTGTCAAAGTTTTTACTTTGTTTCAGTTCTTTTTGTATTTTTATTTATTGTAAGACAGTTTCGAAGAGGGAATCTTATATATGCTAATGTTTTTGTTGTGAAATGTAGAGGGAGCCACCTGCAGTTGGTTGGTTGGTTCAAAGTGTTATAGCTTTTTTCCTCGGTATATAATAATATAGTTGAGAATTTTTATTCTGCCATATTTTTGCATAAGAAAGGTATACTTAATAAATATTCGAACGAGCATCCATTTTTGAGATATTTCAGATTAAATATTTTATTTCATACAAAAAATTTGCCATTTATTCACGCTTTATCTAGGCCAGCTGGTAATGTTCAAAAGGTCTATACAAAATGTAAACAGAGACAACAATGAGACGAGTAACTGGACCTAATAATTTGTCCATTGTATTTATCTCTTTCTGGTTTAACGCAAGTTCCAATAAATATATCTTTGTCTTTCATCATGGCAGGCTATCGTAGATGTAGCAATCATCGCTTTGCCCTGGTTGCCAAGTTGTTTACAATTTCTGCATGTAAATTTTAATGTCCTTTTTTGGCTCGCATCTAATTAAGAGAAAGAAAATATACCATGAATCGAATATTTTTAACTTGACAACGTTGCCGCAGGCAGTCACGCCGAAATGTTATTCTAAATTTGTGTTTGATATTTTTCAATGGTCGATTTGTTAAGACAGTTTGTTTACATTTTCTGTGATTTATTGTGTGTTTCGTGGTTTTTACCTTTAATTGGACTTTGAATATTGACTTTTATTAGTGATCACAGTGTATATATTAAATTTGTGCTTTTCAACGATAATTTAAGGTAATATTGACATGGTTATCTGTAAGAAAAATCTTTATAAAAACCAAATAAATGACATTTTTAATTAGGTGTGTGTAATTATTGAACTAAACCCCAATATTTTATATTAATAGGAAACAAAAACAAGTACCTAACATTAAGGGCAAAAATAGCACAGCTATATAATTTGAATTTGGCGGGCAAACGATAAAGTCGAGTATACATTTTGGGAATTTTAAAAATATACACTTTTGGGAATTTTAAAATAAGTATACATTTTAATTAGGTTACTTAACATTGGGAATTTTGCTAAATAAAGATATACGTGAGGTGTCAAGGTTTTAAAAGTATAAATTAAACAATTTTCTAGGTTACTCTATAATAATAAAATAAAAACATTAAACAAACTGGGTCGCGTAGAAATGCAAAACAAACACTGGAAAATTTAATATTTAAAGAGGAGAAAAGAAATTAGAAGGAGATTAGATAAGAAGTAGGTAGTAAAGTGAAGTCAAGTATAAAGTTAAAGTCTTAGTTAAGCCCCGTACGGGCTACCCCTAGTGGGGGTATGCCCGTACTAAATTTAGTTAGTCAAATAAGTTAAGTTGGTCCTAAAAATGCAAAGTTAGTTTTTATGGTCCACCGGTCTCATGGTCCCAAGAAGATAGTTCCATATGGTACATTGGTCCAAGTGACGTCAAGTAGCCCATATGTATATTCCAAAATTATACGTCACAAATATTTTTAAAAACTACTGGAAATAGCACTTTATATGGCTTTCTAATATTGCTTACAGGGGGTATTAAAAAATTAAATAATCGAGCCTTTTTAAATTAAATGCTCTTTATTTAGGTTGTTAATTTTAACTGTTATTAATAAAAACTAAATACAAACTGGATGTTTTTGGTAAAAATGAAAAAGAAACATTTAAAAAACTTTACTTTTTGTTCAACCTCCGTAAAAGTTTAGAAAAACGCACATTTAAAAAAATCATCTACGGAAAAGCTGATTTACTTGTACGAGTGACATAGCAAAATTAAAAATACATTTTGAATAAGCATGTATTTATAAAAACCATACAAAGAAACGTAATCTGTCAAACATCATAGGGCCACACGCCCAACATTAAGAGCCCCAAAAGACCATGACCAAAGACAAATTGATTACAAAGTGAAAAATGATACAACAAAATTTATGAATGAAAATTGATGAGTTGGCAGATTTCTTGATAATGGGCTCGTTTTTAAGTCGTTTTTTTACTTTAATATTATTTTACCACTACTATAAGATAGTACCACATATAACATTTTTTCCGGCGTTGTACATTTAATTTACTGGCATTGCCAACACTCTTTAATGGCAAGGCATTGGCAAAAAGGTATCAAAAAGACGACGAAAGTGGGCAATTGGCCGTTATTAGGCCACGTGTTGCAGATAATGTGATGGCATCCGTCATTAATAGTTATGATAAAAAAATACATTTAGGGTGATGGCATCCATCATTACTAGTTATTGACAAAAAGATAGCAAAAAGACACGAAAGTGGGGGAAGCAAATGCAGATACTCACTGGGCAGCAAGCTGACGTCTTATTGACGAAGAATTGTGCGCATATACTTTTTTTTAAAAGCCAAAATGATGCGGGATATTTTTATTTGAAAATTAAAATAGGGAAAAAACTCCTTACTGCATGCAATTTCCTTGCATTGCAAGTAGCATCTCGCGAACACTGTCCAACTTGGAGATGCAGATTTTTACACTAGCCGAAGATATTTCTTTCAAAGCTAAGTGAGGTCACCTGCCGCAGACGGCTCTCGAGGTACTTTGTCTCTATGGGTACGGTTTATGTCACATAAAAGCGAAGATATTGCAGAAGCGTAGTAGTTTATTGTCCATTACGCCATCTATCGGTATGTCAAAAAAACTATTAAATATATATAATATTTTTTATTAACAAGTCTTTAAAACTTTTAATAAGGTTTTAAACAAAATGTTTACAGCTCCTAACAGTCTACTTGAATATCTTGCCTTCTCGACTAGCCATCCATTAATTTTTAATGTTTTTTTGGATGCTAATGAGTTGTTACTTTACTATTATAGGTTTGACTTTTCTAATATTTTACTACCTAGAACCATACTATCATGGTTAGGGTAAATTTAATAAATGAACTCGAAATTGTATAAAATAAAATACATATAAACACACACACAGAACATGTACTGAGGCCACTGCAATATTGCATTTTAGCAGTATCTTCTTAGCGTAGAAAATTTAAAATAAAGATCTTATTTTATTAAGTTTATTCTTCAGGAGTTAACAGTTACAAAAATCACACTTTTTTACCTATTAAAATGTAGGAACAAATAACGATATTGATCTTTAGATGTTATCGATCATAAACAATCTTTCAGTAACCTATTGTTGTAAAATACCTTAACCGTCTTGTAAATAATAATTTAATTTCGCGGCGCGCATGGCCGTAGGCGGATCGTGAGGACCTTGGCTTGTGAAGGCCTTCCTGTAACATACATCTTCCACTTGCTGCCATCTTATCCTAGTTTATTATCTCCCAGTCAGTCGCAGATATTGCTAAACCTGCATGCCTACAATTTATTGTAAACGAAAACGTTTATTTTTGCAAACGCATCGTTAATATTGGTTATTTTCCGATATTTACTTCAGTCCGCAGCGTATTTAACATTATTTATATGTTACACTTCTTTAATGTATATAAAATTAATATTAGGAATGTAACATCTTCTATTACTTATAAGTCGTTTAGCAAACACACGGACGTATAGTAAGAACATTTTTAAAAGCGCAAATTCGGTACCCTTTGAAAATAATACAAAAAACATAAAATAGGCCGCCTGCAATCGGACTATTTTATACAAAGGCGCCGCTATCCTTTACAGCGAAGCGCCGATACACTATGGGATAGAAATCCATTATTTTGGCCAAAAGCAACTTTGAAATTTTAATGGCTCATGCTGTGTATTTCAAAGTAGATACTCCAAACTACATGTACGCAAAATTATAAAAGGATATGACGACTTCTATTGGGAGTAATAAGAAACTTGAAAATGTATTTTAAGTAAACATAAATATACAACATTTAATCTACTTAGTTTATTATTAGCCTTGTTTACTAAAAATAGTAAAAGAGTTTAAATAATAAGACTATTGTTGTGTTTCCGATGCAGTCTCATGACTCTACTTTTGTCAAAGAATTTTTTACCTTTTTCTTTATCAGTTTTTGTACTTACAATTGCCTTCCTACTTTTGCTACTTCTGAGTGTAAGGACAGATACAAGATATTTTAATAATTTACAAGGTTTTCCATTTTAAAATTTAATATGTTTTGTCCTACACTGTATATCCTAAAAGATAAAAGCATTCTGATGAAAGATATGGATTCTACAGAATCTACCCAACAAAACAATGTTTTTATTTATTTTATACGTTAAAAAATAAAAAGAGTTGGGAAGATGTATCTCTATTACGCTTCTAAGAATAATTTAAAATTATTTTTCAGATTTGGATGGTCATATTTCCGAAACTAATTGGGATAGACACATCAAATGTAGTATTTTACAAAGCATTTTAAAAGATTTTTTGGTGGTGATATAATATTCAGGGTATTCCATTTAAAAAAATCATACCTATTGTCATTACCCTGTATATCGTATGAGATAATAATCATCGGATTACTGATTAGAATACTACCAGAATTAACCAAACAAGCTGACATTTAGTTTATTTTGTACAATAAAAATAATAATGTTGAGGGTGGTGTAAATTTATAATAATCATATAATAAGTTTTAGGTTTCCAAAGAGCATTTGTAATCATTTATAATATTTTTCTAGTCAAAAGCTTACACTCATTTTCAAGTTAGATTGGTAAGTTTCAGAATTTTGACCAAAAAAATTAATTTCTATCCCATAGTGCGATGATCAGCTGCATCAACCGACATATCATAAAGAAATATAGCAAAGGCGGCCGCGAAGACAAACGTGCCGATTTATTTGCTTTAAACTTTTTGTGATTTTTTTTCTTATCAAAGAGCACCGAATTTACATTTTTAAACTGTGTTCCTTCTATATATAAAGTTTTTTTATGGAGGGAGGGTATCTGACTGCCAAGAAATTTTGAAGAGCAAAAAAAAATGGTTCCCACTTTCAAGGCTCCATTCTTTTCCCTTACTAGATTTTTTTAGATTAAACATTTTAAAAGCAAAAAAAAAGAATCTGGTGTTTTTAAAGCAACATGTTTTCTTTTCTTTTTTCCTTTCGTACGCTAAGGAGGGGTTGTCTACATAACCATACGCATTAAAAACGTAACACAAAATACAAAGGACTTTTCAATACAAATTTTCCTTTTTACTCATGCTAAAGGAAGGTTAATTTATATACATTATATACAATTAGGTATTTTATATTTAAAATAAGATTAAACCAGGTTTTTTTATCCCCACCCCACCCAGCTCCCCCCAAAAAATCAAAGATTATAGTTATTAAGCTAATACCCAATTTTTCGTGTTTTGTAAGTTTAATTAAATTTAATCATCAAATCACAATTTCACAAAATATCTGCCTTTTTCGTATAATTAGGCACCTTAAAAATGTGCAGTATAAATAATATGAATTTTGGCGTTCAATAAAGGCAGATAAAATTTATTAGAAAAAAATACAGTGAATGTTGCTTTTAAAACTTAGATTTTTTTAACGGAGCGGGGAGCTTCTCCAAATAATCAGCCTTTTTTGAGAAGATTTTTTCAACGTAATTTATTTCTTTTCTTTAAAGGTGGTAGACAATGTTATGTTTTCAATCATACTACGTTTGGACTTTCCATTATCTTTGTTTTTACCTGATACGACGTTTCAGAATGGTATCTATCTCCAACCATTTCCAAGTGATAACTAAAACTACTCTTAAACTACGACCTATATGCTATGCATGTTTAGCTTGACCAATTTTTCACAGTTCTTTAAAGAAGCTGCTGTGATTTTAAACAACAAAAAATGTATTTAGCAAGCCTAGCACCTAGATAAGCTATATTTAGATCCGCAGTGGCAGAAGCATTTTTCGGATTTTTACGGCTTCGCGCAGTAAACAAATGGACGAATTGGACGAACATGCGCACTTAAAAGCCGTGGCAAAATACAAACACCGGCACCCCGTACCCTTCGTCCGCTGTCTGACCGTGATGCTCATCAGCTACCGTACTTCGAACAGAAAACCAGGACGCCGTCGACAAATTTTTCCGATAATGCACGGATAGTCTGTTTGGCGCCAGATGCGTTTACCCTCAACTTGCATGCGCATATACCGGTTTTTCGCCCATGAAATGTAATTTTTGTTTCTCGCAGGTTATAAAATTGGCAATCCATCGAGATCAGTGGGTCCTACACAGTGGTTTTAAGAAATATAAGGGCAAAATATAAAGCAAAGTTAAATTTATTTAAACTTGGGTCTGGAATTGCATTGCTTTCCACATACAGGATGTTTTTTTAAGTTTTTTTTTTGGTAATATCCTTAAAATCTCTAAATATTTCATCCGCAATTAAGTGGTTTTTTATTTTATTTTTTTAAACCAAACAGTATAAGAGAAAAATTAGAGCTTTAAAAGTTGCATTTTTACCAACACATTTTTAATAAAATAATAAATTTAAAACTTGCAGAACAGTCACTCACGGAATTTTTTTTTTTAAATAATCGTTTAGAGTTTACCACTTATGACGCCACTGGACTAAATAAATTTTATTTAGTTAGAGCTTAATAAGCCCTTTTAATGTTAAAAATAACAATTTTATTATTTAACTAAATTGGAATAAGAATTTTAAAGATAATAATAAAAAACCGATTTTTATGTTACATCAGTGTTTATGTAAAACCATAAAGTAACATACCTACGGATAAGAGAACCAGCATGCATGTATCTGAATTACTTTTACGCTTTGCGGCAGGCTTGGCGCGATAGCCCGTCATTTTCCAGTTTACCTCTAAATGCGTCGGCGAGCCTCGCCTCGTGTAACATCAGCGGTAAGGAACACGTAAGCTTACTGAAATGACTAACAGGCGGTATTTCAACGAAACGAATACAATTATAATTGGGAGTTTTCGCATGACCTGTCCTTAAATCGGCTATTCCACGATAACTCTTATAATTTCCTTACTCTATGGTAAAACTAATTCCACCTCAGTAGTTTAAGGTTAAGCTATATTTTTTTTGTAACTCAAACTATTCCTTTACTCATAAGAATAAACCAAATTGCAAATACATTACAAAAATAGTCGAACTAAAGTCTTTGAACACCCCTTAAATATATGTGAAACCAGAGACCCTTTTTTATTTTCTTTTCTGTCGTTCAGGCTTATTGAACTTCTGCACCCCAAATTCCATTTTTTCTTGTCTTATTTTACTTAATTGTTTCGATATATTTTTGTGCATCCACTAATTTTTTCGTGTCGGTGAAGCTGTTCTTTTTGCAGTAATAAATCTATTTGGAAAAGGGAGAAAAAATTATGTTTTAAAATTTAATTTATTTTGTTGACACAGTCTATTTTAATATTCTTTAAGCTTTTAGTATGTTTTTAGAATATTTTTTTTTAATTTTGGTTATTTTCCTTTTTTTACTTTATTATTATTTTATTAAGCAAAACATGCAAATTTCTGGTTAAATAAATAAAAGAAAAAATCTAATTGTATAATCCTGATTTTGATTATTGAAACAAATTGAGTGGCAACGCTTAAGACAAGAAAAACTCCGTTCCACTGACACGCTTGTCGACGGTATCGTTAAAATTAGCGAAAAAAGTTTATACGCCTCGGTAAAAATGTCTTTATTTGCGCCAACTTGTTTCACTAACTGCTGCAATGAAATATTTCTATAACTTTCATCAGCAAATATTAGGTCAAGTTTATTTTTGAGCCGCTGATTTTTGAAAATGATTCGGCATATATCTCCAATAAATTTTGAAAAGAATCAGTGGAAAAAGTTTGGTTATACTGGCCAAACTTTGCAGTATCAGCAAGACAAAGAAATTGTAGTTTGTAACAATCTTCGAATCTTACTTCCATTTCCATCAAAATATGATCTAATATTTTATAGAGAAGTGCTCTGTACTGTCCTTTAATTTCTTCCTGTGAAAAATCACTGTCGCGAATAATACTTAAACGGAAACAACCGAAATAATACGTGAAAACCAACGAAACGACCAAAACCTATACTATCTTTTTAAGGCTAGCGATTTACCAAGCAATACACCTGATACTCCCACCCGCGATTCTGGCCGCCGGCAAGTATAGCGTTGTCATGGCAACGGAGCGTCAAAGCGTAAACAAAACCCCGCATGAGGTGTATACTTCGGTCCGTTTTATATTTGCAATACACTTGCTGATCGCGGATTGCGATGTCGCGTTGCCGAAAGCGGAGGAAAGCGACTCGCGCCAGCGGTTAATTTATATGCTAGATTTTCATGGCGAATTTTACAAATAAGGAATAGAAATGAGAAAAATGAATTGAATAATAGTAATATGTTTTTTATGTTTTATTATTTATTTTTGGTGAAGTGGCACTTCACTTACTACACCTGAATAGCCGCCACTGTCTCTTTTAGTTTTAATATACTATTAATAACAATAAAAAGACGTTTTGTTATAGGTTGAAGAAAAACTGATCTTGGTTATTAGTTTTAAAATTGAATTAGACTTATTTTTCCATTTTTACTTATTGTTACTTAGTTCAATTTTTGTCAAAAAGAATTTAAAGGACAACTCTGCATTTTTACGACATAACACAACATCTAGCCACTTAAGTCAAGCTTGACCTACAGTTAAATAATGCCCTTCGAGCCCTTAGTTCCAGGCTGCCAGTGACAGAAGTATTGGGGTTTTTAAATTACACTTTTTTAGCTTGAACTGGGGTGGCAAAGTGACCATTAGAAATGACGTTTTAAATAAATGCCATTGAGTATTTCATTAAACGACAAGTCTAGAGTCTTAAAGGAATTTTTCTGCTATAGATCTTATCGACCCTCATGACGCTTTTCGATGGTTTAAAATTGACTGCAGCTTAGTTTTCTCTATAAGTCTGAACGCTGTTTGATACTTGGTAAAGTGCCTCTTTAGCCACTAAAATATGGAGAACTCAGAAATTCACTGCTCAAAAAACTTATTATTTAACCTGATATCTTAAAACAAAAGCCTTAGATTTAATTTGAGAGAATTGTGACTTTCATATGTGTTAAAGAAATATGATCTCAAACAGAAAAAATATGTTTTTAGCTTTGCGTACTAAATTCAAAAGAAGGCGCTTTTGTAATAAAAATAACCTTATTTTATTTACATTAAAGAACGATGTAGTCCGTTAAAAACATCGACCGCTTTCCCACTGAGAGATTCTTTCTTTAAGACAAGATACTAAATACCACAGACCCAAATAAAATTTAATTTAATTAATATAATTATATTAAATAAACAACTAGATCTCTTTTAATAGTTAAGAGAGGAATTCCTGCTTATCACGTCATTCACCGAGACCTCTCTTCTCCATCGATGATGCGTTTTGCCAAACCTCATAGGACTTATCAAACTGGCTGTCCGGGGTCCAAGTTGAATACGAATAACAAGTGTATCTTATAAAAAAAACTTTCGTTGTTCGACGGTAGGATATAATCGTAGCGTTGATACCGTACTAAAAGCATAATTCAGTGAATACTTATATATTAATATAAGGTTCTTTGACATAAGGGTTAAAGATTTTGGTATAGGTTCTAAAATAAGAACATATTATTTTAAAGAAATGCATGCGTTACAATAGAAACATTAAATTCTTAAGAACCTCTAAATATTTAAAGACATTTAAGAACCTAAATCATAAATTTCTATGTTTTATTTCTGATTCGAACATTTTAGAACCATTTTACGTTATTACGTCCAGGGATCCAAATTGAACATCTTATGTACGTATATCTAATACATCCTATGTATGTACTTTAAGGAACCACATATATACGTACATTTACATCTTATATATACAGTGTGCTAGGTAATTAAGTGGGCGTCATATGGGAAAACATTTTATTATTCATTTTACGAAAAAAGTTATTCCTTATAAAAAGTTCTGCATAGTCGAAAACCTGCAATAAAATTATCAGATACCGAATTGCGTTGGTCATCTACGAGGTCTGGCCAAAAATGTAATGTTTGCTTAAGAGGAAAGTACCTGTATTTTTCCCTAATATCTTAAATTGTTATAAGGAAAAGATGTTTAGAAATAAAAATTACTCCCAAATATACAATTTTGTTCATTCCTAAAATAAAAGATTTTTTTTTCTGCGAAAATCGAGAAAATTTTAGTTTGTACATTAGTGGCATTGTACATTCTTTATGTTTTAGTAACAATAAATTTTAAAAAATACATATGAAACTGTTCTATGTCATTTATAATCATGGAATGTAGTGTACTAATGTATAAACCTAAATTTTCACCATTATCGCAGAAAAAATTCAAAATATATTTTTTTTATTTATGTTTTTTCTGTTTTTTCAACTGTACGTCAAAGTACGTCAAAATTGTATTATGTCTGAATTTTTACATGACAACACAAACAAAATGCATTGACTAGGCTATTTGATAAAACCGTCATTTTCGGCGGTCTTTACTTAGCATATTTATTACTAAGCGTATGCATTGATTATTTTAAACTAAAATATTTCGAAAACGATTGCTCCTAGCGTCATCTAATAAGAGTACCTTTTTACGTAAAAATGACTAAGGAATCCATTTCTTTTTAACAAAAATGTAAATACAGGGTTGTACAAAAAGTCATGAGCCTTTAAAAGTGAGAATATACATGTGACTAGCGCCCTCTACAAGTAAGAGCTAAATTAAGAACAAATTCAAATTTCTCATGTCAAAAAACCCCAGGTACCAATTCTTCGTTCGGAAATCGGCATTATTTAGGAAATTATGCAGAAAAAACATAAATAAAAATAAAACTTTGACACCCTGTATCTTGAAAGCGAAGCATCTTAGACCACACGTTCATAGGAACTTTTTACCTTAAAAATACTTGAAAAATCACTCTCTGAAAAATCGGACACTTATTAAATAACACCCTGTATAAATAAACAAAATTGCATATTTAGGGGTAATTTTGAATTATAAACATCTTTTCTATATAACAATTTTTGATATTAGCAAAAATACAGGTACTTTATTCTTTTTACATTTTTGGTCAATCCTCGTAGATGACTGAAACAATTTAATATCTGATGGTTGCTCTTTAGGTTTTAGACCATGCAGAACTTTTTATAAAAAGTAAATTTTTTCGTAAAATCAATAATAAAAAAGTTTTTCATATGACGCTAAACGTAGACACACTGTGTAGAGCCTATACAGGGGAAACCTTTATACAGGTTATTTTTTCTATCCTTCCTGGTTATAGTTAAAGGTAGGTGGTAAAATATAAATAAAAACACTGTACATTTTCAATTTTCAAATTTTCAAAAACTCCAATTTTAAAAAGTCCAATTTTTGGTAATAGTTCAAAATAGCGGTTCTCGCTATTATAAGAGATTTTTGAAAAATTCTTTTCAGGGCGTTTCTATAGGTTGATTAAGACTTATGACACAAATCTGTGTGCGCGTTTTCCAAAATCTATTTCTATAATTTATTATTAATAAAAACATAGTTACGGGACGGTGGAGAGAATAAGTGTGCTGGGTGGGGACGAAACAGTAGAAATCCTACATTAAACGCCCAAAAACAGTATCTCACAGTACACACCGCACTTTCTGTTTACAAAAATGTCCAAAAAATTGTTTAAAAAATTAAAAATAAATAGTAGTTCAACAATTCCGCCATGACTGTTACTGCATAAAAAGAAGAGTTTGCAATAGAACTGTAAATGTCTTGCGATTTTGCCAAATAAAGCGAGAAAGTGTCAATAGCTTAAAAAAAAAAAAGGAAAATACAGGACAAAATTCATATGAAAAATTAAGTTATTCCTTCTTCCTATTATAATTTGTCGAGAAAAAGAAAAATACCTAAAAAAGAAGGAGGCATTTCCACAAAAAATACCATAGTTTCTTATGGAAATGATGGATAATCCCCGAAATAGGCTTGGTGTTAATTCTTCATAAGAAGTTTGGCAACGCTGCTTCTATCAAGACTGTCATTTTCATAATGACGAACTTCATATTATCAGCTGACCAAAATGAATGCGCCTATTTTCCTTCTTTAATTAATGTTTGTTGTAAAATTTAATATTTTTCAAAATTTTTTACATTTTCATGTGCCCCGAGTGCAGTGTATTAATGTTTTCTTGTGTTTGACGTTGGATTTATACTGTTTTGTCCCCACCCAGCACCCCTGTTCACTCCACCGTTCCGTAAATATGTTTTTATTAATAATAAATTATAGAAATGGATTTTGGAAAACGCGCACACAGATTTGTGTTATAATCGACCTATAGAAACGCCCTGAAAAAGAATTTTTGAAAATCTCTTATAATAGCGAAAACCGCTATATGGAACTATTACCCATTTTTTCGCTCAATTTACTTACAGCTTACTTCTATAATCAAAGAAAATGTACATACATAATACGTACAGAATGTACGTACATCAGAACGTACAATATGTACGTACAGTGAATGTACATTTTTGCGGAAAATGTTCGTACATAGGACGTCTTATGGATGTACTACCTACTTTTGTGTACGTACATAAGATGTACGTTACATCCTAAAGTTACGTACATAAGACGTACATAAAACGTATATTGGCTGATTGGGTGCGGCGGTAGCAGTGTCAACTGCAGCGAAACCGTAACGCCAACATAACTTTCAGTGCCACAGCTTTAACTTTCTTTCATTTAAAGTTACACTTACTTTATACCAAAAATAAAAGATTATAATTAGACAACCCCAGCGTAAGAATGATCGTAAACAATGATAGTTTTTAAATGAAACGTTCGGCTAGTCCCGAAAAGCCAATTACTAAGATAAATTCAAAATTACAGGGCATGCAGCTTAAATTCTGGTCTACCACAATACCCTAATCAAGGGGGAGAATTTGCTTAAAAACTTGTAATTTTATTAGGGTTTAATTTCGGCCATGTAGCGAGTGCACCGCCCGAAGGCAAACAATTTTTACTCCTTTTGTTCATGGGTACTGTGTTATGTGAAAATAGAGCGAATAGAGGGGTATGACACGTTTATTTTGTAGATTTTAAAAGGCCTTTTGTGCAATTTTTATTACGCAGTTGTTTTTTATGGCCCAATTAAAAATACGAGAATTATTAGAATATAAGTTGTCTGGAAAAAAAACATGTTAAAAGAATACCACAAGTTTATACAGGGTGTCCCATATAAGGCTACCCATTTTATGTTTGAATTATTTTTTTAATTTACCAAACAAACTTTTTATTATACGAAATTACAGCTAACTCTGGGGGTTTATGATAACCTAAAAATATTTGGCTAATTTAATTCTTACTTTTAGAAATCACGTCTCTTAAATGGCCTCCACCAACTTCAACACATTTTTCAATATTGGATAAAAAGTGGTTCATTACACGGCGTCACAAATTATCAGAATATACAGATGCGAAAGTGCGGCGAAATACGCTTACTGTTTCTATGACCTTGAGAAAGAATAAATGGAAAATCTGCACCGATGCATGGATCGTAATATTTTAAATTTGTAAAGGGTTAAACCGCACCAAGGCGCTAAGGAGAGATAGACTTTTATAGTAACTAATTATAAAGCTTTTTTATGTGTGGAAAACGGAACAAAAGAATAATACACTAATTGGGAATTTACAAACTAAAAGTTTTACCCATTCTTTGAACGGTAAAATATTGTTAGTAGATGTCACGTTTGGATCAACCTGTAATAAAATGTCTATACCTGGTTGCACAAAACATTTTAAAAAACGAATAAACTGGGGGTTTAGAATGTTTGACAAAAAGCCATTAAAAAAACCTTGCCTAAAAACTGCCTATTAAATTAATTAACGGTATTCCGTTTTTTAGCTTAATTGTGTATTAAAAAGTTTTGTGTAACTGGGGTTTCAAACAAAATAATTGAAAGCCGAGTAACACAAGTTTCTAAAGAAACCCCGACGCAATCTTTTAAAGCAATGGAGATGTTGCCTTAGTAATACCCAAACCTATTTAATCTGTTTTTTTTAAATTTGGAAGTATGTATTTTTTTAAATACTGAAAAAACACCTCATTTTTTAAATTTGAAATATAGCCTTTTAAATGGCAGTGCGGCTATAAATAAAAAAATATTTTCCTCTGTTTAGGCACATACTGATTAATATCAATAACTTTAGTAACAAATATAAGTAATTTGTAAAAGCTTTGTATTTATGTTAAATAGTCTTAAAATAATAGTGGTCCTTTGAGAATCTAAAAAGTGATCCGCTCCCGGTGATGGGGAAACAGAATAAATATACACATTTATATATCCCATATTAAACGGTAAAAAATTTAACAAGACACTATACTAACACTTTAATAATAAAAACATAAAAGTTCACAAACAACTAAACACAATTAACTAACTCATGCTCACGTTCTATACCAGCAAAAGTATGGGACTAACTGACACCTAGATGAGCATTAGGTCACGTACTAAATCGTGGGGTGTATATCCACCATGCAGTGGGAGGGATGATAGTGGTGAGAGATTTCAACGAACACGCTTAGTTTCGCATCTGGGTATTCTGATAATTTGTGACGGCGTAGCAAACCTTCGTTTATTCCTTCAATTTTTTCACAAATTTTGACTTTAAGTTCTTCGATTGTGCCTGGACGACTCGCAAACACTTTGGCCTTTAAATATCCCCACAGGAAAAAATCGGGTTTCGTTAATGAACCACTTTTTATCCAATATTGAAAAATATGTTAATGTTGGTGGCAGTGGCGTATTTACCAAAAGGCTGAGTAGGCTGAAGCCTATATCGGCGTTTTTAGGGGGCGGCAGACGTTTTTCAGGGGGCGGAAAAATATTTGACGAAAGTAGCGAGACTTCGCGAGACTGCATTGGCAACTCAACAAAAGCTCGTATTATTTAAACTCTACTACTTTTTTTAGTAAACAAGGCTAATAATAAACTAAGTAGATTAAATGTTGTATATTTATGTTTACTTATAATACATTTTTAAGTTTGTTATTACCCCAATAGAAGTCGTCATATCCTTTTATAATTTTGCGTAGTTTGGAGTATCTACTTTGAAATACACAGCATGACCCATTAAAATTTCAAAGTTGCTTTTTGGCCAAAATAATGGATTTCTATCCCATAGTGTATCGGCGCGTTGCTGTAAAGGATAGCGGCGCCTTTATATAAAATAGTCCGATTGCAGGCGGCCTTTTTATGTGTTTTTGTATTATTTTCAAAGGATACCGAATTTGCGCTTTTAAAATGTTCTTACCATAAAATCACACAGATTTTTACCCTTATGGATCAGCCTCTTATCCGAAGTACACTGTAGCTAAAAATATTTTTCATTGTTGATATTTTATTGTTGAAAAAATTATTTAAAAAAATTTCTGCGAGGTTCCCGACAACGAAGTGTCTAATTATCTATCTTGTAAACGTTTAAGTCATCAGATTGTTTGTTCCTTTTTGTTAAATTACCGTTTAATAAGATTTATTCCCAAGATCTTTTTTGTCTTCCGTTCTGCTTCAAATATTGCTGCGCTCTTCCGTTCGTAAACGTGACAACTTTTTTACTAGAAAAACCTGTAAAAAACTATCTATCGTAATATATGCAGCAATGTACAGTAATTACAGCAATTGCCGTAATCAAGCCTAATTAAATGTAGTTTCATATCTGCCTGACATTATCTTTATAATATCTGTATATTATATTACTTTGAAATTAGATACAAAAAGAGTTTGATAAAAAAACCTAAGCGTAACACGGTAGCTTATGTACGGGGAACATTTAAAAAATAGTTTGCACAATTAACAGGTCTAAAATAAACCTCTTTCACTGCTAACTCGAAAAATCGCTATTATTTACTCAATTTCCCCAACGAGAATTAGTATTTCTCACTTTAGGTAAATAATGATAATAAAAAATACCTAGGTTAATAATTAGAACAATTCTCATATCAAAATTTGACATATGCCAAATTTTAGGAAATTACTAATACCAAAATTAAAATATGACATTTAATATCAAACGCTTTTTTAGAATATTTAAAATTGTTAATATATCAATGTTAGCGGTGAAAAAAATTCTACAGTATGTCCGTGGATGCGGTTAACGAGAGGACAAATGGACCAAAAATTGAGAGATACGAAAAAAGTCATTCTGATAAAAAAGTCTGCTTGTTGAAAAAATATGATCCACGATGAGAAAATAGATTTTTATCATACAGGGCGTCTTAAAAATGCATAAACACAAAATCAAACAAAAGCAAAGTCATTTTTAGGCGTTTTAACGTGAAATGATAAATAAAAAACTTGCTCCAAATTTACTTCTATTCCTGATTCCAAACTTACTGAAGAAAATTTAAATTTATGAAAAATTAAAAAAAATATTTTTGCAAGTACACGTTTTACTACTTTTACTTATTTATTACCTTTTCATTACTAAAAACTAATTAAAATAAATTTATGATGGACGAAACATAATACACAATAGTCAATTTTCCAACTGCTTCCTAATATGATCAAAACTGGCTTGAATCTCTTCAATTGGTAATGATTCCACTGCTCGCCTAATTCTTAGTTTTAAAATTTCAACATTATTTACTAGAGGTTGTGCATAGGTAAGCTGCTTTAGACGGCCCCAAAGAAAAGAATCGGCTTATGTCAGATCGGGGCTTCTTGGGGGCCATAAAACTGGTCCATTTCTTCCTATCCATCTCACACCGAATTTTCTGTTCAGCCATTCTCTGACCTCTCCAGCGCAATGTGCAGGGCACCCATCGTGTTGAAAATACATTGTGTTGCGATATTTCAGGGACAGCTCTTCAAGATTATCGCCAAAAAATGTATCTAGTAGTTGCAAATAGCTCGCTCTGTTACAAGTACCTTCAAAAAATAAGGTCCAATGATACCATAATATGAAATGGCACACCACACATTAATTTTTTTGTATTGTGTAAGTATTGACGTCTTGAGGGAATTCTAAATTCAGAATTCTCTTTATTCCAATATCTGACATGCTGAGAAGCAAGTACCGTTGGTTGAAAATGTTGATTCGTCAGAAAACATTATACACTTGTGAAAGTTTCTATTGGTATTTAAGATCTTATTTCCAACCCATAATGAAAAATCTAGTCTTTTAGCTTCATCTCCAGCTTCCAAGGTTTGGTTGAAATGAGGCTTGTAAGGGTAAATTTTATGTTCTTTTAAAACTGTTTGAATAGTAGTTTTTTGTACCACCTCTAAATGCTTAGCTCTGTTTCTCAATGAAAGCAATGGATTTTCATTTACGGATTGCAATAACAAAACTGTAGAGGCATCGTCTTCATTATATTGCTTTTTTGTTTTTTAATGTCCATAACTGATCCTGTTCTTTAAAATTTTTTCACCAGTTTGTGAACACCAACTTTCGAAACGTTTACTTCAGGAAATTTGCGTTGAAATTCCTCCACTACATAGCTATAAGAGCACTGACCACTTCCATAGCATTGCACTATAAAAACTCTTTGTTCTACGGTCAGCATTTTGGAAAGTATTTTTTGACACTGACACTAACAGGTAATAATGTACAGGTATAAAAGTTATAATATGAAGGTAGTAAAATGCGTACTTGAAAAAATGTTTTCTTTTTAATTTTTCGTAAATTAAAATTTTCTTTAGTAAGTTCGGAATCAGAATTAGAAGTAAATTTGGAGCAAGTTTTTATTTATCATTTCACGTTAATACGCCTAAAAATGACTGTTTGCTTTTGTTTGATTTTATGTTTTTACATTTTTAAGACACCAGACAGAGTATGATAAAAATATATTTTCTCATCGTGGATCATATTTTTTCAACAAGCTGACTTTTTATCAAGAATGACTATTTTTCGTATCAAAAAATGATAAAGTAAAGAAGCCCTTTTGTGAAGAATCATTTATTGCAGCAAAAATATTTAATCCGACGAGTTTCTAGTACCACGCCACGTGCCACCGGTTTTATAGTAGGGCATAGGCGAAATAAGAGAATGTTTTGTAAGTAGGTGATACGTGTTTTAGCAATGTATTTTTTATTATTTATCTAAAAATGTGTAATCAGGCTCTGTCCGAGGCTATGTGCTTTCGAAAAGGTTTGTTTACTTTATCATTTTTTGTGTACTTAGCAGCATCGCTTTCAGAATGAATTAAATATGGACCCATCTATACCTCGCATATTATATCCCTCGGCGCTACGCGTCTCTGGATATAAAAATGCTCGGTAAATAATAGCTCACTTTTCACCCCAGGTATATAATGTACTATTATTTACTCAAAGAAAATAAGTAAAACAAGCAGTCTAAATAATTACGCAAAATAAAAGAGTTAGGGGTTTGTTTTACGGACCCAGGGTTCGCTTAGTATTTTACACTGTCGACAGAGGGCGTGATGGACAATAAGCTACTACGTTTATACGCTATTGCGATTTCCTAAAAGATTTCTTTGGAGTTTTTCGTTATCGCCTATACCGTACTGATGAAAACCAAATAGTTTAAAACCGGTCTGCTTGGTAATTTTAATTAGGTCTGAAGAAAGAAACCTTTGGCTAGTGTCAAAGAATACCGATCCATAGAACTCCACAAGTGAGATTTTAGCGTACCCTAAAAAATTTTAGTACTTACCCCGACCAACAGATGGCGAAAGTAGTACGATGTCGCTTTGCTAATACTATTACCATCAGAAATTGATAGCAGTCGTTGACGAGTAGTCGGCCCAATCAGTTAGAGTGAGGATATAGACAAAATTTAATAAAAATAAAATCCCCGATAAATGGACCCAGTATCCATAAGAATATTAAATTTATTATTTCAGAATAGGATATATCGATGCATTTTTACAAAACATCGTAATTTCATTCGCCAATTTTACGGGAAACGATTTTTTCTTCCCATCGCGATATTTTTAAAGAAAAACCGAGATCTGAATGTTTTTATTTTAGATTTCTTCTTAATTTGAATTACAAAACAAACATATTTAACATTTAATGTCAAAATTTTCAGCATCTCCTAAAAAAAAGCTAAAAATTTTAAAATTCTAAACCTAAATAATAGTTAATTTAAAAACTTTTTTTTTATTTAATTTATCTTGACAACGGTGGCAGACTTGCCACCAAAACGTTGATTTTTAGTTTTCTATTTACTTGCTTAATTTTTTTTGGTTTTTGGTACTATTAATTTATTTTTTGGCGTGTACCCAAATAACTACCATTAATTAAATGAACCGCCGAACCAATATAGAACATATCTTCATCTGAAATAAAGTCAATGAAAAAAAAACGTTTCCCGTAAAACTGACGAATGTCGCTTACGATGTTTTGTCAAAAACCCATCGATATATCCTATTCTGAAATCAAAATTTAATAATCTTATGGATACTACCATTTATCGGGGATTTTATTTTTATTAAATTTTGCGTATATCCTCACTCTAACTGATCGGGCCGACTTCTCGCCAGCGACTGCTATCAATTTTTGATGGTAATCGTATTAGCAAAGCGACATCGTACTACTTTCGCAATCTGTTGGTCGCGGTAGGTACAAAAATTTTTAGGGTACGCTGAAATCTCTCTTGTGGGGTTCTATGGATTGGTATTCTTTGCTAGTGTGAAAAGCTGCACCGCCAGATCGGATATTGCTCGACGGATGCAACCTTGTGGTGCAAGGATATTACAAGCAGTAAAGAGTTTTGATTCTTTTATTTCTGTAAAATAAAATTTATTTTTTTAATTATTTTGAAATTGAATACGATACAGTGCTTTAAGAATGTTATATCTTGAAATGGAACTGGATAAATTAATAAAAAAGATTAGGATCTATGAGTTATCATGCCATACCACCTAATTCAGCACAATATACAGGGTATCCAATAAATAATGGTACCGAGAGGAATCAAAGATTTAACCAAACATACCAAAGTTTAAAAGTAGATAATAAGGAATATACAAGGTGTCAAAGCTAAAAGAAAATTTGTAATTTATTTACCGATATTCGCAAAGCCCTAATCCTTGGTTACTTATTCGTTTAGATTTCACAGAATAAAATAGACAAGAGCTACCTTACTAGCTTATTGTAAGTTCCTCGTATATGAAATATCTTAAGATTTTATAAGACAAGCTTAAAAAAATAGATGTCCAATACGGTAGCACATGAAACCGGTAAACTGTTATTTTTGTTCTTTTATTAATATTCTGTCGCCGTTTGCAACATTTAATTCATAAACTATTAAATATGTACTTAAATTGACTCGACTTAGGCAACATGTAATTTTATTTATGGATGTTTTCCATATAAGTTTTTATATTATTAGCCTATCTGATTTGTGAACTACGGTGGCATTTTAATATCTAGTTAACCTAGGTAGATTTAATTGCACAGAACTATTTTGTGTTGCTTCTCTACAGAGTGTTCAGTTTAAATTTTATTGGTAAAATAATATAGAGGGTGCTTCATTAGAAAAATATACCCTTTTTATCTTACCCTATATGTTAACACTAGTATCACCTTTAAAAAGTTTTTAAAAAAGCTTTAAGCAAATATCACATTAAGAACATCTAACTTTAGTAGTTTCGGAAATACGGCCATCCCAATTTAGTTTTTGAGTAATTTTTAAAGTACCGCCACTTTGTAGTTGGTAAAGATATTGACCTTATATTCTAGGGTTAAAAAGTATAGAAGGAACGGTTTAAAAATGTAAAGTCGGTGCTCTTTGATAAGAAAAAAGATCACAAAAAGTTTAAAGCAAATAAATCGGCATGCTTGTCTTCGCGGCCGCCTTTGCTATATTTCTTTTATGATATGCCGGTTAATGCAGCTGGTCATCGCACATCGGATAGAAATTAATTTTTTTGGTCAAAATTCTTAAACTTACCCTAACTTAAAATAAGGTACTTTTTACTGGAAAAATATTATAAATTATTACAAATGCTTTTTTGAAACCTAAAACTTATTATATGCTATTATAAATTTACACCCCCTTAACATTATTTTTTTTATGGTACAAAATAAACTAAAATGTCAGCTTGTTTGGTTAATTTGGTAGTATTCTAATCAGTAATCCGATGATTATTATCTGATATGATATACAGGGTACGACAATAGGTATGATTTTTTTAAATGCAATACCCTGAATATTATATCACCACCAAAAAACTTTTAAAATGCTTTAAAAAATTCTACATTTGATGTGTTTATCTCAATCAGTTTCGGAAATATGACCATCCAAATCTTAAAAATAATTTTAAATTATTCTTAGAAGCGTAATAGAGATACATCTTTCCAACTTTTTTATTTTTTAACGTATAAAATAAATAAAAAACACTGTTTTGTTGGGTAGATTTTGTGGAATCCATATCTTTCATTAGAATGTTTTTATCTTTTAGGATATACAGTGTAGGGCAAAACTTATTAAATTTTAAAATGGAAAACCTTGTAAATTAAAAAAAACTTGTATCTGTTCTTATACTTAGAAGTAGCAAAAAGTAGGAAGGCAATTGTAAGTACAAAAACTGATAA
Source organism: Listronotus bonariensis (assembly GCA_014170235.1). Classification (NCBI taxonomy): domain Eukaryota; kingdom Metazoa; phylum Arthropoda; class Insecta; order Coleoptera; family Curculionidae; genus Listronotus; species Listronotus bonariensis. Next base: position 216,680 of record JACEGR010000125.1, read on the forward strand.
AGACAAAGGTAAAAAAAATCTTTGACAAAAGTAGCGAGACTTCGCAAGTTGGAAACACAACAATAGCTCTTATTATTTAAACTATTTTACTTTTTTAGTAAACAAGGCTAATAAGAAACTAAGTATATTAAATGTTATATATTTACGTTTACTTAAAATACATTTTCAAGTTTCTTTTTACCCCAGTAGAAGTCGTCATATCCTTTTATAATTTCGCGTACATGTAGTTTGGAGTATCTACTTTGAGATACACAGCATGAGCCATTAAAATTTCAAAGTTGTTTTTTGGCCAAAATAATGGATTTCTATCCCATAGTGTATCGGCGCGTCGCTGTAAAGGATAGCGGCGCCTTTGTATAAAATGGTCCTATTGCAGGCGGCCTTTTTTATGTTTTTTGTATTATTTTCAAAGAGTACCGAATTTGCGCTTTTAAAATGTTATTACTATACATAAGATGGGGCTTCACTAAGCCAGGCGGGGGTAGCTATTATGTCACTCAGGTAAGATAGCTAGAACTAACCAGATATTTGACGAGTCTGCCAGGAAGTTACAACCAGCTAAATTGTCTGCCAATATTTTTTTTGTCTTATTAAATATATTCTTCAAAGTGTCTAAACGGCAGCTATAGTAAAATACTGCTAAACTTGGTCAAATTTAGGTATATGTCTTATCTGAGTGACGTCATAGCTAAAGTCGCCCGGCTGAGTGAAGCCCCATCTCATAGAGGTGGGCATAGGAGAGTCATTAAGCAAAAATAAGCTTTGGTACAATACTGACGGTCTGTCATCCACTGGCTCATAGACTATATAAATGTACAGAAAAATGATTTACAAAACCATTTGACAACCAAAAAGCAAGCAATTTTTTTTAATAAATAAGAAAAAAAAATCGATTTATTAAAAAGGCCTATGCAATTGTTGCTATTAATTACAAATAACTTATTTTGCTTACAAAAAGACTATCTCGCGTAAATTTTTGATAAAAACATTTACCCGCACCTCGTTTACTTTACAAGTATTTTAAGCAATGCTTTTTAAAATTCGTACTAGAATATACATATATTTGCCACTAAATATGAGATTTTTCCAATATTATTTCACTACCCTCTAATAAAACCAAATCAAATCTTACCGGCAGCTGGCCCTAACCAAGAAAGATATGATATAATATCCCTATACTTTAAGGGGGTGAACGGACCTGCTTTTACTTTGATTTGGTCACGTTCCATCCCAGAAGAAGCCTGATCCTCGGAGTGCGAAACTACCCCCAAATAACCAATTTAATTAAATAAATAAAGCCCCAGACTGGTGGTCAATAGTGGATCCTCGGAAAATAAACAAGGCCAAAAGGCTAAAAGTATAGAACACTTTTTAAAAGATAAAAAAAGGTCTCTTACCTTTTGAGTAAGTTACAAAATTAAAACAAGAGGTTTTTTTTGAAATTCCTTAATATTTAACATTAAATATATTTTTATTAGAGACATTTTGTACCTCTTATTTTGCAATTCCGTTGTGGTTAACGTTATTCTGAGACTGCGCAGTAACGCAAACATGATCCGTTATCGTTATTAACCATACCGGACTTCTTTAATTACAGATGAATACCGAAGAGCTTATCGTTATCGTTATCGTTATTGTTAAGCTGCGTAGTTGCTGGATTGTAGAAATTTTAATATCAATTATTTAGAAGTTTGAAATTTTAATGCCGTATTTAATAAAATATCATTGATACATAGGCTCTAATTAACGAAAAGCCCATAGCAGTAAGAAAAATTAAATAATGCAAAAAAATTAAAACATACTTGCACTTTTAAGGATGGTTTTAATTAGTAATTAATTTACATGTTACAATTTGGCACACATGCTTTTTATTCTACTACCAAACCTAACCCTAAATTTTGTGTTTTGCTTTTTGCTTATACTGTATTGTTTACATCTAGCTTTAAAAAACGAAATCAAAAGAACTGTACTGTAAAGTATTTATTTTTAGTAAATTTAAAATCGGTGAACCACAGGCAAAAATAAGGTTATGTGTCGAAGGCCCAGATGCAAGACAAATTTCTTAAAAGAGGCTGCAAAATCTCTGTCCAAAACTGCTGCCGTAATCGTTATGCTTAATAACGATAACCATAAGGAGGCTAAAAAAGTCTGTTATTTTAAGAGGTTCAAAATGTCTCTAAGGATCAGATTTATCAAGAAACTATACAAGACTTTTTTAAAGATCTTTTAATTTTTGATAATAATAGTAGAAGCAAAAGTCAATGATCATTTTTCACTAAGTTACAAAATTCAAAACAAAAACAAAAAAGTCCTAAAAATCTTAAATTTTTGAGCTTAATTTTTGTAAGATTAAAGTAATCAAAAAATATGCGAAATCGTTTTTTGTAAAACGTTTAATTTTCTTTAAAAAAATGTTATGCTGTACGATTAACAAATGGTAAGAAATTATTTTTGTAAGAAAAAAATGAGAAAAACTATAATGAGGCGTATCTTTCCATTTAAATTATGAGCTTATCGTGGCCAAGCATTCTCTGAAGGTGTCTAGAAACCAATTTTACAATGTCAGAAGTTACAAAAAAAATCAATATTTTGAACCCACCTCAGTAGCAAAGACAATTTTATTGTAGTTTCACTATATAGACACCCAGAACAATGCTAAATTTTTGGTCATCAGCTTGGAGGCTCGCTTCGTGGAATTCATTAAGCGGGTACCTATCCATCGAGTACACATTTAAACAGTATATATAATTTGCCGCTTTATAAATTCAGCCAAGCCAGCGTCCAAACTGATGCCAAAAATTTAGCACTGTTCTGGAAGTCTATAGTGAAACTACAATTGTCTTTGCTAGTAGTCAGAGAAACCACAGATTCCTTATGCCAAAATAATAGGACTCAACCAAAAATATATCTTTAGAAAGGTACGGGGTGTCAATATGGAAAAAATATTTTTAATTTATTTTCATGATTTTTGATACGTTTTAAATCTTGTAATAAATCTCGGTATTGAATTTTTTTACATGAACTATTTAGATCCAATATTAGTCTTTATGTGTTAACTAGAGGGCGTTCCCTACGCACTCTTTTGAATTTCTCTAACACGCCCAAACCTTTTTGTGCTTTTGTGCTTTCCTATGTGCCGTCTAAGTTTTTTACAAAGTATACTTTTTTTTGGTAAAAAGCATGAGAAAGTTGACTGGCTTACTTAGATAGGACATACAGGATAGCACAAAAGAGTTGCACCGTTACCTATAAATTCATAGTAGTGTAGATATAGTAAAAATGTTACCCCAGTGGAAACTTTACCAAACCAGATGAAACAAAAAGTTACCAAAAAAAAAGTGCCGTCGTACCTTGACACATTTAAAATGATTTTACTTGGTTAAGTCAAATAATTTTTGTGTGACATATTTTTGTCAAAATAAAGCATAATTCCTATATGGCAAAAAAAATCTTATTTATGTTTTGAAATACTTTAGAAAGGTTGAGAGCCCTCATAAATCATTTAAAGAAAAATTTCCAGTTGGAAAAATTTTTAAAGGGTATGTACAAAATATAATTTAAAATATCCATGTTTATTTACAGAACCTCAAAAGCCAAATCATATTCGTGATAAAAATTATAGAATTTATGAAGAAAAGAAACATGATACCCCATCTAAAATTTTACATAGATTAGAAGGAATAAAGGAACAATGTTTCTTTGGAAGCTGCCTAAGGTATGTTTTAAGAGGATTTTATTTTTGGATGCATTTATAACACAGCAAAAATCTAATCGGTATATTTTAATGATATTTGGATTTTAGATCAAAACAGTGATAAAAGAGTTCACCAAGATGGGTCTAATTAACGTTATGCAAGAATACAAGAAACCATTCACGATTTGTCATTGTTTATGCAAAAAAGGGTTTTGTAAAAATCCCACTTAATTTTTAAATACATTAAGCAAACGGAGACTAATATTTCTAATTTTACATCTGTCGACTACAAATAAAAATTAAAAATTATGTAATATTTTTTATTTGGCTGCAGTAATAATAAATTATAACAAACGCCTATTTATTTATTTTTTTCTTTCCTTGTAGAAAGAAATGTAAAGAAATTCTATGTTATAAAAATGTCAATTTTATAGCTATTTATGTATCAAGGGCGTTACTAGGACTATAATGCCCTGAAGGTCAGAAATAGCCCGAGGGTCTCTGGCACGGCAAGTTGCACAGGTACCTGTATACGTAAGTAGATAATGACTGGTGTTAAGTTTGACTTTGATGTTTCTATCAGTTAGTCAGTTGGCATTTTTATTTAACGATTTGCTCAAAATGGAAGAAATTCCACAAAATATAAGAGAAAAGGCCATAAAAGCGACCGAAAATCTTTTGCCAGTTAAATCAAGGCAACAGTATGATCGGGAGTATGGCATATTTGGTATTTGGAAAGATGCGAACGCAATTCTTCAAATAACCGAAACCGTTTTAATGGCATATTTTCAGGAACTGGTAAGTTATTGATTTTATTTTAATACATATGTTTAACAAACTTTATTATTTTTAGTCGGAAAAATACAGTCCGAACTCTCTCTGGACCAAGTATTCCACCCTAAGGTCTACGTTGATGGTCTATGAAAATATAGATATTTCGCAATACCATCGTCTCATATCTTTTTAAAAGTTAAGTTGAAAGGATACGTCCCGAAGAAGTCTAAAGTTTTGGAAGGAGAACAAATATTAAAATTTATTAAGAAGGCTCCTGATGATATCTACTTGGTACACAAAGTCATATTGGTAATGGGTGTTTTTGGAGGTTTAAGACGAGGTGAGTTGGTCAAAATGACTATTGATGACATTGAAGATAGAGGAACAGTCTTGGTTATAAAGGTACCAGAAACTAAAACTTCAACTTCAAAAGTTTTACAATCATTGAATAAGATTTAGGCGCTTTAAATTTAATAAAAAAGTACACAAGATGAAGACCAGCTGGAATAAAGGAGCGAAAATTCTTTCTTACCTATAGAAAGGGTCGATGTACAGTACAACCCATTGGAAAAATACCATAGGAAGCGTCCCAACATTTATCGCAAATTTTTAAAATTGGATAATGCAGAAGCTTACACCGGCCACTTTTTCGTCGCACATCGTCAAGTTTACTTGTTGAGGCAGGTGCTTCGTTTGAAACGCTAAAACAACATGGGAAATGGAAAAGCTCTTCAGTAGCTGAATGGTATATAGAAGAAAGTATTTTATCCAAAAACAAAGTAGCCAAAATGATTGCCAATTCAGTTAATTCCGAGGTTAATTTCGTATCGACTATTGAAAATTCTTTAATGGACTGTTCTTCTATACAAAATAGCGTTAGTGCTACCACCGCTGCTACCATCACAAAAACACCGACCATTCGATAGTGGAATCAGCTATATTTGCCGGGACATTTCAAAATTGTAATTTTTATTTTGGAAATAAAGTTTAATTTTTAGTATTGTTTAAAGAAAAAATATTTTTTTATAAACTTGATCTTTATTGTGAGAGAAATAAAATTGGATAAGCAATAAAATTTCCATATTAGCGCATTAGGGCATTATACGCGGGCATTATCATAATGCCCGCTTATAATGCCCTAGGTGTGATAGCAGGTATTATTGCCACCATAACATATTCCGTTTCTAAAGTATTACAGTTCAATAATAGATGGGTAAAACATAAAAGTATTTTAGGTTATAAAATATTAATTATCTGAATTGTTATGCACCTACGTTCGGTAACTAGAAATCTTGATTCTCATTTGTTTATTCCGCTGGGGTAAAATTTCTACTATGGTTGTTGTGTTTTATCAACAAGTGCGTTTTAAATTGAAGCTTCTTAATTAATTTTTGATTTATTTAATAATAATAAATAAATCCTTTATCAAAGAAAATATATGCCATAGCTTAATAAATAGGGATTATCTTCACGCTTCCTTCAGTGTGTTTTCTTAAATACACTTAAACGTTTTCTTAGCTCAAATGACGCAAGATGAGGGGACGAAATGACCCGAGTCCAGGGAGTGTCAATGGAAGTGTAAACATTGCCAAGGGATGACTTTCAAGATGCAAGGGTGATCGAAAAGAAATTCCGAACATCGGTTTATTACCTTCTGACCCTTGGTCGACAATCTTCTAATGATGTTACTCTTATGGTTATTGATTTGGAGATATGGTTTATCTGGTCTTTATTTTGTTATGGAGATAATTAAATTTGTCGGTTTATTTGGACAAAAACCCAAAAATATTATTATATGCAGATCTTAGGTAAGTAATGTATAGAAGGAACAGTTTAAAAATATAAATTCGGTGCTCTTTGATAAGAAAACAAAAATCACAAAAAGTTTAAAGCAAATAAATCGGCATGCTTGTCTTCGCGGCCGCCTTTGCTATATTTCTTTTATGATATGCCGGTTGATGCAGCTGGTCATCGCACTATGGGATAGAAGTTAATTTTTTGGTCAAAATTCTGAAACTTGCCAGTCTAACTTAAAATGAGATGCTTTTTACTGGAAAAATATTATAAATTATTTCTTTGGGTACACGCCAAAATTAAATTAAAAGTACTAAAAAACCAAAAAAATTTAAACAAGTAAAAAGATAATTAAAAAATCGACGTTTCGGTGGCAAATCTGCCACCGTTGTCAAGACAAAGGGAAATAAAATGATAAAAATGAAAACTTACTATTATTCAGGCTTTAAAATTCAAATTTTTTATGTTTTTCTCGGATATTCTGAAAATTTTGACATTAAATGTCAAAACATGGAAACCTAAAACTTATTATATGTTATTATAAATTTACACCCCCTTAACATTATTATTTTTTATTGTACAAAATAAACTAAAATGTCAGCTTGTTTGGTTAATTTGGTAGTATTCTAATTAGTAATCCGATGATTATTATCTCATATGATATACAGGGTACGACAATAGGTATGATTTTTTTAAATGGAATACCCTGAATATTATGTCACCACCAAAAAAATCTTTAAAAATGCGTTAAAAAAATACCACATTTAATGTGTCTATCTAAATTAGTTTCGGAAATATGACCATCCAAATCTGAAAAATAATTTCAAATTATTCGTAGAAGCGTAATAGAGATACATCTTCTCAACTTTTTTATTTTTTAACGTATAAAATAAATAAAAAACACTGTTTTGTTGGGTAGATTTTGTAGAATCCATATCTTTCATCAGAATGCTTTTATCTTTTAGGATATACAGTGTAGGACAAAACATATTAAATTTTAAAATGGAAAACCTTGTAAATTATAAAAAAATCTTGTATCTGACCTTACACTCAGAAGTAGCAAAAAGTAGGAAGGCAATTGTAAGTACAAAAACTGATAAAGCAAAAGGTAAAAAATCTTACAAAAGTAGCGAGACTTCGCGAGACTGCATTTGAAACACAACAATAGCTCTTATTATTTAAACTTTTTACTTTTTTAGTAAACAACGCTAATAATATACTAAGTAGATTAAATATTGCATATTTATGTTTACTTAAAGTACATTTTCAAGTTTCCTATTACCCCAATGGAAGTCGTCATATCCTTTTATAATTTTGCGTACATGTAGTTTGGAGTATCTACTTTGAAATACACAGCATGAATGCCATTAAAATTTCAAAGTTGCTTTTTGGCCAAAATAATGGATTTCTATCCCATAATGTATCGGCGCGTCGCTGTAAAGGATAGCGGCGCCTTTGTATAAAATAGTCCGATTGCAGGCGGCCTTTTTTATGTTTTTTTGTATTATTTTCAAAGGGTGCCGAATTTGCGCTTTTTAAATGTTCTTACTATAACTAATGTACGTATAGAAAGAACATTTTTTAATTGAAAATTCGGTGTTCTTTAAAAAGAAAAAAATTTCAAAAAGACTTAAGCAATTAAATCGGAAGGCTTGTCTTCGCGGCTGCCTTCGCTAACTTTCTTTTATGATATGCCGCTGGAAGCAGGTGTCTCTATCGGCGCAGCGCTTTAAAGTAGCGGCGCTTTTCTGTAAAATAGTCCGATTGCAGGCGACCATTTTTCATGTCTTTTCCATATTCAAAGGGTACTGAATTTGCGATTATAAAATGTTCTTGCTAGAAAAAAACGGGTTTAAATTATTTATGTATAGTTAAGACCATATTTATTTCATTCTGAAAGCGATGCCGCCAAGTACACAAAAATATTAAAGTAGACAAACCTTTTCGAAAGCACATAGCCTCTGACAGAGCCTAAATACATATTTTCTAGATAAATAAATAAAAATATGGCGAAAGCACGTACCACGTATTTAAAAAACATTCTCTTATTTCGTCTCTGGCGTACTAGCGCGTGGCGTAGTCGTCGGGTTGAATATTTTTGCTGCAATAAATGATTGTTCACAAAAGGGTTTATTTGCTTTATCGTTTCGTGTGTACTTGGCGGCATCGCTTTCAGAATGAAATAAATATGACCTTAACTATAACAAGCGCATACAGTGATACTTTTTTACGAATGGGAGGTTTGACAGCACTATCAATCAGGCGGATTGGGCAACCCATGAGTAAAAAAAATCCATGCATATGTGCAAAATTTTCATAATTTTATTGTCTAAGTTATCCGAGGTCATTATAATTATTATTATTAATTCCTAATAAATTTATTCGCAAATGGATAAATTTTGAACACTGCTTATAGTTAAGGATAGAGATGGGTCGTAAAAACTCCGGGCGTTTACTTTTTGGAGCATTGGGGAAGCATTCCTTGGATTCTTATTTTATGCACCCGGAGCATTCGCTGACGTCAAAAATTATGTTGTTTATGTTCTCAATGTTGACGCTAGTTTTACAGAACTATTTATAATTCGTTTAAAAACAAATTATTTAAGGGTAATTATTATTCTTATTACTTTCTGATGTCTTTAAGTATTGAAATTTGTTAACTCGTAGATGTAGGTAGGTACTCATATTTAATATTTTTTTGCAGCATTTTTAGTTCAAATATAGAAAAATTAAGATTGCTTCGGAAGCAATAGGATTTACTCTTGAAGCGATCTAGGAGCAATGGAATGCCCTTGGTGGAAACTCATTAATAGTTTAGGACCATGAACCGACTTTTAGGACAAATATATTTTTGTAAGAAATTATAAAAAAAATGACGTTTGTTAATGCACACTTAACGTTTTTTGACCAAAACTTCAAAGTTAGTTTTTTTATATCATTAATTTAAACACAGACAAGATATCTGATAAAAGCTTAGACGTAAATCAATGTCAAAGCCATAAAATCCAAATAAAGAAATTACCTTTAATTGTATGTAAAAGCATGTAACTATTTAGTATTTTTATTTTAGTTTCCTTACAAAAGTATATGCACTGTAATTTCTTTAATTAGGTTTTTCAAATTACGTAAAAACACCTTATCACTAAACAAAACTTATAGTCCCAAATGGATTAAATTAAATTTTAACTCTAATTTATTGGCAGTTTCATTTTTATTTTACCCGATATTAGCCTTTTTCTAACAAGGTACGATTTATTTAGAAAAAAAATCGCCTGGCATTTTGTGGTTAGGTTAAAATTTAACATCGAGATCCCTACTTTGGCATTTAAAGCTTTAGACACTTCCATTGTTTAATGGGTTGCCTATAATTAATAAAAGCATTTGCTATAAAATAATGTCTATAAAGAAACTAATAAACCCTTAAACATAAAATTAAAATGAAAATAATCTGAAAAAAAATGTGTGTTAGCACTGGTAAATCAAAACCTTTAGTTCGTTAAAATATACTGTAAATATCTTTTATCCAACACTTACATATAATATCTACATAATTGATCAGATTTTGAGGATATAAAGTGTACTATAAGTCACTAGTGAGCTAAAGTACCATTTAGCTCACTAGTGAATTATAGACTTTAGCTCACTAGTGACTTATACTAATTCTTTATTACTTCCAACATTTCACAATTAAAAAAATAACATAAAACAACTAATATATTATACTACAATTTATTCGTGTTTATATTAACAGTAATTGTTATATTAGATTTATCTTGGACAACGTTACATTGTGCGGAGTGTTCTTCAGGAAGTCTTTCAGCACTAGTACTTGCCTTGGTGCGCTCTTCACCCTGTATTCGTCTTGCAATCTCAAACTTGTTAATCTTCTAAATATCCTTCTGCCACGGTAGAAGACTTCCACCCGCCATGGCGTTTAAGGTTGGTGATATCGGCCCCAGCGTTGACTAGAAGTGTCGCTGAAGAACGCCGCATGCTATGACCACTATACACACACAAGATTTCATCAGGTAGTTGCAAATAATGAGCAACTACTCTCGGAATTTTCGAAATTTTATTTATTCCCACGCATTGCCTAGTGCATTTGCCTTTTTGAAAGTTGACAAAAAATCTTTTGTGAGGCGTGTTCTATGGCCTTAGGGACACATATTTTCTAAATAATTCAAGCACATTTACCAAAAATCCTTCTTTTAAAATTGTAAAGCTTCTCGATTTGTTCGTCTTGGTATCAGGTATAGAAACATATATGTACTGGCCTTTATCTACTATATCTTCAATACTTAAGCGAGTTAGTTCGTCACAACGGCATGCACCAGCGATTCCCAATATCAATGCAACCTATAAAAATCCGAACAGATAAATATTTAATACCAGAAACTAAAGTAAATTCATACCTTTGACATTAAGTGCTCGTCGTCAGGTGCCTCAGCCAAAAATTTTTCGATGTATTGCCTCTCCAGAATTTTTGCCTTTCTCGGTTTGAAATTTCTTGAATTGCTCTTCAAATAAGCGACAACTTTTCCATACCTCCCTATATCCACGTTCTTATATACTTTTAAGGTCGTTTTTATCATTGAATACTTGGTCAACATTGATGAGGGAGCAACTTTTTCGATAAAAACAGAAAGTAAGCCATAATAACATCTTCATTTATAGTACCAACTCCTCGCCTTTTCCTCCATGCTTCAAAATCTTCAAATTCTTTATTGTACGTTAGTTTTGACTTCTCTGGAATTAAACTGCATGTCGCTACCGCAGCTTCTTCCAAAATTTCCGCAGGAACTTCACAATTTTCCATTTCGCAAAGCATTTTTATGTTTGTCTACAAAGTTGTTTACTAAACAAACCCGTAGTTACCAACAAAATGCATTACAACCAAACAAGCTAGCTTTCCAAAAAATACAAAATTTTGTTGCTGGTGTTGACAATGACAAGTAACAAATAATGGATGACGTTTTCAAATTATTTTCGATATTAAAAACGATTTATACGAAAGTGTTGGATAAAATTTTGTATTAGACACGTGAGTTATTACATATAAGTCACTTAAGAAAATTACCTCTCTCGCCCTTCGGGCTCGAGAGTTAAACTTTTCTTGCGTGACTTATATGTAATATAACTCACTTATCTAATAAATAACTATTAAACGGAAATTAAGCATTTGTTATATGTACTTTTCAACACTAGTGTTAAAAAGTAGATTTCAACACGCGTGTGATATTATTTGTTTTCTAAAGGATCAAGGTGTGCGTTTTATGTCATTTTCATATGTGGTTGTGGGAAAAATAATTTAACCATTTTTAAAACCGAAACGCATAAAAAATGGTTAATCGAGTGTTAAGTTTTCGCAACGCTGTTCGAAAATGGGTTAATGGAGCACACTGTATATTAGTAACAAAAAAGGAAGATTTCCCACTGGAGCCTTTTTACGTCAAAATTTATTGACGTCTAAGCTGTTGACCAGTCATAAACAGTCTCATATCACATCATCAATCACATCGAGAGCCCTTGATGCGGCTGTGGTGTTATGCCAGTACGAGGGAGAAAAATAAAAAGAGGAAAAGTCGATACAATTACATAAATCATCTTTGATATGTTGAACGTGCCTCCTCAACGTTAGGGTGATCGTTTCATATTTGTGTAAATCTAAAGCAAAAAATAGGATTTTTTTAATTTTTGTTTTTTTTTATTTTTAAGTGAGGCTTGAACTGTGACGTTTAAAAAATCTTCAAATTTTTTAAAATTTCTTTTAATATTCACAATAATAAAATATATACATGTATTTAACAATTTAATAACAAGGTGTCTCTAAAATAATAGCTAGCGTCCACTAGACAAGTAGCATTAAAACGTATTTTTCCATCTCGCTTGTAAGCAAGTCTAGATGCGTCTATGAGAAACGCGTCGATTCGTAATTAGGGGTGGCAACGATATATCGATTATTTTTAAATATCGATATATCGGAAATCAAATTTCGATAATCTTCATCGATATTTAACTGTTCGATATATCCGGTGAAAAGGGTAAATTTACCCCAAGATTGTCGATTCTGAACGCACCCCTGAGCATATACCAGTCTAGAGGCACAAACACCGTACAGCAAAGAGAAAACAATTGGTTAGTATAGTAAGAACATTTTAAAAGCGCAAATTTGGTACCCTTTGAAAATAATGCAAAAAAACATAAAAATGGCCGCCTGCAATCGGACTATTTTATACAAAGGCGCCGCTATCCTTTACAGCGACGCGCCGATACACTATGGGATAGAAATCCATTATTTTGGCCAAAAAGCAACTTTGAAATTTTAATGGCTCATGCTGTGTATTTCAAAATAGATACTGCAAACTACATGTACGCAAAATTATAAAAGGATATGACGACTTCTATTGGGGTAATAAGAAACTTGAAAATGTATTTTAAGTAAACATAAATATACAACATTTAATTTCTTAGTTTATTATTACCCTTGATTACTAAAAAAAGTAAAAGAGTTTAAATAGTAAGAGCTATTGTTGTGTTTCCGATGCAGTCTCGCGAACTCTCGCTACTTTTGTGAAAGATTTTTTTACCTTTTTCTTTATCAGTTTTTGTACTTACAATTGCCTTCCTACTTTTTGCTACTTCTGAGTGTAAGGACAGATACAAGATTTTTATAATTTACAAGGTTTTCCATTTTAAAATTTAATGTTTTGTCCTACACTGTATATCCTAAAAGATAAAAGCATTCTGATGAAAGATATGAATTCTACAGAATCTACCCAACAAAACAGTGTTTTTTATTTATTTTATACGTTAAAAAATAAAAAAGTTGGGAAGATGTATCTCTATTACGCTTCTAAGAATAATTTAAATTTATTTTTCAGATTTGGATGGTCATATTTCCGAAACTAATTGAGATAGACACATCAAATGTAGTATTTTTCTAAAGCATTTTAAAAGATTTTTTGGTGGTGATTCAGGGTATTTCATTTAAAAAATCATACCTATTGTCGTACCCTGTATATCATATGAGATAATAATATAATCATCGGATTACTGATTAGAATACTACCGAATTAACCAAACAAGCTGACATATTAGTTTATTTTGTACAATAAAAAATAATAATGTTAAGTGGGGTGTAAAATTCACTGATCAACAAAAATCTATTTTTTTGTGTAACAATAAAAATTTTGTCGGATTCTTTCAAGAATAAGTTTAAGTAGAGAAGAATTAGTAGTCTAGTATTTTAGATACGAATAGTTTCATTGTAATATAGTTTTCTTTTTAATTACAAATTATTTCGACAAAAATAAATTAATATCAATGTTATAACATTAACGTCGATTTAAAAATATAAGGAGCGAGAAACCATAAACACATCCTTCATCGAATACGTAAAAAATTACCTGGGTTTCTGAATATGACCTCCGCAAGTACGTAGGACCGCCTGTTTTTCCTCAAATCGCGAAAATGTGTGACCAAGCCTAAAAGTCAGACTTTCTAAGCATACTTCGACTTTGACGTAAAATTAAACATAAAAGAAACTGCTTAAGGTAAAATTTTTTATATTAAATCAACGTAAAAATTAATAACCTTTCTGAATATAAGCTTTTTATCATTACGCAATAATCAGATTTAAAACGTAACGGCGAGAAACCGCGACCGTGTCCAGAAATCAGACTTTCTTGCGTACTTTGACTTTGACGTGGGTTTAAAAATACAAGAAGTGCACTAGGGTAACGAATTTTAAATTAAATCGACGTAAAATGTCATAAGCTTTTCGAATATTAGCTTTTTATTAACAGGCAGTAACCAGTTTTAAAACGCGACGGAAAAAACGCGACCATGTCAGCAAGTCAGATTTTCCTAGCCTAGGTCGACTTTGACGTGGATTAAAAACTACAAGGAGTGATCTGAGCACAGATTTTTGGTAATTTTGGGTCACAATCTATCAGAAAGCAAGTTTTCAGATTTTTTCTACGACTTTTATTTTTTACAATTTTTTCAGAATTTTTCGTCATATTGGCGAGCCGAATTTTACGATCCTTCGACTTTGACGTCGATTTAAAAATTAAAGGAGCAAAAAACCATAACCACATCCTGTATTAAACTCATAGAGAATTTAACTGGCTTTCTGAATCTGAGTTTCGCGAGTACGTCAGACTACTGTTTTTTCTGCAAATTGCAAAAATGTGGGACAGTGTCTGAAAGTCTGATTTTCCTAGCGTACTTTGATTTTACATAAATTTAAAAATAGAAGAAATACCCTAGGGAAAAAAATACACTAAATCGACGTAGAATTTTACCATCTTTTTAAAAACTATCTTTTGATTAATACGCAATAACTAAATTTTAACCGCGCCGGCAAAAACCACGACCGTGTGCAAAAAATCAATTAATATTAAATTTTACTAATAATTGTCGGAACACAGAAACTAGACCTAATCAAATTAATATGCATATGATTTTGTGAAGAAGTTAGGTAGATATTTCGAAATTATTGCTTACTTTTCTTGTTACAAAATTTTGTTATGTTTCCAAACAGCATTTGTAATAATTTATAATATTTTTCAGTAAAAAGCACCTCATTTTAAGTTCGATTGGTAAGTTTCAGAATTTTGTCCAAAAAATTAATTTCTATCCCATAGTGCGATGACCACCTGCATCAACCGGCATATCATAAAAGAAATATAGCAAAGGCGGCCGCGAAGACAAGCATGCCGATTTATTTGCTTTAAACTTTTTGTGATTTTTTTTTCTTATCAAAGAGCACCGAATTTACATTTTGAAACTGTTCCTCCTATACCTTTTTTCTCAGTGATTCTAACTTGTTTTTCTTATAGGACCACCACAGAAGTGCAGTCTTCCAAATTAAAAAAAATAATAATAAAATCTGCCCAAAACTAACGGCGTATTCGTGCAACATACACAAAAAAAAAACATACAGGCGAATTGAGAACCTCCTTCTCTTTTTAAAATCAAATAAAAATGTGTTCAAATGCCTTACATTATGTTTTATGCATTTTTTGACTCAGTTTGTAATCGAACTCTAAACCGAAATTTTACCGATTTGGCAAATTTTTTGCCTTTTTATAATACCTAAGTGCCTTAAAAATAGAACATATTTTTACTAAAAATAGAAAAGCCTCTCGTATTTTGATTTTCCTAAACTACATTTTAAAAGGAAGCTATATAAGAATGTTTTCTCCGGAATGTTTCTCCTTCTTGCGTGGTATTGATCCCGTTCCGGTCGTCTATTCTACTACGCTCCCCGAAAGCTGTGTCCTGCATACCAATTGCCTTGCTATTTTTCTTCCCTTCTGTCGATTCCTGCAACACCCCTCGCGCCCCCAGACCCCGCACAACAGCAGGATAAAAAATACCTACACAGAGAGTGGCAATACAATTGGCCTTAATGATTTCCGTGAGCTATTGAGGGGCTTTTAAAAGATGCTGAAAAACAAAAAAGGACAAGAAAAATATTTCTTTTTAATTACTCCCAATAGACTTATTAGGAGAGCATATTATTTGCTTTTTCTGCTAGTTTGTTTGGATTTTTTTAAAATTTAAGTGTCTTTTATAATGACTTTGCCTTTGCTATATTTCTTTTATGATATGCCAGTTGATGCAGCTAGTCATAGCACTATGGGATAGAAGTTAATTTTTTGGTCAAAATTCTGAAACTTACCAATCTAACTTAAAATGAGGTGCTTTTTACTGGAAAAATATTATAAATTATTACAAATGCTTTTGGAAACCTAAAACTTATTATATGTTATTATAAATTTGCACCCCCTTAACATTATTATTTTTATTGTACAAAATAAACTAAAATGTCAGCTTGTTTGGTCAATTCGGTAGTATTCTAATTAGTAATCCGATGATTACTATCTCATATGATATACAGGGTACGACAATAGGTATGCTTTTTTTAAATGGAATACCCTGAATATTATATTACCACCAAAAATCTTTTAAAATGCTTTAAAAAATACTACATTTGATGTGTCTATCTCAATCAGTTTCGGAAATATGACCATCCAAATCTGAAAAATAATTTTAAATTATTCTTAGAAGCGTAATAGAGATACATCTTACCAACTTTTTTTATTTTTTAACGTATGAAATAAATTAAAAACACTGTTTTGTTCGGTAGATTCTGTAGAATCCATGTCTTTAATCAGAATGCTTTTATCTTTTAGGATATACAGTGTAGGACAAAACATATTTAATTTTAAAATGGAAAACCTTGTAAATTATAAAAAAATCTTGTATCTGTCCTTACACTCAGAAGTAGCAAAAAGTAGGAAGACAATTGTAAGTACAAAAACTGATAAAGAAAGAGGTAAAAAAATCTTTGACAAAAGTAGCGAGACTTCGCGAGACTGCATCGGAAACACAACAATAGCTCTTATTATTTAAACTCTTTTACTTTTTTAGTAAACAAGGCTAATAATAAACTAAATAGATTAAATGTTGTATATTTATGTTTACTTAAAATACATTTTCAAGTTTCTTATTACCTCAATAGAAGTCGTCATATCCTTTTATAATTTTGCGTACATGTGGTTTTGAGTATTTTCTTTGAAAAACACAGCATGAGCCATTAAAATTTCACAGTTGCTTTTTGGCCAAAATAATGGATTTCTATCTCATAGTGTATCGGCGCCCCCACAACGTGATGTCCTAGGCAACTGCTTATGGGTTAATCCAGAACTGATGAGTATACTATGTTGAAATATTTTTGGTATAAATCTTTACTACTAATATTATAAAGAGGTAAAGTTTGCAACTTTGTTTGTTTGTAGCCGTATCTTCAAAAATACTGAACCGATCATAAAAATTTTACAATCAGAAAGCTACATTTTTCAGAAGTATTATACACTAATATACAGTATGTCCCATATAAAAAGAAACCATCAGATAATTACGGAAATACGCCAACAATAGTATATTACATAACAAGTGTCGAAAGTAATATATTTTACACGAGTGGTAATTTTATCGCACAAGGCGATAGCCGAGTTCGACAATACCACGAGTGTGAAAATCACTTTTGGCACGAGTCATGTACAATATTTTTTCTACGACCCAAAAATATTGTTACGGACATTAAAAATAAGTGTTTTTAGTTTATAGAATTTTATAAAGTTAGGACCTTTTAATTTAGTCTGATAATTTATTTGAATAATTTACCTTAGATTTTCCAAGTTCTTTCATCAGTTTCGAAGGTTTCCGAAAACGCCCGAATTATCCATTGAGAACTTTTATGCCATCCTGTTGTGGTGTCAACTTCGAGACATTGACAAGTAAAGATTTCGTCGTTGTAACCATAGTTACGTTGGATTGTTAATAAAGGTATAAAAACGAATGCACGTGTTTTTATACGAGGTGTTTCCGGAACAATATTTATATACCAAAAATCCTAAGTTAGTTTTTTATATCAATAATATCATTAATTTAAACACGGATAAGATGATCTTACAAAAGCTTAGACGTAAATCAATGTCAATACCATAAAATCCAAATAAAGAAATTACCTTTAATTGTATGTAAAAGCATGTAAGTATTTAGTATTTTTATTTTACTTTCCTTAAAATAGTGTATGCACTGTAATTTCTTTAATTAAGATTTTCAAATTGCGTAGAAACACCTTATCACTTAACAAAACTTACAGTCCCAAATGGATTAAATTAAATTTTAACTCTAATTTAATGGCAATTTCATTTTTATTTTACCAGATATTAGCCTTTTTCTAACAAGGTATGATTTATTTAAAAAAAAGCGCCTGGTATTTTGTGCTTAGGTTAAAATTTAACAAATCGAGATCCCTATTTGGCATTCGAAGCTTTAGACACTTCCATCGTTTAATGGGTTGCCTATTATTATTAAAAGCATTTGCTATAAAATAATGTCTATAAATAAACTATTAAACCCTTAAACATAAAATTAAAATGAATATAATTTAAAAAAAGATAATGTGTATTAGCAGTGGTAAGTCAAAGTAGTAAGTTTGTTAAGAATATACTGTAAATATCTTTTAACGAAAATTAAGCATCTGTCATATGTACTTTTCAACACTAGTGTTGAAAAGTAGATTTCAACACGCGTGTGATATTCTTCGTTTTCTAAAGGATCAAGGAGTGCGTTTTATGACATTTTCATATGTGGTCGTGGGAAAACTATTTTTTGTATTAATTTGATAGGACAAGAAATAAAAAAAACCTGATATCCTGATAGATTTTTGCTTACTACCTAACTAATAATTTCTGATCATTTCACAGCTTTCTTAAGCTTATTTCAATTCCAATTGGCAAAAAACCCTGTTCTTTAAGACTTCGGGATTCAGACCGGACATCCATAAGAAAAATAAACGTCTTGGCTTGCGTAATCTTTCACCCCAATTTGTCTCCAATGCCCTTTTTCCATAGTCTGGACACGGTCCAGAGCGCCAGTCTATTACACTAATAGCCTTATTGTTGGGGAAAAGACGATTTTAAAGTTACCCTTAAATTCCTGGCTTTTGCAGCTTTTTCTTATTTCCATTAACGTTGTCCACGTGTGACCCCGTATGAGAATTGGAAAATTTGGAATAGAAAGATTTGTATCGGTGAGTTTCCTTTAGTTAATTTTCTTTGCTATATTATTTCTTACTCATAGTGGTATTTTATCAATTTGTTTTTTTTTAATAATATTAAGATTTTATTTTATTGCATTAAAATGATTTCAACCGAGTGCCAATGAACCTTTGTTTATAGATTGAAACCTTTGTATTGTAAGTAACTTAATATTGAATATTTTATTATTTTATTTCTTTTAAAGTAATAATATCTTTTATTATATTGTGTAAGAGTAGAATAGTTCTTCATAATGTATAAAAGTTTTAATTTTCTTAAAATGTTAAACAAACTTTTTAATTTTATTCTGAGAAAAGCCAAATATTATTTTGTTTAAATTTAATCTCCCAAAAAACAAATAAAACATAAAATATTAAAAACATTTAATATCCATAAAATCAAAGTCGGTCTATATAGAGTCGCGCTATTCGGCCATATTGCTTTGACGTGTTGTGACGTCACATCTTCCATTTTTCGGCCATGTTGTTCAGTGCCGGAGATATACAGTTTATTGTATTAGTAGAACAACCGTTTACACAACAGTTTTTAATTATTGTTAAGTTGTAAATTCTTTTACTTTAAATAAAAAACATTGGGAATTACATCTTTTAACAAATATCATTTCCAAAACAATGCAAAATGAAATGCGCAAATTCTAGACGCCACTGGATTGATCATCAGCTTTGATTTTACCCATTCTTGACAACTTTTCTCCGTGGAGTGCCCTTTCTTGCGTCCCCGACCTCAAACCGCCTAAAAGTTGAGGATATGTCGCAACCTTATAAATATAAACTAACCTTGCATAAAATCACTTCGTAACCTAAATAAAAAAAAATTAAACCAAAATTGGCTCCTGGGCGATATACGCACATCTATATTAGCTTTGTTCGCGGGTCTAGTAATGAACTGATTCTGAACCAGAACCGAACTGGTTTAGAATTGTTTTAAAGCGCATGTCTAGTTATTTATTAGTTCGGAATTTTTTAGTTACCGCGAACGATTTTCTATACAGCTGAGGATGTATTCTAACCTAGCCTTTTGGTTAGGATTTTTCATGGTTAAATTGGATACTACACAAAAAAAAAAAATTAAAACAAAAGGTAAATTGTTATACTGTCGAAAGCCACTCGAGGTGTCTCGGCGGAAGACGAGGGATTCCTGCCTCCTCTTGTTTTTAACATAAGTAGGTATGCGTATTTAACTAAAGATAAAATTCAAACAACAAAAAATGGTAAAATCTGGTAATATTGTCTATATTTTTTAATTGAATCTTTATTTATTTTATTGTATACATACATTCATACGGAATACAGTTAATAATCCTTTTTTATATACGCTCAGAATCACAAAAATATAAAAAAATATTCTACAGGTATATTAACCCGCATAAAAAGTGGCAGAAACAAATAAACTGTAGTACAACGGTTTATTTCTGTATCACAAAAACAGAAAACAGCAGACCATGTCGACAACAAAAATCCCAGGACTGCTAATCAGGTTACGAACCGGTAACGAACTGATTCCATTGTAACCCGCGAACACAGAACTGTTACTAAAAATTCAGGATTTTACTAACCGCTAAAGATGCTTTTTCACTGCGCATGCGAATAGTCCCAGAACCGGTTCAGAATCGAACCCGCGAACAAAGCTATTATATTTGCATAAAAGTTTCTTGTTTTTAAATTTATTAGCATTGTGTCTATCTCTATCGTTATATAAAATATGCATACATTTTGGTATTAAGGTGGGTGTGTGTTCACTAACTTTAACGCCTATCTTTAAGGGGGTAATTCTGCAACGAAAATTAGGAAAAAAACTTTATTTGAACCTAACATGTCCCAAATGTCCTACTTTTGAACTAAGGGGTGTTAAAAGTTTTAAAAATATAATTTTTATCATATTTCAGATATTCTTAAATAAATTTTTGGCGTACAAAAGGAAAAATGACTTTTTACCAGTGTCGTATGTGAGGAATTTACTATAAATATTTTTTGTAAAAAATGGGCCTCTTTATTTAAAAAAAAATAAAAATAACTATTTCTAGTTCTTATTTAGTTTAAAACAAATTGACTTTCTTTTATTTATTGTACGGTTTAAATCAAATTCTGCAGTAAAAAGTCACCTTTATTAATTATTCTTTAATTAGATCGGGATTTAACCATGCCAAGAAGTGGTTCATTTAATAAAAATATTCAAAAATTAAATTTATTAAAAACTTAGGAGGAATACACAGAATATTTTTATTTTAGAAAAATGCAGTAGCGTACATTTTTCTTTAAATAAATACCTTTAAACTCCCATGGACGACGCTGGTAAAATTCATTTTTTCCTATTTGTCAAACAATGTATTCAAATAATTATAAGACGACTTTTAAGTTTTTAAAAGTATCTGAATATTATACAAGTTTCAATAAAAGAACAATATTTTTTAAAATTTTAAACAATCCGTATCCAAAAACCAAGACGTTTAGGACATAGATTCAGATAAAGTTTTGTCCCTATTTTAAATTGTAAAATTACCCTTAAAGCTGGTAGAAGCACTGGATACCCTGTATAAAAATTACTTCCATAAGTTAAACTTTAACTTAATTAAGGCCTTAAAACAAATTATTAGCTGCATCTGGCCAGTATATAACATCATCTTTTTTTTAAGACCATTTTATTTAAATTACTGAGTAACATTACTGCAGTCAAGTTTGTTTTTAAACTTAAGCAGTTGTATAATTAAATATATACTAGAATTTGTATTTACAAAAGTAATATATCTAAATCTGTATCTATATCTATTATTTTAACATTAAATAAAGCAATAGTACACACAAAGATGTGCTCAAGCACACAGCTACAATAATTTCTTGAAATGAATTTTTCTCGTTTACATACGTCTAAATTAAATTTTTTATTTTAAATGGGTAGGTTTGTTAAAGAAACATCGGAAATTTCTGGTTCTAAAAACCAGTCAATCTAATTTTATTTTTTTTGTCGGTTTTTTTTTTGTTAATTTATTTAATATTTAATAATAATATTAATTTTGTAATTTTTATTTTTTAATTTTTTCTAAACCTCATCCACTAAGTGCGGTACATTTTTTCTATTTTCTAAATTTCACATAATCCAACCTTCTCGAACCTTTTACCACAGTATAATTACGCCAGTATTTTCTATAAATTTAGTTGAGAATCAACACACAAAATTTATTTTTGCGGAGATATATATTTCTGTGATAATAAAAGTTGCCAACGATTTTTATTATTTGACTCTTTTTTTTCATTTGCATATAAACGGTAATTTTATTTTTCCATTTGCCAAATAAAAACTTTTATTTCACATAAAATAATAAAGCATTTTTGTCCCCATATTTACGATGGAAGATAAGCATAAATCATAACCCAAATAATATTTTTGTTATAATAAATTCATAACGATAACTGTTTATATTAAACGATTTTGCGGATTATTTTTTTACTCTAACAATTTTTTGTTCGTGCTGGGAAAATATATGGTTGAAATAACATATATTTAGAAAAAGTAAAGAAAAAAAGGGGTTAACGATCTAACCACATCTTAAAATATTATATAATATCGTCAGTGCCGCATTAAGAGTCTTTGATGCCCTAAGCAATGTACTTCGGTGGGGCAACCTATCGTGAAAATTAAGGATTGTCATGTCTACGAGGCCCCTTTCATGACGAAACATCTTTGAGGAACAAAAAAAATTTCCCTTTTTTGCGAGGCCCCTAAAACATACTCGAGTAGGCGAAGTTATCCGCCAGGTCCCCTTTACTTTTGTCCTGTCATATACAGCTTTTTCGTTTTTTTTGCTGATAAAGGAGCTGTACTGGTCTTTTTATCCTCGGATATTAAGGAAAGACTTGACTAGTAGTAGGAAGTACTATTACTACAAAAGTGTATTTTAAGGTCCTGCGTGATTCCTAAACTTTTTTTTCTTCATTTTTGCTTGTGGTTACATTTACTTATGGTGACTGAGAGAGCGAGAGAGAACATGTCTGTGACGGAGGAAAATGGTTTAACCGAAACTGATATCTGAATTTTCGGTCTGCAGTTTTGTAGCATATGCACACAGCAACATTGCATAACCGGCCAGTTAAGTTTTGTGCTTACTGAGTAGTCGCTTGGGGTCATAGATAATCTACATTTAGATCCGCAGTGGCAAAAAGCATTTTTCGGATTTTTACGAACTCGCGCAGTTAACAAATGAATGGGTGGACGAACATGCGCACTTAAAAGCCGTGGCAAAATACGAACACCGGCACCCTGTACCATCCGTCCGCGGTCTGACCGTGATGCTCATTAGCTACCGTACTTCGAACAAAAACCAGGACGCCTTTGAAAAATTCTTTCCGATAATGCGGATAGTCTGTTTGCGTTCACCCTCGATTTGCTTGCGCACAAACCGGTTTTTTCGCCAATGAAATGTAACTTTTGTTTCGCGCAGGTAAACATTGGCAGTTCATCGAGATCAGTGCTCGGGGTTGGGTTGTTCTGATTCTGGCACTAACTTAAACTGGTCTTATACGGCAACCATTTATCCCAACTTATTGCCATAACTTTCAGAATGTCCTTATTAGGTTGTAATCCTTTAACTTGTTACATGATTCGGAATAAAACCTTCTCGAAACCAGCTTTAGTTTATGCTAGAACAAACTTACCCCGAGAGACTACTCAGCACAAAACTTAACTGGGTGATTTTGCAATGTTCTTCGGCGATATAGGATTAAACTCTAAACGTTCACTGAAACTACTTTTTGACATAAAAAGCTTGTTTTTTAGGACCCATTAATTATACAAGGTGTTCATTTCAAATAGTTACCACTTAATTATCTGCAAAAAGAGACATATTTGAATATATATGTATATATATATATATATATATATATATATATATATATATATATATATATATATATATATATATATATATATATATATTAAAGCAAAAAGGAAAAAATTCCCCACTGTCTTGGTGTATAATACAAAATATTTTACTCCCTTTAAAGACAGTTAAAAGAAAACGTCCTGCTTTTCTATGCTATCCACCACGACTCTCTCCCCAGACCGGTTTCGCCTGCCTTACAGGACTCCTCAGTGAGGCTGTATCGAGTCATGGTGAATAGCATAGGAAACCAGCGTCTTCTTATTAGACAAGTTTCGTTGTCCAGCGGTAGGATATTAAATCCTGCCGTTGATGCCCTACTGAAATCGCATTCAGTAAATACGAGCATCAATTGTAGCGGGATGGCTATGTATGTTAAAGCAAAAAGGAAAAAATTCCCCACTGTCTTGGTGTATAATACAAAATATTTTACTCCCTTTAAAGACAGTTAAAAGAAAACGTCCTGCTTTTCTATGCTATCCACCACGACTCTCTCCCCAGACCGGTTTCGCCTGCCTTACAGGACTCCTCAGTGAGGCTGTATCGAGTCATGGTGAATAGCATAGGAAACCAGCGTCTTCTTATTAGACAAGTTTCGTTGTCCAGCGGTAGGATATTAAATCCTGCCGTTGATGCCCTACTGAAATCGCATTCAGTAAATACGAGCATCAATTGTAGCGGGATGGCTATGTATGTTAAAGCAAAAAGGAAAAAATTCCCCACTGTCTTGGTGTATAATACAAAATATTTTACTCCCTTTAAAGACAGTTAAAAGAAAACGTCCTGCTTTTCTATGCTATCCACCACGACTCTCTCCCCAGACCGGTTTCGCCTGCCTTACAGGACTCCTCAGTGAGGCTGTATCGAGTCATGGTGAATAGCATAGGAAACCAGCGTCTTCTTATTAGACAAGTTTCGTTGTCCAGCGGTAGGATATTAAATCCTGCCGTTGATGCCCTACTGAAATCGCATTCAGTAAATACGAGCATCAATTGTAGCGGGATGGCTATGTATGTTAAAGCAAAAAGGAAAAAATTCCCCACTGTCTTGGTGTATAATACAAAATATTTTACTCCCTTTAAAGACAGTTAAAAGAAAACGTCCTGCTTTTCTATGCTATCCACCACGACTCTCTCCCCAGACCGGTTTCGCCTGCCTTACAGGACTCCTCAGTGAGGCTGTATCGAGTCATGGTGAATAGCATAGGAAACCAGCGTCTTCTTATTAGACAAGTTTCGTTGTCCAGCGGTAGGATATTAAATCCTGCCGTTGATGCCCTACTGAAATCGCATTCAGTAAATACGAGCATCAATTGTAGCGGGATGGCTATGTATGTTAAAGCAAAAAGGAAAAAATTCCCCACTGTCTTGGTGTATAATACAAAATATTTTACTCCCTTTAAAGACAGTTAAAAGAAAACGTCCTGCTTTTCTATGCTATCCACCACGACTCTCTCCCCAGACCGGTTTCGCCTGCCTTACAGGACTCCTCAGTGAGGCTGTATCGAGTCATGGTGAATAGCATAGGAAACCAGCGTCTTCTTATTAGACAAGTTTCGTTGTCCAGCGGTAGGATATTAAATCCTGCCGTTGATGCCCTACTGAAATCGCATTCAGTAAATACGAGCATCAATTGTAGCGGGATGGCTATGTATGTTAAAGCAAAAAGGAAAAATTCCCCACTGTCTTGGTGTATAATACAAAATATTTTACTCCCTTTAAAGACAGTTAAAAGAAAACGTCCTGCTTTTCTATGCTATCCACCACGACTCTCTCCCCAGACCGGTTTCGCCTGCCTTACAGCAGGACGTTTTCTTTTAACTGTCTTTAAAGGGAGTAAAATATTTTGTATTATACACCAAGACAGTGGGGAATTTTTTCCTTTTGCTTTAACATACATAGCCATCCCGCTACAATTGATGCTCGTATTTACTGAATGCGATTTCAGTAGGGCATCAACGGCAGGATTTAATATCCTACCGCTGGACAACGAAACTTGTCTAATAAGAAGACGCTGGTTTCCTATGCTATTCACCATGACTCGATACAGCCTCACTGAGGAGTCCTGTAAGGCAGGCGAAACCGGTCTGGGGAGAGAGTCGTGGTGGATAGCATAGAAAAGCAGGACGTTTTCTTTTAACTGTCTTTAAAGGGAGTAAAATATTTTGTATTATACACCAAGACAGTGGGGAATTTTTTCCTTTTGCTTTAACATACATAGCCATCCCGCTACAATTGATGCTCGTATTTACTGAATGCGATTTCAGTAGGGCATCAACGGCAGGATTTAATATCCTACCGCTGGACAACGAAACTTGTCTAATAAGAAGACGCTGGTTTCCTATGCTATTCACCATGACTCGATACAGCCTCACTGAGGAGTCCTGTAAGGCAGGCGAAACCGGTCTGGGGAGAGAGTCGTGGTGGATAGCATAGAAAAGCAGGACGTTTTCTTTTAACTGTCTTTAAAGGGAGTAAAATATTTTGTATTATATATATATATATATATATATATATATATATATATATATATATATATATATTGATATTATTGAGGAGGAAGGAACGTTTTTTACAAAAAATTGGACGGTGCCCCTTCAACCATCCATTCCACAATTCATAAATGGAAAAAGGCGTTGAGTAATACACCATTTTAAAGTTCCTGACGAGTACTTTATAACCCCAAAGCATAAGGACAATATCTTTTCTTATAACAAAATGGCGGTACTTTCAAAATTATCTAGATGCCTAGGTGCTTCATTAAGAAAATATACACTTTTTATCATACTCTGTATATTATTACTAGTATTACCATAAAAAGATTTAAGAAAATACCACATTAAGTACATCTAACTTTATTAGTTTTGGAAATACGGCCATCAATCAAGGTATTTGGGTTATAATATGTAAACTACCGTCATTTTGTGGTAGGTTAAGATATTGACTTTATATTCTAGGGTTAAAAAGTACTCGTCAGGAGCATTAAAAGAATCACTTGACCCCCTTCCCCTTTAGGAGTTTTGGTTTGAGGGCCCTGATGGCTATTAGAGGGGCGAGGTTTCCAATTTTTTTAAAGAAAAAACGTTCTCCCTTAATAAATATCTTGACGTGTTTTCGCGATTTTCTCAAATATGTCTCTTTTGCTGATAACTTGGTGGTAACTTTTTAAATGAACACCCTGTATACTTAAATGCGTTTTAATTTTCTACTTAACACCGCTTTATTTGTTTTAAAATCAGCCTACTTATTTTATATTCCTTGCCATTTCGCCATTAGGAACCTTACTGTATGTACTATATTTAAGCTGGTAAATATATAACACATTTTAACAATTTCCATTTAAAAATAATTTATTTATTGTGCACTTTTTCAGAGCTTTGAGTTTCTTTTTTTTGGTAATTTTATATATAGTTTATGCATAATCAAATGAAACCACAATGTCAATTTCATAGACATTGTTTCATACATTTTAACTTGAAATCAAATCCATCAATCCCATAATGACCAATCGCTTCATTTCCCTTTCCTCCCGGATGATCCCTCGTCCCGGCTCGGATTACTGGCACACGTCCCGCCATAATTCGGTCACGATCAAAAACGCGTCATTCCCCCGCCTCCCTGCGTCCCTCATCATTCTTGTTTGATCCAGACTCATTCTTCACTGTCATCTGACTCCTGGATCATATTGGTTATATTTTAACACCCGATATTGTCGTATCAGTGCGGATTTATGTAATTTTGTTGACTTTTTCTTTACTTCTTATTATATTTCTAACAATGTATCGGAGTTGGGTCGAATACTGAAATTTGGTATTTGAATACGAATACGAATACCGTAAAAAAGTATTCGAATACTCGGTATTCAATAATACCACGATTGGGTATTCATGTATACTGAAGAGCAAAAAAACCTTCTTTCTCTTGAAAAAGCAACTCATTCTTATTTTTCTACGTTTTTCCATAACAAAAATGCAGTGACCTACCTTGTTCTTGCTTAAAAGCAATCATTTCAAGCATACAAGAAGTCTGCCAAATTTTCCAAAAATAACTTTTCCAGTTTTTAAACTATTGACTTCACTTTTGGAATGGGGATACATGTACATACAATCTACGATTAACCAGATAGTCACGATTTAAACTGGCATAATAAAATTTATTATACAGATCCCTTTTGTGTAAAATGGAGATAAATACATATTAGTCTAAGCCTGTTCAAAATTACTTACGTATTAGGACCATAGAAACAACAGATCAAGATAGATTTAAAAAACATATTGAATTACATTTTTTTTTAATTTGTAAAACTAACTTCCTAAACTGTTAGTTTGCAAATGATGATATATATGACTTATATCAAATTTTACCCCGTCGTCGGCAAAACCACCGCGAACATGTTTTAATCCGCTTAAGATGCATAAAAAGTAACGTTATATTCATAAAATAAGTAAACAGTATTTAAATTCAGGATTTGAATACCAGAATATAGGTATTTAGGCGGGGCTAGTTGACCATAAAGGTAAGTTGGGCAATTAAAATATCCCAAAAACTATCGACCGCACGCGAAAGCATCAAATAGCATAAAGAAGGGAATGCGCGAGGAGAACTCATTGTGCGACCACTAGTGGTGACGCGGCGAGCGAGAAAAGTATCCGTGCACATTGTTTCTTTTGTGATTAAAAAGTAAAATAATTGCAAGCCGAAAAATTTTATCTGTGATAGTTAAATGTATTCCGTCGTCAATCAGGTAAGTGTTAATATTAAGTAAATTTATTGCAGTTTTAATATGTATAAAGATTTTGGATATAATTCCAACCGGTTTTATAGTAAATTTACTTTTCCTTTAAAATTTCAGGTTGGGGTTAGTTGAGCTACAGTTGCTCAACTAGCCCCACGGTTTTAAGTATAAAATGTTTTTTTTTTTTAATTTATTTAGGATCTGGATTTATAACAGTAGGACTACTAGACTCTGCTCAAGATTTAAAAAGGCTGCAACCCGAACTTTGTACAAACAACCAAGAAAACGAGCTGACCTATCTAACTTATAAATTTTCTCCGGAAATAGTTCGACCATACCCAAAGGCTGATCCAAGAAAAGGAGCCAAACACAAGATAGAGAATAGCTGCAATTTTAACAGATGCAGAAGGCATTACAAGAGAAGCAAAATAAAACTGCTTAAAAAGTTTAAAAATCGAAGATGAATTCTTAGGTATTAAATTCAATAGTTAACCTAAGCTAAGTACGTTGCTGTTTTATTAATGAGATTTGTTGTTTTCTCACTGTAAGATAATAAATATTTAAAAGGAAAATTGTCAATATGTATTTTTATTGTAAATGTACCAATATTCAAGCCATAATTTGACTATACTTTCTAAGTGCTCCACTAGCCCCATACCCTTGCTCAACTTACCTCACCTATGGGGTGCGTTGCGCATACTTGACTATCTACATTAAAATAGATGTAGCTCCTAAATTTGACTTATTAGAAAGAAATTACTATGGACACTATTAATAAGGGATAAATTGCCAATCCATCAGTATGCATTATAAGCCAATAAGACTTATGTTTGAGGAGCTATAACCGATCAAGTGAAAAATTGCTCAACTAGCCCCGCCCTACCCTACCGAAAAGATGTCATTTGGCCTTATGGTTTTGTGATTAAAATACTTACGATTTTTGGCACAATGTTTAAAAATTGCATGTTAAACATTGTGGTAAACTTGTCTGATAAAAAAGCGACGCGTTTACCCAGTCCGATACCCGAAACATTTGACATTTACAGGCTAGGTTAAAGCGCCGCTTCATTACATGACGGTATGAATATTTATGGTAGACTCGTCAAAAGGAACCCCCGTTAAAAGGTTTAAAAAGAGTTTATCATAACGTTCATTACATTACTGGCCCAAAACTATTGTTAATGAGCATTCAAAAAGGGACATGTCCATATTTTATCAACAACCGTGTTATTTTATTTTGAGATTTCCTTCTTTATTTGTATCCATGGGCGCTGGGAAGGAATGCAAGGGGGTGCACATGCACCCCCTGGCTTTTGAAAATGTATAAAAAGTAGTAAGTTTTGTCAAAAAAGTATTGATTTTAGGGATTTTCAGATGTTTTGCACCCTCCTGAAAGTCATCCCGCCGGCGCCCATGTTTATATCGTTCCACATGTCGCTTTTTATAATATGGAGGAACAATAATCAATTAAATAAGACATGTCGACTGTCCACACTGCATTAAAATTACTTTTGTATTAAATAAAATCAGACCCAATGCCCAATTGTATTTCTTATGGTATATTACTAGTTTCTATTAAAAAATTCATTACTCAGAAAATGTTTACTTGGTAATTTTTTTTATGTATTTTCATTTTAAATATCTAATAATTATTGTTATGTATTATATTCAACACAACCTAACTGAATTACCTACACTTGACTTTTGAGAAAGAGGGTTTACCTGATCGCCGTTTTTTGATCTTCAGGTTTGTTTTTCAAAAGTTGTAATATTTTTTGAAGACCAGTCGACAATAATATAAAACTGTTAAACAATTAGTCCTTGCGAAAGAAAATATATCACAAAATTATTAAGAATAACAAAAACGTAAAAAATCGATTAACGCTTGGTGACATCTGATATACAGTCTTTATGTTAGACAGACATGCCGAATTCGTCAATTCGCCGAAATAAAAACTCAATTTGCGATATGATGAAAGCCAGATGATCGGTTGCCGAAAAATCTTTTTTTCGGAATCTGTTTAGACCGATTTACACAATTCGCGAACTGAGGTAACCGGAGTTGCTCAAATGGCGAATATGAATATGTTTTGGCAGATAATCATTTTTAGTTTAATATTTTGCCGATTGCGCAATTTAGCAATGCACAATTGCCGATAGATTTGGTCATTATTTATACAATCGCCGTCTCTGCGAGTCTCAGCTTGTTATTTCTAGTAAAACGAAGGAGGCAAGTGCTGTGTTTATTTGTCTTGACTCAATCTTGCAGTGAACTAGTGCATTATTTAATCGTTTTGTATTGAAATATATATCTTTAGTGCAAATTTAATAAACATGAACGAAGCAGTGATATCATCTGTTAATAAATCCGACTTTTTTTAACAAAGTGTCATTGTATATTAATAAACCGGACAATAATTTCACTTCTCCTTTATCGGATCGGTTTCCATTTAAGTAATAAGCTGTTTCTAAGAAATAAATGTCTTTTTCCTGGATCAATAGCATTTTTAGTTGTGTACGAGGCCTGTTCATTTCTTAATTGCGCAATCGGCAAAATATTAAACTAAAAATAATTATCTGCCAAAACATATTCATATTTGCCATTTGAGCAACTCCGGATAGCTCAGTTCGCGAAATGTGTAAATCGGCTTAAACAGATTCCGATATAAGGTTTGTTCCAGCAGGCTGTCAGAAATGTTTGCAACCATTCGGATTCTGCGCACCTCAAATTTGTCGTTCCAGCAGTGCAATGTTTCTAACATTATACAATTGTTTGTTGTTCCAGCAGTAGTTTTAAGATGTTGGAACCATGTTGGAAACAGTTTAAAAAGTTTGCAAACTTTCCTCAAACATCACTGACAATTTTTAACATAACCTTTCTTGTATTGATGTATAAGCAGTATGTACGCCAAAGTCGGTCTATATAAGGTCACGACATTCGGCCGTATTGCTTTGACGTGTTATGACGTCACATCTCCCATTTTTCGGCCATGTTGTTCAGTGCCGGAGATATACAGTTTATTGTATTAGTAGAACAACCGTTTTTAATTGTTATTAAGTTGTAAATTCTTTTACTTTAAATAAAAAACATTTGGAATTACATCTTTCAACAAATATCTCTTCCAGAACAATGCAAAATGAAATGCGCAAATTCTAGACGCCACTGGATTGATATTCAGCTTTGATTTTTACCCAGTCTTGCCAACTTTTCTCCTAGAAGTGCCCTTCCTTGCATCCCCGACCTCGAACCGCCTAAAAGTTGAGGATATGTCGCAACCTTATAAATATAAACTAACCTTGATGTACGCATTGTTTATTTTTCGGTCCAGCAGAAAACTGTTCCAACATTTCTGACTAATGTTTGTAACAATTTCTGCGTTTTACGATTGTTGCTAACATGTTTGCAACATTCTGCTGGAACAATATAATAGAACATATTTTCGGTAACTGATCATTTGGCTTTGATCATATCACGAATTGAATATTTATTCCCGCGAATTGACGAATTCGGCAAATGAGTCTAACATATATAACTGGATCGAGAAATCACCAATAATATGGCATTCAACCCAGTATAAAAAAACGAAAAAAATTATATACAGTAGCTGTTTAAAACGGTTAACGGTAATTTTGTAATAAAATTGGCGCCATGCACTACTTGTATTTGTTACCATATTTTATTCGAACAGAATAAGGCAAAATGTAATTTTATTGATCACTGTTGGCCATATATGCGTTTTTGAATTATTGAATTATTTGTTCGATAAATTACTTTATATACTAACTACACCTTTAAATTCTACAAGACATAAAATAGAATTTTTAAACTAATCGTAAAAGGAGTTTTTTAAACTTATTATTACTATATTTATTCGAAATAAAATATTGATAGGTTGTTTTATTTTTAATGGGTATCTCGAAAACTGAAGGAATATCACAATTTTAATATATGACTATCTAGTTGTACTTTAGTGTATCTTTAGTGTATGGCTATTGAGATCTATCTCGAAGCTGCAGGGTGATTATTTAAATTTTGCTCATTTTTAAAACTGTCTTTGACCTGTTTGCTAATAATATTATAAAAAGGCTTCAAATAGGTTAATTTTGTAATTTTTACCTTAGCACTTTTAGGAGTAATTATGGCAGAAAAAATATTCATTTTTTTTATAAATAAATTTTATATTAAGAAATAATAATTCTAAACATATTTTCTTTATATTTTATTACCTGATGATTCCATTTTAGGCAGTGACGTTGCATGACCAAAATTAGGCGTAGACGAAGTCGTGACCGCGAGGCCTCTTTCATTTTTAAAGAGCACAAAAACAAAAGTCCTTACCTTCCACGAAAAAAATTTAAGGAGCAAAAAACTCTTCTCCTCCCCACGTTTTACAGTTTTGCAATTTCGGGCCTCCAGAATCCTTAATTTTGGTATTTTTCTATCACTTTCCATATCTTTACCTTGCCGCGAGGCACCTCCACGCGCGAGGCCGTAGGCGACCGCCTACACGGCCTACGCCTAGCTCCGCTACTGATTTGAGGCTTTGGACCATGCAGAACTTTTTACAAAAAATCACTTTTTTCAGTAAAATTAATAATAAAAAATTTTCCATATGACGCCAATTTACGTAGACAAACTGTATATTTTTATTTAAATTAAGTCTTTCCAAAGGTATATGTAGGTACGTATCATTTATTTTAAATTTTACTAAAAACAGCATTTTCCATAAATTTGCCTTTTTTATAGTAGGCCATGATAGAATTGTCATTTTCTAATTGGGTGATTTTCTCAAAAACTTCCTAATATATATTTATTACAACTAAAAATAATTAAATGCTCTAAGAAAAACTATATAAGTAAACTAATAAAAGTTTTTTTGTATCTTTAATAGGAAATACGGTAACAAAAAATAAAAATGGACAAAAGTTGAAAATCACAATGTAGCTTCGAAATGGATTGCAAGAACCTTAAACTGTTTTCACGGCAGTTATTGTTTTCTTAAAAAAAAAAAAAGAGATCAAGAGTCCTATTTTAAATTTTTGATATTCTTTACGTATTTCTCGTAAAACCATCGAATATTAAATACCCCATATAGAATCTAGTATTAATTTTTGATAAGTTTACATCCGACATTAATTGCATGATATTTATGTCAGACAAAAATTCTAGCTAATGTAAACAATAAAAACATTCTATCGGACAGAAATTTTGACCACAACCACCTGACGATAGCTGAATACATTACGTGTGTAAGCCAAAAACCGAAATAGAATAAAACAAATTTTTGACCATTTATATCAGCCAAAATTTCTGTCTGACATAAATTATCATGCAATAAATGTCAGATGTAAACCCACCATTAACTTTATTTAATTTTTTAAATTACTGTTTTACATAATTATGAATACAGTCTGTAACAGACTTACAGAGATTCCTCCTTTATTTTTTAAGTATAAGACGTGCATTTTTTTATCTTTGGACATACCACAAAGGCTAAAAGCCTCAAAACTAACGTACTATGGGTATCTTAAGCGAGGTAAGAGGGAGTTTGTTGACACGGGACTTAAATACCTAAAGATTTGGGAGTGGGGAAGGAAAGACCTCCGCAGGCAGCAGGTTCCACATTCTAGAAACTCTAGGGATAAAAGAACAAACATAGTGGGAAGTTCGGGGCCTATCCAGTTGAACCGTATAGGGATGCATACGCGCGGCACCACGAGTTTCTTTGGTGGAAACCGTGAGTGGAGGAACTATACTGGATAATTCTTCAAAGCAGAAGCCATGGAAGTACCTATAAAAAACGATAAATCCCTTACAGCCCAACGATGGGCAAGAGAGGAAAGCCTTTCTGTAAGTAAAGGATCATTAATAAGACGAATAGCGCTTCTTTGGATGGAGTCAAGAATGCTTAGGGTTGTGGGGGACGCCATGCCCCAGATATGAGAACAATATTCCAAGGGAGGTCGGATTTGGGACACATATAAAGTGTATAAATTAGAAGGGGAAAAATACTTTTGGCTCGAAAGAGAAATCCAAGCTTTTTAAAGCTGCCGTGGCTATAGATACAATGTGTTAGTTAGGGTTACTTTAAAATGTGACGCCCACAAGATTAAAGGTGTCTTTGCTTTGTAAAACTTGGGCGCTCATAAGTAGAGTATTAGTATTTGATGTCTCTTTTCGCGACAAGGAACATGATTTTGTTTTGGATGCATTGTACGAAGAAAGTATTATTTAGACTGTAAAAATTCGTCGTTAAAACATGTGTACTGATTTTTGAAATATTATACACGCCGAAGCTTCACAATATTTAAAAATATAGAAATTTAACGCAAAAGCAAAAATACTACAAACACTGTTTTTTTCAGCAACACATTTTTTACAAAAACATTTTTGAACGTAAATGAAACAACGTAGATAAAGCAATAAAAAGCTGTCAAACAAGCGATGGATCAGTTTGTCGATAGTAATTTGCAGAACATCAATGTCCGTCCATTCGGCGAACGCTTTTTGCATAAAAATTTGAATAAACATTGCAATTTATGACGAAGCACGGGGCCATTTTCGTTTAATAGGTCATTAAAAGCGCTAAGATAGACTCTGTTATTTCGTAAAAAACTGTTTTAATTAGTTTTTGATCTAGTTAGACAAAAGAAAGCAATAGTTTCAGATACAGAAGGACAATTTTTTTATTTTATTTCAATCTGGGATGTTTACTAATCAGTGTGTCTCAAAAAAAAAAAAAATTACCTCACAGCAATAATTTTTTTTTGGGATACTCTGTATACATCAAAATATTTTTAGGACATGCCTATTTGAGAATTTTGTCAATCTTGTTCAATAACAGAAATATTGGACTTTTTCGGACTATTAGGCCACCCCAAAAACAGACGTAGGCGAAGTCGTATCCGCAAGGCCCTTTTTGTCAATGAAAATAGCCCAAAAAGTTGAGGACCTAAAAAAGATCCCATACAGACTGTTTAAAAAATATATAGGGTAGGGCGGGGCTAGTTGAGCAATTTTTTACTTGGTCGATTATAGTTCCTTAAAAATAAGTCTCAATGGCTTATAATGCATACTGATGGATTACCAATTTAACCCTTATTAATAGTGTCCATAGTAATTTTTTTCTAATAAGTCGAATTTAGGAGCTACATCTATTTTGTAGATAGTCAAGTATGCCCAACGTACCCCATAGGTGAGGTAAATTGAGCAAGAGTATGGAGCTAGTGGAGCACTTAGAAAGTATAGTCAAATCATGGCTTGAATGTAAGATACGTTTACAATAAAAATACATTTTGACAATTTGCTTGTAATATTATTTATAATCTTATAGTAACAAAACAACAAATCTCATTAATAAAACAGGAACGTACCTAGCTTAGCTTAACTATTGAATTTAATATCTATCAATTCATCTTCGGTTTTTAAACTTTTTAAGCAGTTTTATTTTGCTTCTCTTGTAATGCCTTCTATATTTGTTAAAATTGCAGCTTTTCTCTACCTTCTATTTGATTTGGCTCCTTTTCTTGGACCAGCCTTTGGATATGGTCGAACCATTTACAGAGAAAATTTATAAGTTAGATAGGTCAGCTCATATTCTTTGTTGCTAGTTCGGGTTGCAGCCTCTTTTAAATCTTGAGGAGACTCTAGTAGGCTTACTGTTATAAGTCCGTATCCTAAAAATAAAAATAAAAAAAATAAAAAACATTTTATACTTAAAACCGTGGGGTTAATTGGGCAACTATAGCTCAACTAACCCCAACCTGAAATTTTAAAGGAAAAGTAAATTTATTAAAAACCGGTTAAAATTATATCCAAAATCTTTATACATATTAAAACTGCAATAAATTTACTTAAGATTAACACTTACCTGATTGAGAACGGAATACATTTAACTATTACAGATAAAATTTTCCGGCTTGCAATTATTTTACTTTTTATACACAAAATAAACAATGGGCACGGATACTTTTCTCGATCGCCGCGTCACCACTAGTGGTCGCACAATGAGTTTCCCTCGCGCAACCCCATCTTTATGCTATTTGATGCTTTCGCGTGCGGTCAATAGTTTTTGAGATATTTTGATTGCCCAACTTACCTCTTTGCTCAACTAGCCCCGCCCTACCCTACCTGCGAAGCCCCTTTATTGATTAATTATTAATAATTTAAGATTAAAGTCGAAGAGCAAAAACAAAATAAGGTTCCCACTTTTAAATACAGAACATGCGTGGGTGAACATGTACCTGCGATGCTCCTTTTCTGAAAGATTACAGAGCAAAAGTAAAAAGAACCTGCAAAAACTACATCTTTTTCATACTTTAATCAAACTTGCTACTGTTTATTCCACACAAAATTATAACATAACATGTCTTTGTCTCATATTGCATACCTTTACCTGCAAGGCTTTCTAGCTGCGAGGCCCCCTTAGGCGCGACGCCGTAGGCTACCACCTATACCGCCTACGCCTAGATATGCTACTGCCCAAAATATATGTTTTACAAGGGGTTGGAACTGTCAAAATTGTCTGGCGACTAAGGAAATATCTTCCTTTAGGTACCCAAGTAACATATCTAAAATTCAGATTTTACAAAATAACTAAAGTTGAGTTTTAATTTGTTAACCTTTGGTACTTGGCACCTGCCAAAGCTACTATGAGTCAAACTTTATAGTCTACCATCCCTTCTACCTATGTTGTAAACATACACTGACAAACTTTCAGCTTTTACAAAATAACGAAGGTCTACCGCTCACAAGCTCTTGGACTATCTTAACGCACTGTCCAGGGGTCCTACTTTGTTGTTGCTTTACTTGCCCATGAACGTTTTAAATTATAGCTAAACATGTAGAGCTAATGGTCAAAAGCAGGTTTGGTGAACCTTTTCGTATGAACGTGCCATTTTTGTATAAAAATGTAAAATGATATCCTTGGCGTGCCATGAAATACTTTTTAGAAAAAAAAGGTCATCATGTATTTTAAACTTGAAAAAGAAGCTATGGGTGTGAAATTGAATAGTCCCAGTGACTCCAAATTTTAAAGAGCAAAAAAAGGTCATCATGTATTTCAAACTTGAAAAAGAAGCCCTAGGCGTGCCATTGAATGGTTCCAGTGACGTCAAAAAACAAATTTTGACTTTCCTCCTTATGAACAACAAACTTTCCTCCTTATGAACATACTCGTGTTCCTGAATTTTTACGTCGTATGCCATTTAGGGCACGCGTGCCATTGGTTCGCCATCCCTGGTCTAAAGGTTTAACCTAACTATTGTTTTTAATTTAAAAGAAATAATAAAAATTACATTCTTTGTATTTTAGTTTATAACCTATTTTTGACTTTGATTACAATTTCGATTTTTATATTTTTTTAAGTGTCTTTTATATTTAAAAAAGATGACCAAAAACCAAAAAAATAATGTTTTTTTTTAAACACTTATTGAAATATTTCTTATAATTTTTTAGCTAGAATTGGAATCTTTCAACTCCACGCATGAACGAGTCTATGCTTAAGACCTGATCCGAAGCAGTTTCGTCTAGCAAGTATCTTCTTTTTAGCAAATCAATTAGACACTACAATATAAAACATATCCACAATTAGGTATGTTATTTACAACAGTAATAAATTTTAAATCAGATTAACCCTTCGCAACTCCCTTTATTTTTTACCGATGCATTATTTACTTCCCTTTTATTGGAAACAACAAACGTAAAAGTCGTTTTATCCCGAGTTCCGTAACAATACGCGCGGCAGCATATATCTTAGAGCCACTTTGGGGATTTAAATTTTCCGATATAAAAACAGCAATAAAAGCCCCCAGACCACAACATGCACGGTTTCGGAAAAATGAAATCTTTTTAACCGCCCTCATATGGCTTTTACACCCCGTTTCAATGTGTATAGGGTGAACAGACTTAAAACTTGAACTAATTTTATGCGGTTCAATATTTTATTTTGTCTTTTTTATTTAAGTTGGTTTTGGAAAGGTATTATGCTTTTTAAGGATATCAGTATAAATCAAAGCATTACTTGGACTTTTACTAAGTCACATCTAGGTATTTAAAAAAGAAAATACAGAAGTGTGTGTACCCGGTTCCTTTTAAAGACTCACATTTGATATACAGGATGATTTAAGACTACACTTAAACCTATCGACAGCTTCTTGATTTTATTAAAATAGAAGAAAAGTTTTTAGTACCCTGTGTTTATTTCACTAATCAGAAAAATTTAGTTTAAATAACATTTTATTTTTAAATCTATACAAGGTGTCCAAAAATTTAATAATAATATTAAAAGAACTTGTTGAACAACTCGTAAGCGTGCAAGTAATATAAAATTGACCTCAGTAAAAAATAGATGGTTTTCTAGATATTAGCACTTTAATAGTTATTTTTGTACCAAGGGCGTCAAATAGCACTTTTACGCCCTCGGCTAAAAGTTGTTGCCTGGGCTCCGCGAGGGCTATAATCAGCTGTGTGCGTAAAAGTGCTTTACTCCAGAGGGGCAAACAATATTTTTGTACGACTGAAATTAATATACAAGCATTCTCAGTAGAGAGGGGAAAATTTCCCAGCTTTTAATGTTTCAAATTGTAATCAGTATTCTTTTAGCATATGTTTAATTAAATAAGTTGTTGTTTTACCAAAAAAAGTAAGGCACTATTTACTTTTATTTTTTTTTATATATGCGGGCGTTTTTAATACTTTTTGCCTTGGGGTGTAAAAGTCCTATTTTTTTCTAAAATCAAAAATAAAATCTTACAGGGATAGTTAAATTCCGTTTACTTAAATCAAAATCTAAAAGTATACATTTTTTTGGTGTGACAATTTAAATTTTATTCAAAAAGACAATCTTGACAAATTTTAATTGCCAATATCTCAAAAATCAACGATTTTTTTTTACTCGGATCATTTTATGTTTTCCTGGATGGTTATGGGTTGTTCCATCAGCCCTTTCAGTATTATTGTTGACTTCCCGGACACCCTGTATATCTGGCACAAAGTCCTATCTTCCTTTTTGTAAAAAAAATAACTTGGGCAGATTTTACAATTAATAAACATGAGCCCTTCATGAAATGCTTCATTTTTATTCAATCTTTTTGTCGTTAATGATTTATTTCATATTTAAAGGGTATACGAGAAAAAGGAAAGACTGTCAATTTTGAATTGTATTTTGAAAAAGTAGGATCGCTTTCTTAAGGAAGTCGTCTACTAGAGACGGGCGGGCGGACGAGTCGGACCGCTCGCTGGCGCTGCGCATGTAGATAAGAGTGCATCTATTAGAAGCTCGTCGTATTGGGGCGGACTGCAGGGAATTTATGTGCTGAAAAGATTTTACGTCCGTATCTAGTGGACGCATACTTGGGGAACCAGAATAATTCCGCTTAAATAGTTTTTTGCAGTCTTTAGTTTTGACCTACCGTTTTTAAAATAAAAATTATTTTATAAATCAAGATAGTTCCTTTTAATTTTATTATATGTGTGGTAATATGTTATAAAAAGTTATGTTAAATTTTAAGTTTTAAACAAATACGCCGGAAATTATGATATTTACCTACATCTGCCCCTAAATTTTCTTAACACCATTCTGTAACACCCTGTGTATATTTTGAGTCCCTTTTTTCAGGATTTATTTTTGTTTTCTCCTATTTTTACACTACTTGGCATTGTTCGGTTAACGGCAGCCCTGTGCAAAAAAGTGCCATTTTCCGCACAGGTTATTATTAATTTACAGACATTATTTTTTTTTTGGTTTTTACATTTTCACATCCCTTATGTTACGTCACTGATTGCATTTAAAACTAATAAGTTCGATATGTAATAATACAGGGTCAATTTTAATAAACTGCATAGTTTTATAAATTACTTTAATATATAAGGTAAAGAGAATACAATCAAAATCCTCGAACAAAATAAAAATTTATAAAAAATTCACCAATAAAAACCTTAAAAATCCAAAACTTAATCCATACCTCTTTCATCCTGTATAAGAAAAAAGCTAAAAATATTTTTCTCCCTTGCAATAGCTTTTCGATACACCCCCGATCCCCGTCACCCTCTGCCCTACGGGTTACGTCGGGGAGTCGCAATTTTTCTCGCGATGCACGTGTCTAGAATAAGATCGCATTTCCAGTGTTTTGTTTCGGGCAAAAAGATGCCCTGTCTGCTAAATTTCTTTGGGCTAGGTCGATGGATGCAGAAATAATTGCTTTTTTATTGAACAGCAGGCCAGAAAAAATATATCGATTTGCGCACCACTAAAGCTTAGGGAATGGGTATCTTTTTTTTCTTTGTAACAGCCCACAAAGGCCTATGGTATCAAAGTACCGTGGATGACGGGTTATAAGATGTTTAACCCATCTTTTTCCCTGTTCCGGTAACTTTGTACAAGAACCAGAGACAACAATGAGACGAGTAACTGGTCCTAACAATTTGTCCGTTGTATTTATCTCTTTCTGGTTTAACGCAAGTTCCAATAAATATGTATTTGTCTTTCATCATGGCAGGCTATCGTAAATGGAGCAATCATCGCTTTGCCCTGGTTGCCAAGTTGTTTACAATTGCTGCATGTAAACTTTAATGTCCTCTTTTGGCTTACATCCAATTAAGAGAAAGAAAATATACCATAAATCGAATATTTTCAACTTGACAACGTTGCCGCAGGCAGTCACGCCGAAATGTTATTCGATATTTGTGTTTAATATTTGTTTGGACAGTTTGTTTACATTTTCTGTGATTTATTGTGTGTTTCGTGGTTTTTTACCTTTAATTGGACTTTGAATATTGACTTTTATTAGTGATCACAGTGTATATATTAAATTTGTGCTTTTCAACAGATAATTTAAGGTAATATTGACATGATTATCTGTAAGAAAAATCGTTATAAAAACCAAATAAATGACATTTTTAATTAGGTGTGTGTAATTATTGAACTAAACCCCAATATTTTATATTAATAAGAAACAAAAACAAGTACCTAACATTAAGGGCAAAAATAGCACAGCTATATAATTTGAATTTGGCGGGTAAACGATAAAGTCGACTCACGCGCCATCTGCGTTTACCTTTCTTGAAGACAGACAAGGAAGGCCCAGCAGCTATCTCTCTCTCGGATAATTTATTTACATTTAGTTGCTCGTCTCATTCTTGTCTCTGCAAGAACTGAAACATGCAGTAGTTTTAAAGCACCTTTTAGAAACGCAGTAGGGCAAATGTTATTTTTAAATAACTACTTCTTAAGATGTCTTTTGGCTGGGGATCGAACTGGCGACTTCTGGTTTCCGACATCAAGGCAATTAGGTAAGTTTCCTTAGCGATCCCGATACCAAAAATATATGGTTTTTGAAATATTTAAGATTTAAAATTTAATGACAAAAAGAAACTTTTTATATTGTGAACACCCAGTATAAAAAGCATAAATTTATTTTGGTTAGTTAACATTAAGAAAAGAGTATATCAAATTTTAAATGAAATAAAATTTAAAAAAAAACACTATGTGATAATATCAAAGCAGCGGTGGTAAACGGGGCGCAAGGCCTTCACTAAAGTTTTATTGAACAGGTAAATGGGGCGCAGAGATCTTGAGGTCAATAAAATCGTAAATTAAACGGGGCGCAAATGTTTTCTTTAAAGTAAAGGTATCGAAATAAAATGTAGGTCTATTTTTAAAAATTTTATTAATTGCGAAACATTTATTGCATCAAAAAATATTCTCTATCTACTATTACAATTAGAACTGAACTGATTAAGTGGTATAAAAATTATTAGTGTCAATTATAGGAATTCTTACCTGCCCTGACCCACACCCCCTCTCGGGAAGGGCTGGCGCCCCATATACCTATTATATAAACGTAACCTTACAGGCGTGCAACTAAAAGAGATATTTTCGCGCCCCGTTTACCTCCGTCCTCTCAAAGTATAAATCTGCGAGTTTTCTACGTCAAAATAGTAATCATTAAACAATCACAGGGTCAAGTATGTATAACCGCCAAAACAAACAACTGTAAATTTTTACGAAAGACAATTTAACGAAAAGGGTTGTAGAAACCTGATTCTTAAAATCGGTGTTCTCACTGTCGACTGCTAAATATTAAGAAAAGGGGATGTACGCCTTGTGTGTTGCCTATTAGTTGGTCAAATTAATTTTTATACTTATTAGCAAATTTTCTTTCCATTTTTTATTTATCTTTATGACATCTCACGAAGGCTTACTGGATGTTTAACCTATTATTGTCGTGTTCCGTCAACGTTATCCAAGCACTGAAACATGCAGTTTTTGCATTTTACAGCACCTTTTAGACAACGCGGTAGTGTCACCACGGACGTTATTTGTAAATAACTACTACCTAGGAATGGCAGAATACTACACAGTGGTTTGCCATTGCCAACTGTGAGGTGACGAGCAATGAAAAATCCGATGTCCGACTCCGAGATTCGAACCCGGATCGCTGCGGTGAGAGGTTGGCACGTTAACCCCTACACCACTGCTCGCCACGCATAAAAATGTAAAAATGTTTAAGATATTTTAAATTTTTAAAGAATTTGCGACTACAA
Source organism: Listronotus bonariensis (assembly GCA_014170235.1). Lineage (NCBI taxonomy): Eukaryota > Metazoa > Arthropoda > Insecta > Coleoptera > Curculionidae > Listronotus > Listronotus bonariensis. The sequence continues at coordinate 259,732 of JACEGR010000125.1, forward strand.
CAAAATTTAATTTTTTGATGTATATATATATATATATCATGCAGTCCATTTTTCCCATATTATTAAATGCAGACCAAAAAAATAAATATAAATATATATACCAAAAAAAATGTCGACACACTTTGTACAACAACCTACTTTTTTTGCTTAACTTAAGTTTTTGGGCTATTCGACCGTCGACGGCCGAATAGCCCGAAAAACTTAAGTTTAGCAGAAGATGGCCGCGAAAGCCTTACACAGTATGTTTTTTTAAATCATGCTTGTAAAAAAAGGTTATTTTGTAGACACTCTGTAAGTTTTAATTGTAGTGATTATAGCTATTACTCCATTTTGTTTTTAAGTTGCAACAGTGTATAAAATAAATTAAAAGCTTATATCTATGTGCATTAGGCATTTATCAGTACCATTAATCTTAATAGTTTTTTGCAATAAATGCATTTTTACATTATCATTTGATACAAAATACATGTTTCTGTTTTTCCTGGTCCATAAATTTATCAGCAATTGTTTGTGTCTTGTACCTTGGCAAAGAATAAAGATTATATCTACTTATTTATGGAGATGCTCGAATGCTAGAATTTAAATTGATAGCGTTAAAAACAAATAACCGCAAATAATTATGTGATTGTGATTTATACTCTTAGATTTTCTTATTCCTTAAAGACGTTATACACATATCGTCAGTGTAATTCGCAAAGTGCGTAATTCCATATAATCCAGATCATCAATAGAAAAGTGTTCAACTACTTTTAATTCTTTTATACTACGTTTATATCGAATAGTTGAAGCTGGCTTGAGTTAACCGCGGTTTTTAAAAGTCGCTTGAAAAAGCGATATAAACGCGCTTGAAAGTGACTTGAATCGTTCAAGTCAAGCCTAAAGCCGCTTTCAGACGGGCGACTTTTTGCAGTCGAAGTTGACCGCAAAAAGTCGATCGTTTGTGATTGATTGTCGCTACTTGCCGTTGTCATTTAACAATCATTGAAAAAGCGATTCCTTTTCATACGGGCGTTTTTCGACTGCAACCGAAGTTCTGTCGTTGATTGTCGCCGATCCCGTCGACTGACTACACGCCGACTACAACTTTTTTCTTTTCGCACGGACTACTTTCAAACTACACGGCACGGCGACAAAAACAAGTTTTGACATTGCCACTGATATTTGACAAAATGAAGCCGTTTGATCCGGATAGTTATTATATGATACAATGTATGAAATTGTCCAAGTTTTAAAAGTTTAAGAACAGGATGTACCCAAAATTTACGTGGTTTTCTTCTTTTACGCCTTCGCTTTTGGAGAAGCAACAAGACGCCGATACTTTTGTACTCAACTTCGACTGCAAAAAGTCGCCCGTCTGAAAGCGCTCTAAAAATAGTAGGGTTGACTTCACTGAAGCCGATTAAAAACAGGATATAAACGATTCAAGCGAGATTAATAACTGCCTAACTTCAGATGAATGCTTTCTCGAACGTCATCAGTGTCAATTCCATATATGATTTTAACATTTTTTAAAAACGTATGAATTGAAGAGCAGGTAAAAAATCTTTAAAACACGCTTACACAACAACAGCACAACAAACGAGACGAATTAAAAAGTGAGGTTTGTTTTTTCATTTATTTCTACGGTGAAGTTGGATGCAAAACTGCCGCATGCGTATGACGATGGCCTAAAATGCGCTTGACCTCGATTTTCAATCAACTTTCAAGCCACCGAAATAAGCACGTACACTTGGAAGTCGCTTCAAAGCAGGTTTTCTAAACATGACGTCATTAAATTTATATGAGCTAATATAACGAAAAATAACGTCAAAAAGACGTCACTTCAAAGACGTCAAAAACACGTCATCAAAATGACGTCATAATTTTGGTCTGATGACGTCCTATGACCAAAAATGACTTAAAAATGACGTTATAATGACGTCAGCTTGCTGCTTGGGTTATAAGAATCACTATTTACTATATTTATATACTTATTTACTTACTTAACATGAATAATCAGTAAGGATTGACGTATTTCTTGTTTAAAATTGCGAAATAAGGCCTCAGCTATGATACAGGCGGTGAACAGCGAGCGGCTGACCGATAAGCGTCAGATCGGTACCTCTGGTCTTTATATTGGCATATAGGAATTTTTAATCAGGCAGCTGCAATATGCATAAGCATTAGGGCGGTGCCGCTTGCAGCTGAAACTGAACAAATATTGTTAGCCGCAGTTTCTAATATAATATGTAAACTGATTTCAAAACCCCGTTCACGTTAACGGTTACTACAAACCATCGTAGCCAGTACCGGCCACCGCTGTGGAGATTTTCCGCTCTGCCGCTCGCCGCTCGCAGCTTGTATCGTGGTTGAGACCAAATGTGTAAAAAACTCATTATTTGTTCTCAAAGTAAGAAATTTTAGGCAGGGGGATTGAGAAAACTACAAGAAAATGGGTTACCCATATAACATTTTTGCCGGCAAGGCATTGGCAAAAAGGTATCAAAAAGACATCAAAAGGGCAATTGGCCGTTATTAGGCCAAGTGTTGCATAAAATGTGATGGCATCCATCATTAATAAGTTATGATGAAAAAAATGCGTTTAGGATGATGGCATCCATCATTATTAAGTTATGCTGAAAAATATGCATTTAGGATGATGACATCCACCATTAAAAGGTTTTGGCAAAAATATGCCTTTTAGATGATGGCATTACAGTATTTTTTTCCTAATGACAATAAAATGCATTTTTACCGTCCAGGGAACTAAAATGTGCATAAATAATACACATGCATGTTGTGTGTTTATGTACAGGGTGTCCCATATAAAATTAAATACTATAATTTTGAAAAACCATAAGAGATACAAGAAAAAGTTAAATGCAGAAGTTGTTCGGTGAAATGTATTTTTTTAGTATTTTTATTGTATCTCCTATGGTTTTTCCAAAATTATAATATTTAATTTTATATGGGACACCCTTCACATAAACACACATTATGCATGTGCATTATTTAGGCACATTTTAGTTCCCTGGACGATAAAAATGCATTTTATTGTCATTAGGAAAAATAATGTAATGCCATAATCTAAAAGGCATATTTTTGCCAAAACCTTTTAATGATGGATGCCATCATCCGAAAAACATTTTTTCATCATAATTTATTAATGATGGATGCCATCACATTTTCTGCAACACGTGGCCTAATAACTGCCAATTGCCCATTTTGATGTCTTTTTGATACCTTTTGCCAATGCCTTGCTGGCAAAAAATGTTATATGAGTAACAAAATTTTTGACTCATATCATTTACTCGGTCGTCAAATGTTATTAATAATTCGGTCTCTACCTAACTCGTATTTTTTGCCAATAATGTATTCTAACGTCATATACCCATAACTTTATATTTAATATAAATTTAAAAAGGTGTTTATAAATAATAAACATCAAACTTTCGGTTTACACTTTATCCCATAAAATCTGTTGAGTTTTGAATAATGTATGATAATCTTATTCCGCGAAACCGATAAAACTGCATTAAAACGGACTTAAAACGATTCGGTCGAAGGAGACGGGACGTAATAATAAAAGTTTTCTTTTCATCTGAATATAAAATTAAAATTGGATATTCATTGAAATGGACCTTATTGGTTGCGAGATAGGAATTTAATATTGTACTGTGGATGCCAGGTTTGGTTTTTTTCAAACTAAAGTATAAAGTTAGATCATAGATATTTAACTTTTAGATACTCAGTGGCTAGTTTTGGGATCTTTACGTTTTTGCTTAGTCAAAAATTCGATGCGTTTTCAAACATGAGTATTTTAAAACCAAACGGGGAAGCTGGACTATGCGTAGATAAATGTTGCCCGATAGCACGGTTAGTTTATATTTATAAGGTTGCGACATATCCTCAACTTTTAGGCGGTTCGAGGTCGGGGACGCAAGGAAGGGTACTCCACGGAGAAAAGTTGGCAAGAGTGGGTAAAATCAAAGCTGATGATCAATCCAGTGGCGTCTAGAATTTGCGCATTTCATTTTGCATTGTTTTGGAAGTAATATTTGTAGAAAGATGTAATTCCAAATGTTTTTTATTTAAAGTAAAAGAATTTACAACTTAATAATAATTAAAAACTGTTGTATAAACGGTTGTTCTACTAATACAATAAACTGTATATCTCCGGCACTGAACAATATGGCCGAAAAATGGGAGATGTGACGTCATAACACGTCAAAGCAAAATGGCCGAATGTCGTGACCTTATATAGACCGACTTTGGCCCGATAGTCCATTTGGTGCACGCCCTAGATAACCTACATTTGGATCTGCAGTGGCAAGAAGTATTTTTGGATTTTTACGACCTCGCGCAGTAAACAAAATGAATGGGTGGACGAACATGCGCACTTAAAAGCCGTGACAAAGTACAAATACCGGCACCCCGTACCCTTCGTCCGCGGCCTGACCGTGACGCTTATTAGCTACCGTACTTCGAACAGAAAACCAGGACGCCGTCGACAAATTCTTTCCGATAACGCGGATAGTTTGTTTGGCGCCAGGTGCGTTTACCCTCAACTTGCTTGCGCACAGACCGGTTTTTTCGCCCATAAAATGTAACTTTTGTTTCGCGCAGGTTATAACATTGGCAATCCATCGAGATCAGTGGTGCACGCGCGTCTGACTTTGATAACGACCGGTAATGGCTGGTGCCAAAGCCCACAAATCCGTTTTTTGCCCATGTCAAGGTGTGTCTTCACTTAGCAAAACGTATACGTCCGAATGGGCAGACGTATGCGTTCGGTTTGTGCATACATAAATATTTAAAATGATTACGTCTACCCTAATTTTATTTTTATTTTATTTAAAATTATTTATTTCTGCACTAACCAAACGCGTACGTTTGTTGCCCATTCGGCCGTATACGTTCGTTAAAATAACGTAACTAATATTTCGCGCATATTATATTCATTGGCATAACTCTTTGTTCGACCTTTTAACAGTGCGGACGTCGCGTAGGGAATTACATAATTTCACCCGGAGTTTGCGGTTAGAGGAACTGTACGGGCGTTTTTACCTTCAGAGATCGAGTAAAGAGTCACGATAAATTGATGGCTTCTTTCTTCTGGGGCTAAGCGCTGTAAACGAAGATTCCTATAGGCTGTTGGTATCCTGTTTGGTAGTGAATACGACGTATTTCTCAAATGGCGGGAAATAGATGGGCGTGCCATGGGAACTGTCAGTAGTGACAGAAATAAGTAACACCAGTAGCAGTTCATGGTTTGACAGCCGTCAATTTATGCTTTGCATCAATTTATAGAATATATTTTTTTTTAATTGTTGGGAGCTACGAGCTCGATTATCCAGATTTTTTGCCGACGAAGCCCTGAAAAGCATAGTCCGAAAGGGAGAGAGCTGGTGAATTGGACCTAAAGGGATCAATACCAAGAACAAAAAATAGAATAGAATAGAATATCCATTGGCAATTTATCTGTAGAGAAGTGAGTTAAATTACAAGATAGACAAAACCTTATATGCCTAAATACAAGAGATGTAGGTATGGCCGGTGACTTTTTTCAGACGAGGCGAATTTTGTGATTATCTACAACACAAATAATTCAAAAACAATAAACGTTTATGCAAATATAAGCCCATTAGTTCTCCTTTGTCCAATCCATCTCTAAAACAGTGGCGGCTGGTCATATGAATCAAGTGAAGCACTGATTCACCTAAAATTCTCGTATAATACTTACATATTTCTACAATGTCTTCAATTTACTTTTACTTAAAAAGAAAAAAGTTTTATTTTCCCTCGGTTAGAATTAAATATCAAATAATCAAATTACGACATTTTAAGTTTCATCAATTTATTCCAATCCAATCACTTGAGCCGCGCGCCGCCGATATTCCGATAAAGAGAGCGACCAGAGACGAGCGACGCTACTCGACATCGCCGCGCGCCGACGACCGAGAATAGAAGCACATCCCAGAAGTGTAGAAAACGATTCTCAATTTCGTTGCTGCAGGCCGCTTGTTTACGGCGGTTGCCATGGAAACGACACGTATGGTTAAGACTGAAATGCGAACCAGTGCACCGCGATTCATTGTGATTCAGTTTAGTAGTAAGGCGCTTTAGAACGTGAAAAATCGAAAAATAGGGACGACGCGCGTGGATTTTTCGCGGCTAAATATTATTATTTTATTATTATTAATAACTGTTCCGTACACGCATATTTTTTTTGTTTACTTAATATATATTTCTTTTTGTTCTAATTTTATCTTTATAATATAAGTATTAATTATAATTATTTTGTAAATAATAATTGAATTGCAAAAGGGATTTTATTTTATTCTTCTATTTTCTACGGTTTTTGTTTGCCGCGCTTTTTTAGCTTGGTCCGAGTCTATAGTAGGTTTATGGGCTCGCCAAAATTGAATACAAATCAGTACGATTTCGAAGCTGTAAAGGGCCAGTGCGTCGCCTAAGGCTATCTCGTACCCGGGTACCGCGTCGTGCCATACAAGTTATCATTAGCTGGATCCAGACCAATAAGGTAAGACTTGGACCACTAATCGTCGTTTTTCTTTCTCTTAATTTAATTAATTAATAATTAAATTTATTAACAAAAATACAGTCCACTTTAAATCGAAAACTTTTTGAACCAGTTAATTAAAAAATATTAATTACATACATTTAATGATCCTTCTTCGTCGGATTTTGTTATTTAAACCCTTTTGCTGTTTAATATTGTAAAATAATTGTAATTTTAACAGATAAAATAAATTTAATTCAGGTATTTTTATTAAAAATAATCTCACCTTTATCGATCTGAAACATACCAACGTTTTTTATAGTCGATGGTTGTTTGCTGGGTAGGCCTACTATGCTATCTTTATCCGTGTCACATTAATTTTTATTAATGCAAATTTAGGTTTATTTAATTAATTTGATTTAAAATAATTATTATTAATTGAATTATTGTAATTTTAATATAAATTATTTATTTTTACCAATTTTTGGTAGCGTTTTGAGTTTAGGCAACTTAAAAAATAATTTTCTCTTAATATTTTAATAAAAATAATTTTCTAATTTTTCGTACTTTAATAAGAAGTAACTTGTCACCTTTTAATAGTGTAATAAAAAAAAAAAAATTCAAATTTTTCATTTATATTCTTAAATATTTTTTATAATGACTGACAAAATTAAAAAATTAAAAGCTAATCGAGATGTATATGCCAATCGCATTCTAGAATTACATACTTTAGCCAAATCGGCACTTAAAGATGAATCTCATCATCTTTCTTTTAAAATGCGCTATTTGGGCCTAGAAGCTGCCTATAAATCTTTTGACAAATATCATTTGGCTGTCATTGAAGCAATCTCTACTACAGAGGGTGCAGATTTAGAAGCCGAGGACACTGTAAGAAGTACTGTCGATGGGTATTATTATGAAGTTTTAACCATTTATTCTACTCTTTTTGAAAAACCTCATGATACTGATACTGCAGATCAATCTCGAGTTCAAGCACCTAGTGTTAAATTACCTAAAATAAAATTGCCAGTTTTTAATGGAGATTTTAAAACTTGGCCTACATTTTATGATTTGTTTATAAATCTTATTGATAAAAATGACACTTTAACTAATATAGAAAAGTTTCAATACTTACTTACATGTCTTTCTGATAATGTTTTAGCAATTATTAGTGGTCTTCCAGTAACTGAGACAAATTATCCCATAGCTTTGGAAACTTTAATAAAAAGATTTCAAAATAAACGTTTATTGGCAACTCATTATTGGCAGACAATTTATAACTTAGAAAAACTTCATAATAATTCTTCACAGCTTCTTAGGCAATTATTAGATACATTTTGTGAAAACCTAGATGCATTAACTAACTTAAAATTTCCTACTGAAGAATGGGATTTTATCATGTTCAATCTTCTTTTACAAAAACTTGATTCTGATACTGTACAAAGGTTTGAGCTAGAATATAGTTGCATTGAAATGCCTACTTTCAAATTGCTGAAAGACTTTCTCCTAAAACAATGTATAGCATTTGATTCAGTAGCATTAACTACAAATTCTGTATTGGCTGAGAAGCCACCTTACAAACATAAACAAAAAAAACTTTTACTAGTTTGATTTCAAATTCTAATAAATGTTCTTTGTGCAATGCTAATCACTTTATAACTTCATGTGCTACATTTTTAAATAAACCTCCAAATGAAAGATTTACAATTGCTAAACAAAACAAACTTTGTGTTAATTGCCTTAAATCATCCCATTCTACAGTAAAATGTGATTCTACCTATACTTGTAAAAAATGTCGATTAAGACATCACAGTTTGCTTCATTTTCAATTAAATAGTGATAACCATACTTCAAATAATGAAAATAACCCAGCTCAGCGACCTCAAAATGTTCTGGTCGGTTTTTCTGGTTTGACTTCGGCTCCCGCCACCGTTCTTTTATCTACTATTAGAGTTGATATTATTGATTGTCGTGGCATGGTTCAAACTATCAGAGCTATTCTTGATAGTGGAAGCCAAAGTAATTTCATTAGTTCGAAGTGTTTTAAACGTCTAGGTCTATCAAAAATAAATTCTAATTTATCAATTAATGGACTCGGAGTAACTCCTTCGAATATTTCAGGATATGTCGATTGTCTCATTCGTCCAGAAGGTCAAGTAAATCCCAGTTTTCAGATCGAAGCTTATATTATTCCCAAAATATGCAATTCCATGCCCAATTATTCTTTTGAGGTAGATGACTGGTCTCACATCCTCAATTTAAAATTAGCTGATAAAAATTTTAACTCCCTGGAGAAATTGATATGCTCCTCGGGGCAGAGATATTTTCAGTATGTCTTCAAAGTGGTAAAAATTCGGGTCGTCCAATCAGCCGATTGCTATTGAAACAATGTTTGGTTGGGTACTGACCGGTAAAGTATCATCTCCTTCACATTCTATTACGTCATTGTGTTGTACAACTGATTTTCCTCTTGATCAGATTATTAAAAAATTTTGGGAATGTGAAGAACCTCCTTCCAAGTTAAAATTATCTCCTGATGATTCAAGGTGTGAGGAAATTTTCACCCAATCTCATTATCGCACCGAATCAGGAAGATATGTAGTTCCTCTTCCTTTTAAGGATGTGGCTTCTGAGTGTGCTGACACTCGTTTTGTGGCTCAAAGACGGTTTTTCAATTTAGAACGCCGCCTAACTCAAAATCCTGAGCTTTACAATTCATATAGGGACTTTATGAAAGACTACATTGATAGTGGTCATATGTCTATTTTGTCACATACTGATTTAAATTTAAAAGGATATTATATTCCTCATCACGCTGTTCTTCGCCCTGAAAGTAGCACCACTAAACTAAGGGTCGTCTTTGACGCAGGGGCCAAAGTTTTAAATGCTCCGTCTCTTAATGAACTTCTTTTAATAGGCCCTAAACTTCAAAAGGATATTGTTAGCATTTTGCTTAATTTTCGCCTATATACCTATGTACTAACCGCTGACATCAAACAGATGTATCGGCAAATTCTTGTTAAGCCCGAAGATCGAAAATATCAAAAATATTTTGGCGCTTTTCGCCCAAAGATCCCTTACAAGAATATATTCTTAACACTGTAACATATGGGGTGTCTTCTGCACCATATCTTGCTCTTCGTACCATTCAACAGTTAATTTTAGATGAAGGCTCACCTTATCCTTTGGCGTCAAAAGTGCTATCTTCTCAAATTTTTGTCGATGATATTCTTTCTACTTGTGACTCAATTGATGAGGCTAAAGTTCTTCAGCAAGAACTCATTCAGTTGCTCTTAAAAGGTGGTTTTGAGCTTCGTAAGTGGGCATCAAATGAACCAAGTTTATTAGATAATCTCCCCGAAAGTTCTTGTCTAATGAAGCCTTTTTCTCTGGATAAGGAAAATGATTCCTTTATCAAGGTTCTAGGTCTTCAGTGGCAACCATCATCAGACTCGTTTTCATTTCACGTTGAAGCCAAAGATTCTTCTTGCTCTAAGCGTGTGCTTCTTTCAGAACTGGCAAGGATTTATGATCCTTTGGGTTTTCTTAGCCCTGTAACCTTTTTTACTAAGCACCTAATTCAACAGCTATGGGCTACAGGTTTAGATTGGGATTCGGTTCCACCTACGACTATTAGCTCAAAATGGTTGACTTATAAATCTCAGCTACCTTCATTATCGTCAATTCTTATACCTAGACAAATATTCAATAAATCAAATTCATCATTTCAACTTCACGGATTTTCCGATGCCAGTGAAAAAGGGTACTCGGCTGTGATTTATATTCGCACTGTAAATAGCAATAATAATACAGTTAATGTCAATTTGGTTGTAGCGAAATCCAAGGTGGCTCCTTTAAAAAGGTCACACTACCTCGGCTGGAACTCTGTGGTGCTGTTTTATTGTCAGATCTGATTAATTATGTCCTCAAGTTATATTCGAATATTTCATTTAGTGTATTTGCCTGGTGCGATTCTATGGTTACTCTGTCATGGATTAAATCCTCGCCTCATCGATGGCAATGCTTTGTAGCTAATCGAGTTAGTCATATTCAGGAAAATACTTCTCCAAGTATATGGAGGTACGTTCCTTCTTCTGATAATCCGGCGGATTGTGCCTGTAGAGGATTATTTCCCTCGATTTAGTTCACCATAGGCTATGGTGGGCGGGGCCTGAGTGGTTAAGCTCTGATTCGGCAAATTGGCCTATAATTGAGCAAATTCAGGAAAATGCAGCTTTAGTTAAAAGGGAAGAAAGAAAGACTGCATTAATTGTTAATGTAGATTCTGACTTTCCCTTGTACTTGTTAAACAAATATTCATCACTTTCGAAAATAAAGCGAATTATCGCTTATGTTTTAAGATTTATAAATCGAATGAACAAGAAAGAGACTTTTTCAGGCTTTTTTGTAGAGATAGAACTACATGCAGCTCTAATTTTTCTTGTTAAACAGGTACAAATCCAAATATTTTCTGAGGAAATTAAAAATATTCAGGGAAATAAATTATTATCCAAACCTTTTAGAAGGCTTTCTCCGTTTCTGGACAAAGACGGTGTTCTTAGAGTAGGTGGGCGTTTAAATAATTCCCTTTTAAATTATGACCAAAAATTTCCTATTCTTTTACCCCGTGTTCATCGTCTAACTGATCTCCTAATACAGGAATATCATAATCTAAACTTTCACCCAGGTTTGCAAACTTTACATTTTCTAATAAGTCAGCAATTCTGGATTTTATCCCCTAAGCGGGCTATTAGATCCGTTCTTTCGAAATGTGTTAAATGCTTTAGGCTAAATCCTAAAACCATCGAACCCTATATGGGAGACCTCCCTGCTTCTCGGGTCAAACAAGTAAAACCATTTAGTTTTACTGGTGTTGATATGGCGGGACCATTTTTTATAACCATGTCTAAACGACGAGGTTCAAAGAGTCAAAAGGCATATCTCTGCCTATTTATTTGTTTTGTCACTAAGGCTGTACACCTTGAGCTGGCATCAGACTTAACCACCGATTGTTTTCTTGCTGCTCTTCGACGTTTCATTGGACGCCGTGGTCGTTGCAGTAATCTATTTAGCGATCAGGGTACAAATTTCGTGGGTGCAAACCGTGAGTTACTAAAACTTATGAAAGCAGCTGCTGAAAGAGAGAAAATCTCGTGGTCATTTAATCCCCCGCCAGTCCTCATTTTGGTGGTTTGTGGGAGGCGGCAGTCAAATCAGTAAAGACCCACTTTTTCGCGTTATTGGTAAACAAATACTCACTTATGAGGAGTTATCCACTGTATTCGTTCAAATTGAGTCAATTCTGAACTCGAGACCGCTTTGTAGTGTCAGTTCAGATCCAGCTGATCTTTCAGCTCTGACACCAGGGCATTTTTTAACCCTTGAACCTCTTACAGCGGTCCCAACTTCAGACTTAACTACGTTAAATATTAACCGCCTTAATCGTTGGCAATTAATCCAAAGGTTGTCACAAGATTTTTGGAAGCGCTGGCACCAAGAATACTTACACAACCTACAACAACGTTCCAAATGGAACAGCTCTGCACCTCCTGTTAACGTAGGTATGCTAGTTTTAATAAAAGATGAAAATGCATCTCCTTTGCATTGGAATTTAGCAAGAGTTACTGAGGTGCACAAGGGTAAAGATGGCATTTGTCGTGTCTGTACTGTAAGGACCGCTCATGGTTCCTATCAGAGGCCAGTAGTAAAACTGTGCCCCCTTCCTGTAAATTGATTAGGAAAATTAATTCTTAATTTTGGTGGGCGGAATGTTCCGTACACGCATATTTTTTTTGTTTACTTAATATATATTTCTTTTGTTCTAATTTTATCTTTATAATATAAGTATTAATTATAATTATTTTGTAAATAATAATTGAATTGCAAAAGGGATTTTATTTTAGTTCTTCTATTTTTCTACGGTTATTTGTTTGCCGCGCTTTTTTAGCTTGGTCCGAGTCTATAGTAGGTTTATGGGCTCGCCAAAATTGAATACAAATCAGTACGATTTCGAAGCTGTAAAGGGCCAGTGCGTCGCCTAAGGCTATCTCGTACCCGGGTACCGCGTCGTGCCATACAAGTTATCATTAGCTGGATCCAGACCAATAAGGTAAGACTTGGACCACTAATCGTCGTTTTTCTTTCTCTTAATTTAATTAATTAATAATTAAATTTATTAACAAAAATACAGTCCACTTTAAATCGAAAACTTTTTGAACCAGTTAATTAAAAAATGTTAATTACATACAATAACAGTATAGATTATAATGGATTCCTTTCCAATTTATGACCCAGTGTGTGTTTTGCTGGAAACACCTTTTTCAAGGTGGAATGAAAATGACCAAAACCAGCGGGGGGCATGAATTTATTAAATGTGATTCACCAACTTTAGAGGTCACGAGCCGCCACTGCTCTAAAATTATTGAAACTTTTTACTTTTAGTTGAATAATTTGCAACTAGTAGAAAATTCTTATTGTGTATACAGAGTTTACAATCACCTTAAAAACATTAATTCTCTCCAACTGTTAAGTACCTTTTTTTTTAATTTCATAATTTTTAACAAAATAATTTTGGTAGACAATTTAGCTGGCAGTCTTTTTGAAAATTTAAAATATAAATTAAAATGTCTGCTACAAAATTACAACTAGCTAAATCGTCTGCCATGTTTTTTTTTTTGGTGGCATTAACTATACTTTTTAATGTGTCCAAACGGCAGCTTTGGTACAATAGGGTAAACCGCGAATCGGATCAAACCCCTTGAAGGGGGTCATAAGACGCCACTCGCTTGCATTCCATTCAAACGCGTTTTAAAAATATTACCGTTTGATCCGATTCACCCACCGACCCTATATGCCCCGGTGTACCCTGCTGCCGAACTTAACCAAATTTTTGTACCTGTCTTACCTGAGTGACGTCACAGCTACCCTTGCTTGGATTAGTGAAGCCCCATTTTATGTAAGGTAGGTATAGGAGAGGACTCTTTGTTTGATCTCCGAACAGTGCGGACGTGCGTAGAGGACTACAAAGTTCTTCCCGGAGTGGCGATCAACGAAAGATTCACGCTAAATTGACGGCATCTTTCTTCTGGATCTAAGCGCTGTGAGCGCAGATTCCTATAGGCTGATGGTATCCTGTTTGGTGGTGAACACGAGGTATTTCTCAAATGGCGGGAAATAGATGGGCGTGCCATGGGAACTGTCAGTAGTGAAAGTGAAGGTTATACGTAACAGCAGTAGCAGATCTTGGTTTGACAGTCGACAATTTATGCATTGCTTCGAACGTTGAATTATTTGTTTTCTTTTTGGAATTTCTGGGAGCTACGAGCTCGATTATCCAGATTTTCCACCAACGAAGCCCTGAAAAGCATAGACCGGAATAGGAAGAGTGGTGGATTGGACCTGAAGGGACCAAAACCAAGAAAAAAAATAGAAATAGAATAGAATAGGTATAGGAGAGTCATTGAGCAAAATATGAGTTATTTTTAAAGTAGTTCTTTTCATTTTCTTCAAAATCATAATAACATTTAATAAAAAATAAATCCCATAATAATATAGCAATATAAACAAATATTTATTTTTTCAGTGGCGACGTCAGCTTTTTGGATTTGGGATGGCCAAGGGCGGGGAGGGCTAAAAATTGGTAGGAGGGGCCAAATGGATTTATAAAAAATTTAAATCCTTAATAAAATTTACAACCAAAAAAGTCTTCACGTCTATAAGACAAATTTAAAGTCCATTTTCTTTAAAAAGTTAACTACCTCTATTGATGTCTTTAGAATGACTGCTTTTTACATTCCACCTGCAAAGGAAGGCCAATACATATTTTAGTGGGCCTGGGCCACCCCTGCCTCAATTCTAGCGTCGCCACTGTAATGGTTTATTTAATCTGAAAACTAAACTACAAGAAAATATTCATGACGTCAAACGTACGCCCATGTCTTATCTATAAGAAATAAAAGACTAGTAAACATACTAGTTGAAAGATCACCATCAGTGCACAAAGAGGTCATGGCGACGCCATATTTGTCTAATGCTGCTTTACTGTCGACCTTACATAACAAAAGTGGCCTTCGTGGAAAGGCTTTCGACATCGATACAGCGAACTTTTAGCTATTGCAGAAAACATGAAATAAAATATTTGTTTGAATATATTTGCAGTTATACTACTAAAAATATTTTAAATATTAAAAGTAACAATCAATAAGGTAAATAATGATATTTGTGTTAAAACCATTATTTTATAAACTTAGGGAACGGCCAGATTCAAGAGCGACAGGCGTGCGATTTTTCGCAATGCGAATGCTGCATGTTAAATTGTTTAGCGATTTAAAAAAAAAAAATTGGCATTAAGTGGACATATCAACACCCACCGGGCGGACAAAAATTATAGAAGGAACAGTTTAAAAATGTAAATTCGGTGCTCTTTGATAAGAAATAAAAATCATAAAAAGTTTAAAGCAAATAAATCCGCATGCTTGTCTTCGCGGCCGCCTTTGCTATATTTCTTTTATGATATGCCGGTTGATGCAGCTGGTCATCGCACTATGGGATAGAAGTTAATTTTTTGGTCAAAATTCTGAAACTTGCCAATCTAACTTAAAACGAGGCGCTTTTTACTGGAAAAATATTATAAATTATTACAAATGCTTTTTGGAAACCTAAAACTTATTATATGTTATTATAAATTTATACAATACAATTTTTTATTGTACAAAATAAACTAAAATGTCAGCTTGTTTGGTTAATTCGGAAGTATTCCAATCAGTAATCCGATGACTATTATCTCATATGATATACAGGGTACGACAATAGGGATGATTTTTTAAATGAAATACCCTGAATATTAAATCACCACCAAAAAATCTTTTAAAATGCTTTAGGAAAATACTAATCAAATGTGTCTATCTCAATTAGTTTCGGAAATGACCATCCAAATCTGAAAAATAATTTTAAATTATTCTTAAAAGCGTAATAGAGATACATTTTCCCAACATTTTTTATTTTTTAACGTATAAAATAAATAATAACACTGTTTTTTTGGGTAGATTATGTAGAATCCATATCTTTCATTAGAATGCTTTTATCTTTTAGAATATACGGTGTAGGACAAAACATATTAAATTTTAAAATGGAAAACCTTGTAAATTATAAAAAATCTTGTATCTGTCCTTACATTTAGAAGTAGCAAAAAGTAGGAAGGCAATTGTAAGTGCAAAAACTGATAAAGAAAAAGGTAAAAAATCTTTGACAAAAGTAGCGAGACTTCGCGAGACTGCATCGGAAACACAACAATAGCTCTTATTATTTAAACTCTTTTACTTTTTTAGTAATCAAGGGTAATAATAAACTAAGTTGTATATTTATGTTTACTTAAAATATATTTTCAAGTTTCTTATTACCCCAATAGAAGTCGTCATATCCTTTTATAATTTTGCGTACATGTAGTTTGGAGTATTTACTTTGAAATACACAGCATGAGCCATTAAAATTTCAAAGTTGCATTTTGGCCAAAATAATGGATTTCTATCCCATAGTGTATTGGCGCGTGGCTGTAAAGGGTAGCGGCGCCTCTGTATAAAATATTCCGATTGCAGGCGGCCTTTTTATGTTTTTTGTATTATTTTCAAAGGGTACCGAATTTGCGCTTTTAAAATGTTCTTACTATACCACGCAACCTTCGCAATGCGAAAAATCGCTCCCCCAAAATCGCACGCTTGTCGCTCTTCAATCTGGTTGTACACTTTTATGTTACAGATCAATATTTTATACAGGGTGTCCGGAAATTACGCCACAGGATTTCTGTGGGCGACTCTGCACGGAAAATTATAAAAACAAACTTCTATACAATATTTTCGAAAACTCAAAATTAACGGAGATACAAGAAAAAAATTTTTCTAATAACTTTTTTCCTAGTGTACTGATTTTCGCCAAATTTTGCATACATATCAATAACAAATTACCCATAAACAACGCTTGTTTTCAAGGCTTGCTTTTTTAATTTTTGAAATCAGAATTTCTAATTATGCGTACGTAAATGTCTAAAGTCGTTTTTCTCGAAAATCGTTTATTTTAAGTTAATGCAACAAGTAAAAGGACCTTTTTAAAAGATTTTGTTTAAGTTATTATCCAAATTTATAAAAAGTTCCTAGTCATTTTTAAAGTAAAGGACAGTTTAGGCCCTTTGGCATTGACTACTTGCATCAAATGAATAGGGTGAATACAAAAAATCATTAGTGATACCTATGCAAAATTTGGCGAAAATCAGTACACCAGAAACAAAAAGTTATGAAAAAAATAACAAAAAAATTTTTTTAATATCCTTCGGACACCCTATAGTGAACCAGTAAACATGTGTTGTTATTTTGCTGGACAAAAATGAACTGTCTCAAGTTATAAATTTACACGTCGTTAACATTTTTAATCGTACAAAATTATTGAAAATGTCAGTTTGTTGGTTTACTTCGGAAGTTTTTAAATTAACTAAAAATATGATTTATTATAAAATGGAATTGTTTATTCTATCACTAGCAAAAAAATCTTTTCTAAACTTTAAACAAGTAAATAATTTAATGTACAGGGTGTTTCCTAATTGCGGTAAGAAAATCTAAGTGCATATTCCTGATTTAAATCAGATAACATTTTTACTTACCACTTTTTAAGAAACATACATACAACATAATAAAAGTAACAAACATACCTATTGCTTATACAGTATGATTATACAGTATGTTCACGGATGGATTTTACAGTTGAAGAATGCCGTGTACGGTAAAAGCTTTTGCCTAAAAAAAACAACTTTTACGTTAAGATATCTGTTTTTTGTTTTACAAGGACCCCAAAACATATAAAATTTTTAAAATAGACCAAGCAAAATCTGCCTTTTTTAAATATTTAACCAACAAAAAAAGGTTTTTAAATTGATACCTGTTCATGTAATTTATCTTGTTTTATTAATTAATATTATAATCAACGTCACGGTTTATTAGGTATTTTAATTGTATTTTGTTCGTAGTTTCTTTAAAACTACTTTTGAAATTTTGGGTATAAAAGGTGTAAAAAACCCTTTAAACTTTTCTTAAATTTTATTTTACATATTTTTTAGAGTATTAAATTAAGAATTAGTTAAAATTCATTGTTCTGGCTGAAATTTTAAATACTAGACTAAAAACCAGTTACAAAAATGGCACAAGCGTCATACAAATAAAGACGGCAATCAACTATCGCTGTCTAAACGCGTCGTTTACATCGTGTGCGAGCAACAAAAAGGAGAATAATTAAAAGTGAGACAGAAGTGGTGACGCAGTGGCATCTTCTTTAGTGGCGAGAACTTTTTCTTTTTTTTTTATCTTTGTACAATCCACGAAAGCTGAAAGCCTAAATACAAACGTACCGTGGCTGTCTTAAGCAGGGTAAGAGGAAGTTTGTTAACACGGGACTTAAAAACTTGAAGATTTGGGGGAAAGGAAAGACCTCCGCTGGCAGTAGGTTCCACAGTCTAGAAACTCTAGGGATAAAAGAACGAACGAAATGGGAAGTTCGGGGCCTGTCCAATTGAACTGTATAGGGATGCATACGCGCGGCACCACGAGTTTCTCTGTTGGGAGCTGCAAGAGGAGGGACTATACTGGATAATTTGTCGGAGCAGAAGCCGTAAAACTATCTATAGAAGAGCGATAGATCTCCCACAGCTCGACGATGAGCAAGAGAGGGAAGTCTTTGAGTAAGTAAAGAATTATTAATAAGACGAACAGCCCTTCTTTGAATGGCATCAAGAATGCTGAGGGTTGTAGGGGATGCCATTCCCCAGACATGAGAACAATATTCCAGAGAGGGTCGAATTTGGGACACATACAAAGTGTATAAATTGGAAGGAGAAAAATACTTTTGGCTCGGAAAAGAAATCCAAGCTTTTTGAAGCCGCGGTGGCTATAGATACAATGTATTTATGCCAGTTAAGCTTATTCTCAAATGTGACGCCCACAAGGTTAAATGTGTCCCCGCTTTGCAAAACCTGGCCACTCATAAGCAAAGGATGAGTGTTTGATGATTTTTTTCGCGACAAGGAACATGATTGTGTTTTGGATGTATTAAATTGAACGAGATTTTTGGCGCCCCAATCCAATATCAAATTGAGATCCTGTGAAAGAGATATCGGCATCGCCCTGCGTTTGCTTTCCAAGTCGGGTTGAGAGATGGGTTTGGGAACCTGAAAAGTGGAGTGAAGGGTACTATCGTCAGCATAACTATGAATTGGATTGGTACATATATGCAAAAACACATATTTTTAATTTAGCTAGATTATTAAAATAAAGGAAGCTTTTTCTAAGGCTATTTTTATTTTTTTTATTTTTAAGTTTCCCTATAGACAATAAAAATATTTGTTAACACGAATATTGTTTTTCTAAAAAGAAAACAATTTGGCAAAAACGACTTTTGGTCAATTTGTTCTATTGTAAAGTCCGTGGACATACTGTATATTAGTCCTAAGCCCATTATTAGAAAAAACTTCAAATATATTTATTATTCCAATTATTGGTCCTATTATACCACCAGCTGGCAATAAAATATGATTATAAGGCCGGTCACAGATCAGACTTTTGATATCAAAAAGCTTTTTATATGATTTATTATACCAGCAACGCGCCCAATCAGTTAAGCCTTTTATGGACAACATAATTAAATAAAAGTGACCTTAAATATAATTGCCAAAATCGCCTTTTATTCTACCAAACACTACTACTATATACCGAGTGCGATCAATATCTACGGAATATAACAAATGGAGTTCATTAGTCATGTAGAAAATAAATATATTACGGATTATTTTCCTATTACTGTACAGGGTGGGCCAAATTCGACGCTTTTCATATACAAGAAAAACCGACCTCCATTTGCGAGGCACAAATTTTAAACCAAATTTACTAGTGAAAACCGCAATTCGCTATCTTTCGTCGTTTACTCGCTACAGCGTGTTTCTTAATTTCTTGCGTTTTTTTTTATCCTTTATAACTTTTTTATTTTTAAATATTTTTTCAAATCTGTAAAAACATTTCCACAGCAACTTTTTATGCGGATTGCAGATATGATTTTATTTTTTTTTCTAGGGTGGCATATTTTTAACTTATTTATTTATTTTCGGAAATTTTAAATAAAACACACTGTATATTTTTTTACTATTAACATGGTTAATAAAATTCCGTTTTTAAAATTGTTACACTTTATATTTCTTCTCAGCCGTTTCGAAAATATCACATATTTTGTCAATTATGACTGATTTTGGTTAGATAGTAGGCCATCAAAAAAGTAATTATGTTTTACTTTAAACAATCTAGTTATAAATTTTGTTTTTTATTAACTGCAATGCCGAAAAATCATTTTTATTAATAAGTTATTAACGCAAATAGGGCTAAAAAATATTTTTTTTGGTATTTTAAATGATTTTGTTATTAAAGAATTTATGGTTTCGTCCGTTACTTTGTGACCGTACATTTTAAATTAATAAAATAAAACAAAAAATATACTTTGTTCATAGTCACTTTAATTGAATGTTTAGCCGTGACAGCTGTTTCGTAGTACAACTACATTTTCAAACGTACTGACAAACTAAAATTATTTTACTTATATATAAACAGTAATACCTAATAAAAAACATATTTTTTAAAAAAGGTTTTAAAATCAATATGGTACAGTTGTGAAATTTAAAGATTTTATTGCTACATTTTATAAAAGTTTTACAAGGGGTAGATTTCCTAGGTCAATCTGTGTGTTAAGCAGATGTACATTCTGTTTTTTATGTTTATAGATTTCAATATTTTCTAATGTATCTAGTTTTCGCCCTTTTTGTTCTACATGTAATATTTTTAGGGTATTGATTTCTGGAAATTTGTGTCCGGTTTCCAGAAAATGGTTTGCGAAATTTGATGTTGTTTTCCCTAACCTATAACATGAGTTATGTTCTTTAAACCTAGTTTCGAAATTTCTTCCCGTTTGTCCAATGTAACAGCTATTACACTCTTCACAAGTAAGCTTATAAACTCCTGATTTTTTAAATTTATTTTGTTTATCTTTCACATTAAATATCATGTTTGATAATCGATTTGATGGTTTATGTGCTATTTTCTGGTTTTGTTTAGACAGGGTGTTCGAAATTTTTTGTGATATTTGGCCAAAATAAGTTAGGGTTTTAAATGGTTGGTTTTGTTTTTCAGTTATTTTTGGGTAAATTTGGTTGAGGGTGAGTTGTTTACGTTTCTTATTAATTATAGAGTTTATTAAGGGTGGAGGATAACCATTGTTTTGAGCGATGTTTTTATAGTGTTTAATTCTTTTTCTAAATTTTCTTTGGAAAGTGGAATGGAAAATGCGCGATGTATCATTGATCTGTATGCTGACATTTTGTGGGTAATTGGATGTAAAGAATCATTAGGTATTGTAATATCAGTAAAAGTTGGTTTTCTATAGATATCAAAATTTATGGTTCCGTAGTTAGTTTTTGTTATTTTAAGATCTAAAAAGTTAATGGAGTTTTGTTGTTCTATTTCCAAAGTAAATTTAATCTTAGGGTGTATAGAGTTAATATAATTAAGAGTATTTTTTAGCTCTATCTCGTTTCCTCAAAAGCCGACAAGTATGTCATCCACATATCGGTACCAAAATATAACATTATCTGAATGTTTGGAGTTTATAAATGATTCTTCTAGTTTTGACATAAATATCTCCGCCATTAAAGGGCTTAAAGGGGAACCCATAGCTAGTCCGTCTGTTTGTTTATAAAAGTTTCCATTATATTTAAAATAATTTTTGTCCATTTTGTTATTATTTTGCCCTAGGAACTTTTCAGGTTTTATAAAAACGTGAATATTTAATGTAACAAACAATTATATTTTTATATTTTGGTAAACTAAAGATCACCATGGAAAACAAATGCCAGCTTTTAGCTAAAAGGGTTAAATTTAGCTTGTGTTTGTTTTTCATGGCCATCTTTCACTTACCTGTATACAAAAAATAATTATTGTTTTTGTAATAAAATATTATGTATTAAAAAACCTGATCAAAATGTTTTTAGGACAAAATATTAAAAAAAATCTTAGAAAACTTATAAAATGGGATCATTTTTACCCATATTTGCGTTATTAAATTATTAATATAAATAATTTTCCTTTTTGCAGTCCATAAAAAATGGAATTTTTAGCAAGATTGTTTAAAGTAAAACAAAATTACTTTTTTATGGCCTACTATCTAACCAATATTAGTTATAAAGGACAAAATATGCAATATCTCAGAAACGGCTAAAAAGAATTATAAAGTGTGGCACATTTTGGAAAGGTAATTTTTTCCCCAGTTTAACAGGGAAAAAATATACAGGGTGTTCCATTTAGAATTTCCAAAAATAAATAAATAAATAAAAAATTACAATCCGCGAAAAAAATATATCTGCATTCTGCATGCCAGACGAGAACTGGGCCAATGGTTGCGTCTTGTTAAGATTTTATTTTATTGCATTAAAATGATTTCAACCGAGTGCCAATGAACCTTTGTTTATAGATTGAAACCTTTGAATTGTAAGTAACTTAATATTGAAGATTTCATTATTTTATTTCTTTTAAAGTAATAACAACTTTTATTATATTGTGTAAGAGCAGAATAGTTCTTCATAATGTATAAAAGTTTCAATTTTCTTAAAATATTAAATAAACTTTTTAATTTTATTCTGGAGAAAAGCCAAATAATATTTTGTTTATGTTTCTTCTTTACCAAACAGTCCTTAATTGTGTTTATGGTCCAAATTAGCACCAAAATTTTGTGCGTAATAAGAAAAGAATGTGACAAGAAAAATCTCTCGACAACTCTTAACTACCGGAATCGTGGGTAAGTCATTATAAATACAGCTAAAATTATTTATGCTTCCAGGTACAAAACTAATTAAGATAACATCACAAAACTAGTTAACTTCCTTAGACTGCGTAGGTAAATAACAATAATATGTCAATCCATTAAATAAAAAAACTTCGTATAGTTATTTAAAATAAAACGCTTAAAATATTTTTTACAGGCAAAAAAATTAACTTTTCTGAATGATATAGATAGATTAGCATAAAATTTATTTTTATTTCTTTAGAAAAAAGCTAGAAAATGAATTTTGCTTTTTTTTAATCAAGATAAAGCTGCACGACACTATACTTCTTCCATATTTACTGAACAACGTTGTTGCAAGAACAATCCTATTTTTGGCCACCCCGATCACCGGATTTAATTTCTCCAAATTCTTTTTACGAGGATATGTAAAAGATGGGTGCATGTGTATTCTCTATCATAAAATTAAAATCACTTTAAAAATAATATTTGATACCTGATAAGTGGAAAATGTTTCTGAAAAAAATTTAGCGGAGTTTTGATACCTGATTTTTACAAATTTAAGTTAAAGTTGAAGTCATCGATATTTCATTTGTTTACATTCTTTAAAAACACCACAGATTACTTTAGATGTATTAGTTTTTGTAATGAAAATAAATAAATTTAACTGTTTGCTTATAAATATGCTAATTGGTTATTAAAAATTCAGTTAATAGACCATGGGTCAGTAATGAAATGGACTTTATGATAAGAACACTAAGAACCTTGTTAGGGAGTTTTTTAACTAGTTTACCATGAATATTTATACTGTTATACAGGGTGATTCAAAATTGATCACCAAACTTAAGGGGTGATTCTACTTGACAAAGAAGGGTAGAACTTCATATAATTTTTTCAAAATATCATTCGTTTTCGAGTTACAAGCCGTCAAACTTCAATTTTATTTTCGTTTTTCCGCCATATTGCATTTATTTTTTAACCAGTCCAGTTAATATTTGGCACACAAATCGAGCTTTGCATATTCTAAAATTTTAAGACAAAAGTACTTTTTTAAATACCGCCAGAGGAGCACTATACCTAAAACTTTATTAAAATTTATTTACATCAAAACTTTTCTATTTTAACAGATATCGCAAAGCTGGGGCGCCATTTTGTAGACAATCAAAAACTTAAAAAACAAGGTACTCTTTATTAAAGTTGATAAACCTTACAGTTTAGGCACCAATAGACATCAATTTCAATCAAATTACCTACATACATACATGGTGTCCAGTAACTCAACCGACAAACTTTACGGTGCGATTCTACAACAGAAAATAAGGAAAAACTTTATATAAACATATGTCCTAAACGTCTTGGTTTAGGTTTAAAAATTAAAAAAAAAGTTATTTTTATATTTAACACACCGTAGTTTAAAAACTAAGACGTTTAGGACATATGTTTATATAAAGTTTTTTCCTTATTTTCTGTTGTAGAATCGCACCGTAAAGTTTGTCGGTTGAGTTACTGGACACCATGTATGTATGTAGGTAATTTGATTGAAATTGATGAAAACTTTGATGTCTATTAATGCCTAAACGGTGAGGTTTATCGGCTTTAATAAAGAGTACCTTATTTTTTAAGTTTTTAATTGTCTATAAAATGGTGCTCCCAGCTTTGCGATATCTGTAAAAAAAGTTATGATGTAAATAAATTTTAAGTTTTAGGTAAAGTGCCCTCTGGCAGTATTTAAAAAGTACTTTTTCTGAAAATTTTAGAATCTGCAAAACTCGATTTGTGTGCCAAATATTAACTGGATTGGTTAAAAATAAATGCAATATGGCGAAAAACGAAAATAAAAATTGAAGTTTGACGGCTTGTAACTCAAAAACGAATGATAATTTGAAAAAAAAATTATATTAAGCTCTACCCTTATTTTGTCAAGTAGAATTACCCCTTAAGTTTCGTGATCGATTTTTAAATCACTTTGTATATGGAGCGGCGCTTTATTCCAACCTGTCAATGTCAAATGTTTCGGGTGCCGGACTGACTAACGCGTCACTTTTGTTGTCGGAAGGGTTTACCACAATGTTTTAAATGAAGTTTTTAAACATTTTGCTAAAAATCGTAAGTGTTACAGTTACGAAACCCGCCCAATCCGACCCCCAAAACATGTCAATGGATCTCATGGTTTCGTAACTGTAACCCTAACGATTTTTGGCACAATGTTTAAAAATTGCATGTAAAACATTGTGGTAAACTTGTCCGACAAAAAAGGACGCGTTCGCCCAGTCCGACACCCGAAACATTTGACATTGACAGGCTGGGTTAACACGCCACTTCCATATAGGGCGGTGTGCATATTCGTGGTAGACTCGTGGAAAGAAACCCCCTAAAAAGTTTTAAAAGTGTTCTTATCATAAAGCTCATTTTATTACATGCCAAGGGACTATAATTACATTTTTTTACGCAAAAACTTTAAGCTTCCCTAAAACAACTAAAAACCAGAACATTGAGCAAAAATCAATAAAGGCCAGTAAACGGTGAGTTTTTGTCTTTATCTCCTAGCTTTATTAAAATATATATTTACATTTAAACTTTTACTGTCGTTAATAAAAATTAAAAAAAATCTCTTTAAATTTACATATTACATTCACATATAGTCATTAAAAAGTCTATCCTCCAGTTAAGATAACAACATCTTAACCTGAACCTAGATATGCCCGGACCTTATACTCGTATTCTAAAAAATAATTTAAATAAATAATAGTTTAAAAAACTAAAAAACACGCTTTTATATGCAACCGAACTAAAAATTAGAAAATAATTTTTAATTAAAAAAGTTTGTCATTTCAGAGTAAAAAGCGTGGGGTGCATTTTACTATTTTTTCAAAACTTTTCCCTCATAGATATTGGCAAATAGAATAATTATAACATTTAATATATTAAGCACCCCACGCTTTTTACTCGGAAATGACAAACTTTTTTTAATTAAAAATTATTTTCTAATTTTTAGTTCGGTTGCATATAAAAGCGTGTTTTTTTAGTTTTTTTAAACTATTATTTATTTTTCATTTTTTAGTTCGATATGCATGTATGTATGTATGTAAAAATGCTCCAGTTTATTCACTAAAAATTCCTTCGCCATTTTGTCAAGAGTAGCTAAAGTTCCTTAGAAAAGTTTGGGATGTTGCCAAAAGATGGCAACACAGGTGTTGTTTTTATAATATAAAGGAATTTTTTTATCCTGGCGATTCTAACCAGGATACCGGGATACTGTTTGCAGATTATTGCATTGTCATGGGTCCTTAATACGTGTGCAAAGTTTCAAAGAAATCGAATAGCTGGAAGTTGGTAAAAATTAGGCTCAAAGATTCCGTTACATAGATAGATAGATAGATGGATAGTTACAACCCAAGTAAAAAGACATGTTAAAAAGCCTGAAACAAACAAAGTGGAGCTACAAAGTGGTATAGAAATCCATCCTTTCTGTACTAGCCTTGTATCCAAAAAAATTAATGTATCGGCTTTTTTTAAATTAAAGAATATCCTGTTACCTACATTGTTAAACTCATATGTTTTTGATGTTACCAACTTCTGAAAAATGCATTTAGTTGTAAGTATTGTAAGTATACTTAAAAATGTAAAAGATTTGCCTTTTTTATTTGTAGACCTGAAAAAGAAAATAAACATTTTCGAACTTTAATTAGCTTTAGTGTACGGCAAATGATGAGGCTATTTGCAAAAACTTGGTTATGATAACTTTATTTTTGTTCTAGTTTTTTTTCTTTAAAATGGTGACCACTTATTGACATTTAGTTAAACAGTGATTTATTAAAAGAAAACGTAAATAAAAATAGTGTTTTTTTAAAATACTTACAGTATAGTACTCAATAGGAATAAACATTCCGAAGAAAATTACAGTAATATCTACCATATTGGCAATTTGGCACATTATAGGATATTTCTATGCAAATCAAATGTGTTTAGTTTCTTATTTTTAACCTTAATTATAAACCACTTACCGGTAATTGGCTTTATAAACACTTTACGTAGCAAGTTAAGTACAGAAAAAATTTAACTGGTCTAGTTACTTTTTTTCTAAAATTTATTTATTGGAATAACTGTTTACTGATACTTAAGAAAAACGTACAGGGTTGTTTTGTGTTAAGTGATTTAATTTTAAAATAGCCCATGCAGTTGGCTTTATTTATAAGGGCAAAATATAAGTTTTGTAAAAAATAAGGACAAGGCTTTAAAACCTAAATGTAGAAGCTTTAAGAGGTTATATACAGTGAGAATTTTCATTTTTTTTTATTTTTTTTCTAATGCACATATATTTTAGAATACGCACAGAATATTTCATATCAATCCGGTGAATATTTTTAAAGTTAGACGCAAATTTGAAAAGGCGTTTCAGAGTGCTCTTATATGCTTTTCAAACTTTAAACGCGTTTTTCTCAAAATGGTGTTTTTAAAGTCGGTGACCAACATTACTCAAAAACGGCTAAACCGATTAGTCTCTAATTTTAACATGAACTTCGTAAATATATTTTTGAGTAATTTATCAAAGATTTTTCCTCACCAATAAATATATATTTTTTTAATAAACAATTTAAGGCCGAAGTTTTGGTCAAAAATCAATATTTTTTTGAGAAACCGTCATTTTGTCAAAAAAATATGTTGCATATTCCTTTGATTAATTACTAGATTTAACATGACTTTATTATCTGTAGCTTACTTTCAAATAAATATTTTTACTAGTACTAAGTCTTAAAATACATTTAAAAGATACCATAATATGTGTACAAATTTTTGGATCAATAAATTTTAAAGTTTTTTCGACCCTCTAACTTTATATAGCCCCTTAATATGATACAGGGTGCCTAAGAGATATATATGACTTATTTAAATCGCGAATTACTTTAAAACAAATAAAGTTAATTATTTTGGCAAAAAGCCCTCAATAAGTGTTTTTATCATATTTTTACCATTTTTTAGTTGTGACATTTTGTTAGCACAAAAAAAATGGCCGATTTTTTCATAAAGGGCAACTTTGTTATTTCAATTCGAATACTATATGTGTATATTTTATATATTTTTAAAAAATGTAACATATGCCATGATTATTTTAAAAAATAATGGATTTATTAATCTATAATAAACATTTAAAAAAATTAATAATACTCACTAAAAAATTAAAAAGGAGGGTAATAACATATGACATTAAAGTATAAAAAGCTTTTGTATTAACACTGAGTAGTTTAGCTTCATATGTTATTAACTGACTTCGTTTATTATTAATTTTTTATTTCTTTTAATTTTTTGGTGGGTTTTTTAATTTTTTTGAAGTCGACTTAATTTTTGCTTTTTAGTTTATTAATAATATGATTAAATCGGTAAACATTCACTAACAAAAAAACGACTAGTACCTGTTTTAGTTCGGTGAAAAGGGTAAATTTTATCCTAAGGTTGTCGATTCCGAATGTGCCCCTGATATCTTCTAGTTTCTTTAATAAGTGAGAATATTCCCTACCTAGAAGCAGGTTTGCCGCACAAACAACGTACGGTAGAGAGAAAAAATAGGTCTAGTGCCTTTCTTTCTGGCGATCCTGATCTGGTTTTTTTATGGGACTACTGCAAGACTGTCCTCTTTAAGAAAAAAAAGAATATTTAAAATCGGTCTACAAACGCCGAAGTAATTGCGTATCTAACATACACCAAAAAAACAACAAGCTAATTGGGAACCTTCTGCTTTTTGAAGTCTGTTAAAAAATTAACTCCATGGCAACTAAAAGTATTATTTGGCAATGAACATTTGGTACATACAAGTTTAGTAAATACGACAACAAAGTTATTCGTTATTCACAAAGTAAAAGTTGTAGTTAAGTTAGATAACTTTTTTATTATTTTTTAATTTTGTGAATAACATATAGTATTGTTTATGTTCAATTTAAAATGACAAAGTTTTCCTATATCGCAAAATCGACAATTTTATTTTTATGCTAAAGTAATGTTACAACCAAATAGCACGTGTATGATAAAAAAACTTTAGGAAAATCTAAGGCTTTCTGCGAAAACCGGATCTTGGTAACCCTATTTTTTCAAAATTTTCCAAGATATAGACGGGCATCCTCTATCATTTAATAATTTCCAAATTTCGTTAAGCTTTCTTAAAACTGACTATAGCACAAATTAATTACTACACAGCATAATACTACAAAGAAAACCCTTTACATAAAATAGTACTTAAAAACTGTTATAATACTAAATACATTTTTTATCTAACTTTCAGATCTGAAAGAAAATATTATGTTTATAATTAGCCGAGGTATTATATAACACTCTGTCTAAATGGGTTAACCGTATCACTTTACCACTTTAATTTACGTAAAAAATTGCTTTGATCCATATCAAATGGCTCAACCTAATTTTACAAGTAAATATTTTTTCTAATAATTAGGCCCGCGCACTTTAAGATGTTATCTTTAACTTGACTTTTATAAGCTTTAATCGCGAAATCTCGTGTGGATTATGTAAAAAGCCTTGTACTGTAACTTACCTTTGGGTATTATGGTCTCGTTATTATCGGATACGGATTTTTTTATTAGATGGGCGACTACGATTATTAGGCAACTTCGTCTTGTATCAGCGACTTCATCGAAAACTTGTATTAAGCAACTTTGTCTTGTATCAGCAACTTCATCGAAAACTGGTATTAAGCAACTTTGTCTTGTATTAGCGACTTCATCAAAAACTTGTATTAAGCAACTTTGTCTTGTATCAGCGACTTTATCGAAAACTTGTATTAGGCAACTTTGTGTTGAATCAACGACTTTATCGAAAACTTGTATTAGGCAACTTCGTGTTGAATCAGCGACTTTATCTAAAACTGGTATTAAGCAACTTCGTCTTGTATAAGCGACTTTATCAAAAACTTCTATTAGTCAACTTCGTCTTGTATCAGCCACTTCATCGAAAACTTGTATTAAGCAACTTCGTCTTGTATCAGCGACTTTATCGAAAATTTGTATTAGGCAACTTCGTCTTGCCCTTTGAATTTGTTTGTCATTTGTTTCTGACTGTTGTTGCTTTAAGTATTGCGAAAACTTGTATTAAGCAACTTCGTCTTGTATCAGCGACTTTATCGAAAACTTGTATTAGGCAACTTCGTCTTGCCCTTTGAATTTGTTTGTCATTTGTTTCTGACTGTTGTTGCTTTAAGTATTGCGAAAACTTGTATTAAGCAACTTCCTCTTGTATCAGCGACTTTATCGAAAACTTGTATTAGGCAACTTCGTCTTGCCCTTTGAATTTGTTTGTCATTTGTTTCTGACTGTTGTTGCTTTAAGTATTGCGAAAACTTGTATTAAGCAACTTCGTCTTGTATCAGCGACTTTATCGAAAACTTGTATTAGGCAACTTCGTCTTGCCCTTTGAATTTGTTTGTCATTTGTTTTTGACATGTTGCTTTAAGTATTACATTCTATAAATATTTTTCCATGACCTATAAAAAAATCTGTATTTTTAATCGTTAATATGAAGGCAAAGTACTACATGCCAGTACACTGCATAAAGTGTTATAAAAAAGTAACTTTTTTAACAGTTCGACGCATTTTTTCACACTCTGAATTAGTGTTTTGTTTCCATGCCTACTACAATTAATTTAAATCTTAATTTATGCTACGCAAAAGCAAAGTAAACGAGTCACCGACTAAACTAAAGATCATGATTTCACCATTATTTTTTTAGTTCATGTGTCACTTGAAAATTTGACAATGTGCGAATAAATTTAATTAATAGGAATTATAGAGATTAATTAGTAATAATTAATTGTGATGACTCAGGAATTGAAAAGAAATTTATACTGTTTTGGTATCATTTCTACAAAATGCAAATACACACAAAATTTCCAACATATTCCTAAAAACATAAATAAATTGCTGCTCAATTTAACTGCAAATGGATTTTTTGGGTAATTTCAAATCGTTATTAGATACTCTTAAATTAAATGCACTCACAAAATGTGGTTTTAACCGTTTTAGTAGGTAAATTTTTTGGAAAAAGATAGCTATTCCAATTTGATTTAAGTTTTTCTTGTTTTTATTCCACAGGATGTAAAAGAAAAGCCATACCTTTTACAAAAACTTTTTCAGGAGCGACATTCTACAAAGAAAAATATTTTTTCGGATTTTTGATATATACTTTATTTTTCAACTTTTTTTTATCTTTGGACAAACCACGAAGGCTTAAAGCCTAAATACTAACGTACCGTGGGTGTCTTAAGCGAGGTAAGAGGGAGTTTGTTGACACGGGAGTTTGTTATTTGTTATTTTTTTATTTGTTTTTTTTAATATTGTCTTTTCTGCATTTAACACTTTATCACAGAGGTCCATTTTTTCAGATAATTTTAAATGTTTATAATAGACCAGGAGCGAAGCCTTTTAAAAACGTAAAAAGTGAAAAAAATTATAGTAGAATAGAACCCATTGAAAAACGTAGAAAAATACCAAGAATTAAGAGAAAAATTAATTCCAGGCGATTTAAGATCGGGTAGGGGTAGAGAAGGGGATGGGGGTGGTTTAAGTGAAAAATACGTTTGTTTTTCTTGATCTTCGGCAAAACTACAAGTCCCATATAAAAAAATTAAATGGCAAAGTTGTAGGCAATAAGAAAATCTACAACTTTCACATTTACGCTCTTTTTACATAACCTCAAAATTTATGTGAAAAATTTAAGTATGACCTACCGAGTTTTTTAAAATGACGATATATGACACTAGAATGTTCGATTGAAAATAAGGGTGCTTTTTCTATGTTAGGTCAAAATATGCTGAAAAATTATTATTTTAATTTCAAAAATTAAAGTGTGTTAGGGACATACCAAGGTAAGTTCTCACCAAATTTTGTATTTTTTCCTTCTTTTTTATAAATGATAAAAATAAAAGCAAAAAATAAGTGAAAAATTTAACAATAAATTTAATTTTTAAGAAATATCAAAGCATCTGGACCTCTTCGAATCAATTAACTTTTAAAATGAAAATTATTACAGATATATTTAGGAGTAAAGTTGTTTTACTTAGGCTTTCCAATACAAAAATCAACACACCTAGAAGTTTTGTAGTAACCTGAGATATACAGGGCGTTTCTAGAACTTATGTGCAGGGTGTCCTATTTTGGTTGCCTTATTGTAGGGGACCCCAGAGGGGATTTCTGAAGTTACTACAGTGCGTCAGAAAATATACCGTAGGATACCTTGTACTCGATTAAATACCTCCACCAAATATGAGCCCCGTATATAGAAGCGATCGTAAAAATATATAATTCAATACGATTTGAACGTTTTCTACAAGCCAAATAATAAAAATATTTTTTGATATACTTAAAAGTCTATAGCCGCTTAACGCCCCAATGAAAAGGTATACATTATATAACATTTTTTCTTCTTATCATCTAAGCTTTGCAACCCAATAGGTCTCTATGACGCTCGAGTTACTGAAAATTTTGTATCTTAGGCTCCCCTACTATGACGGAGAATCTTAATAATTATATTATTAAATATAAAATTTAATGATTTTTGCGAATCTAAGCTACTTTTTTGGTATAACTGAAGACGTTTAAAAAAATTAAAGTAGTTTCTGTTCAAATTTAATGAAATAACATTAAAATGACTGTAAATATTTATTTTACATCAAGTATAAAGTTTAGGACTTCTTTAAAATATTCCTATATAAATTATAGACTGGATGCTTTTATTGTCCTGTTTCAAGCCAACCTGACGTATAGAGTTTATTGGTCCTTAATAATTTATAGCAAAACCACCGAGACACAGACCGAACGTGAGCTGCCACCCCTTGCCATTCCCGAAATTGTACAATAATCTTGAAATAAAAGAAGAATGATTTCAATTTTTAATGACCGATAACAGATGTGGTTTTGGTATTGTATAGGAAGTTTATGGATTTACAAGAGAAACGCAGAGCTATAAAATACTCTGCGATTGGGGATTTTTAAAAATTTTATGGTTTTAGAACGCGTGGTAGAAATAACGTATGTCCTAAAAGTTTTGGCACAAAACTCATTGTCTTTAATTTTAACAAAAACAAAATAATATCAAGTTGCCTTTGAAAACAAAAGTTTATTTACTTTATTTACTGTCAGTTGAGATTTATTTATTTTGAAGTTTTCGCTTTAAGATGTCGTATAAATTAGAAATAAGAAAAAGTATCTACAAGTTAGTTGGGCGGATACCCAAAGCTGAAATCTGTCGAATATTCCAGAATGAAAACATTTCACCCAGAACCATTTATAGAACAATAGCGGAGTGCGAGCAGGGAATACCATGTCTAAATCTCCCAAAAGTGGAAGACCACGTGCATTTACCGCACAGAGGTCAGAGAGATTAAGAGAAATTGAACTGAATTCCGTCCAGGACCTCATGAGTTACATTCGAAGAAATTTGCGTCTGGTAGAGCAGAATGGGCCACTCCACATAATTCGATAGTATAGTTTAGTTAAGTACTGAGTTGTAATTTATGATAACTAGTTAGTGTTTAAATAAATTTCTTCATTAAAAAAACGATAAATATTGTGTGCCAAAACTTTTAGGACATACGTTATAGAAAATATTAAATAATACTAGTAAAATACTGGATTATTATACTGCAACTGACAGTATATTTCTATAATATGTTATTTTAATAATATTTTGCATCAAATTACACGTGTTTTGCACACTGTACGCCTAATATGTTATCAAATATATCATTTGCCTAACAAGGATCACGGCAAATGCATTTACATATGCAAATAATGGCTTTTAAAAAATATTTTCATAATGTCATTTGCCTAGGCAGAAGCCATTTGCCTAAAATAACCATTTGCCTGCGACATATACATGGTTTTTAACAGATTATACAAGTAACCAGCAGCTCCTACTATTAATAGCGATATTACAGTTACGAAACAACATTTTCCCAAGAACCATCGGAACGTCTCCGGTCTTGCCAACATCTTAACTTGATTACATAATATTTACCATATTAAACCTGCAGTTTCGATTTTTACCATCAACCCGGTTAATTTATAGCTGTCCTTGAAAAAGCATTTCCCAGACATGTCCGACGTAAGGTTGTGATAAACAAAGATGAAGTGGTTTGCGCTTAAGAGTTGACCTGCATGGTTGCAATAGTTTTATCGATCGGTTTTCCTTATGGGGAAAAATTGATTGACGTGATACTGTTTTTGATTTTTTCTTTGCAAAACTATGTTTTAAAGGTGGTCTTGTAATTCCTAACGTTTTATTTGATTTATCGTCATAATCTAAACGATTTTGCAGATAAAACGGATTTATGACGTTAACAGGGGCGTAGCTACCGCCGTATTATCCGTATCAATGATACGGGGCCCCGGGCTACAGGGGCCCCCAAACGTGTGTAAGAAAAAAGTAAGGTGCTTGAAAAGTTTGATAAGACCAAAAAAACAAAATAAAATAACCATATTGTTTGGAAAGTGCGGCCCTTTTTTATTTTTGGTGTTTTTTTGGCCCCTTAACCCGGACAGACAGCAAGACACGCTACGCCACTGACGTTAAAATAGGTTTGTTAATTATGTTCAACAAATTGATTTTTTAAGTGGTAAAGAGCTTTAAGAAGTTTCAATTTTTTTTTAAATCTTCATCATCGGTAAACATCTGCTCCGATTTTCTTTTTTAATTTCCCTTATTGTCTCCACGGTAGTCCAGTAAAGAATATCCTGGATCTAGAACCCAAAAGGCACGAGTTCCTCCTCAGGTGGATTTTTTTTAAGAAAGTAGATATTAAAAAATATCCAAAGGTCATAGTGACACCACCGCGTTGTCTAAACGGTGCTGTGAAATACAAAAACTGCATATTTCTAGTGCTTGGTCAACGTTGACGGATTAAGGGAAAAGATGGGTTAAACATCGAATAATTCGATACCTACGGTACTTTGGTACTAGGCATATGCCTTTGTGGTTATGGACAAAGACAAAAAAAACAATAAAGTTTGCATCAATGTTTTATACACGTATTAGAGGCAATCTGTTTTTAAACTTTTTCAAAAAATACAATATTATTTTATATAGGGTTCTCTCAGAGTTAAATAATTAATTTTAGCTACTTAAAAAAGTAATTTTTCCAAAAAAGTTGCCCAATATTGTGGGTAATTAAAATAATAAAAATACATTCAACACTACAGTCGTTTACCCTAAACCTAAAATTTTCAACCACTGTGGGTATAAAAACATCAAATAATATTAAAAAGTTTAAATTCTTGGGCATAGAGGCGCATTAATGACAAGGAAAAGGTAATTAAATAACTTGGTAGAAACATTTAATTATTTATTTACTGTTGATAATGAGCAGGCCTGGTTTTTTGTTTTAACTTTTTTGTATATTTTTTAGTGCGACTTTCGCCTCGACCAGTCATCATTTTTAAAATAGCGCTGATAGATTACTTTAGCCTTTAGGTATTTTGTATAATAAAAATGCCATAGGTTTATAAAAACAATAAAATAGTGGACACATTATTGTATTTATAATGAAAACCTTTACATAAATTGATTTTTCTTGTCAGTTCTATAGACTGTTAAAATAACAAATTCAACTTTGAGTACACTCTATATACAGGATTCGAATTTAAGACTAGATGAACCCCTTAGGCCTCGACTACGATACCAAGCGAAAGCGGCAAGCGAAATTTGTCAGATCTCTGTAACTGGTAGCCGGTACTGGCTACGATATTTTGTAGTTATCAGCGTTTTGAAACCAGTTTACATTCATTTAAAACGCTCCGATAATATTATTTGTTCGGTTCAAGTGGCAAGCATTGGAGCTTTTTTGCTCACGTATATTGCAACCGCCTGATTCAAAAATACAAATTCTTTTATGCCACCATAAAGATCAAAGTCAGCGCTCTCACACTTTTTGGTTTCGCTGGCCGCTGACGCTTGGTATCGTAGCCATAGGCCTAAATCTCAGGAATTTTATTATTTTATGTTGTGGTATTTATTTTAAATTAGGATTTGTTTTCTTTAAGGCC
Organism: Listronotus bonariensis; assembly: GCA_014170235.1. Lineage (NCBI taxonomy): Eukaryota > Metazoa > Arthropoda > Insecta > Coleoptera > Curculionidae > Listronotus > Listronotus bonariensis. The sequence goes on from JACEGR010000125.1 coordinate 295,126, forward strand.
GACATAATTTAATAAATATTAAAATAATTAAACCCTATACAGAGTGTACAGGTATACTATTTTTGGGCCAAGATTAATCCCGCCAAAAAGGCCGCGTTTTCGCAGGAACGAGATTGTATTTACTAAAAGTAATATATTGTCTGTCTTGTCCCTTCTTTGTCCATGTAACTGATGACCTCCGGGGTTTATATGAAAGTCATTGGGTACAGCCAGTACTTTGTTACCCAAAACTTACCAGAATTTCTTAAAACCAACTTTTTTATACACATACATTTAAAATTTTAACCGATTATAAACTGCAGCACTTGGCTTAAAAATTATGTAAAAGTTTGCAAAGTGGTTTCGAATAATTTGTGGATTAAACAAGCAGGAAAAATAACGACTAAGCAGGAATCTTTGCATTTTGATATTAAGAAAGTTGCAAATAAAATACAGAAATTAACTTAACCTAATACTGGAATATCCCCCACTCGGAATAGTCCGTACCGGCTTGACTAGAACTTAAACTCTTTTACTAAACGTCACTTAAAACATTTAATTATTTTTTCCCTTTTTTAATTTTCCTCTTCTTGGGTCCCTTTGTGTTTATATACCAAATTAAAATCGTTTGTTTTTATGTCTAAACACTCTTGACTCTGTGTGTTTCACCTATAAAATGAATCGTTTATTTCAGAAAGCCCATATCGACCAAAATTTTAGAAATTGACTCTTGGGTAAAATTGAATTGTATAGGGGTAAACACATTGTTTAGTGCAAAAATCCCCTCATCTATGCACATTAAAAACGTCTGTCGGACAGCTTCAAAACTATTTTTTATCACAAAAAATTGTTTTTGTTGAAACTTTGTAGTTTTTATTAGTTTACTCAAAATGTAATATTCTGGAGATAGGGGGTTTCTGAAATAAACGATTCAATTGTTTCCCTTCATTTACCTTGCAGACTCAAAATTTAAACTTTGACGTGTATTTTGGAAACATATGCCACTTTACGTCATTGGGACAAATATACCATATGGAACTATCTTCTTAAGACCATAAGACCAGTGGACTAAAAAAACTATTTAGGTATTTTTAAACAAACTAACTTTAACTTATTTGACTAACTAAATTTAGTACGGGCATACCCTCCACTAGGGGTAGCCCGTACGGGGGCTTAACTAGAACTTTAACTTTTTTCTGCACTTCACGTTTACTACCTACTTCTTAACTAATATTTTTCTAATTTCTTTCTCGCAACTTCCTCCCTATATTCTTAGGTAACTGTGTTTATATACAAAGTTAAACTTGGTTTTTTGGTGACTTAGCACGTTTACGCCCTTGCCCGTTCGACCTAGAAATTTACTTTGCCGGTTCGAGGTCTAAGCTTTGACATTATTTTAAATTGTTATATGTTTTACTTTAAGATGTGTTTTTCCATTATCGAAATAATTAAATAAATATTAAAATTATTAAAACTTACATACCCCCTAAACAGGGTGTTCACATTATTATTATTCTATGTTGTAGTATTTATTTTAAATTAAGATTTATTTTCTGTAAGGCCGACATAATTTAATAAATATTAAAATAATTAAACCCTATACAGAGTGTTCAGGTATACTATTTTTGGGCCAAAAAAGGCCGCGTTCTCGCAGGAACGAGATTGTATTTACTAAAAGTAATATATTGTCTGCCTTGTCCCTTCTTTGTACATGTAACTGATGACTGCCGGGGTTTATATGAACGTCAGTGGGTACAGCCAGTACTTTGTTACCCAAAATTTACCAGAATTTTTATACACATACATTTAAAATTTTAACCGATTTTAAACTGCAGCACATGGCTTAAAAATGATGTAAAAATTTGCAAAGTGGTTTCGAATAATTTGTGGATTAAACAAGCAGGAAAAATAACGACTAAGCAGGAATATTTGCATTTTGATATTAAGAAAGTTGCAAATAAAATACAGAAATTAACTTAACCTAATACTGGGATATCCCCCACTCGGAATAGTCCGTACCGGCTTATTAGAACTTAAACTCTTTTACTAAACGTCACTTAAAATATTTAATTATTCTTTTCCTTTTTAATTTCCCTCTTCTTGGGTCCTTTTGTGTTTATATACCAAATTAAAATCGTTTGTTTTTATGTCTAAACACTCTTGACTTTGTGTGTTTCACCTATAAATTTTTCTCTTCATTTACCTTGCAGACTCAAAATTTAAACTTTGACGTGTATTTTGGAAACATATGCCATTTCTCGCCACTGAAACAAATATACCATATGGAACTATCTTAAGACCATGAGACCGGTGGACCAAAAAAACTATCTTTGTATTTTTAAATAACCTAACTTTAACTTATTTGACTAACTAAATTTAGTACTGGCATACCCTCCACTAGGGGTAGCCCGTACGGGGGCTTAACTAGAACTTAACTTTAGTAATATATTGTCGGCCTTGTCCCTTCTTTGTCCATGTAACTGATGACTTCCGGGGTTTATATGAAAGTCAGTGGGTACAGTTAGTACCCAATATCCAAAATTTACCAGAATTTCTTAAAATCAACTTTTTTATACACATACATTTAAAATTTTAAGCGGATATAAACTGCAGCACTTGTCTTAAAAATTATGTAAAAATTTGCAAAGTGGTTTCGAATAATTTGTGGATTAAACAAGCAGGAAAAATAACGACTAAGCAGGAATATTTGCATTTTGATATTGAGAAAGTTGCATGCAAAACGCCTTTATAGCAATTAATTAATTAGATTTATTGGGTAATAGAAATAACATAATAAATGAATTGTGGGAGTTAAGTAAGCTATTAAATAATAATTTTGACAATTTAAAAAAGCGTTATTAACATGAGGTCGCTGCTAGAAATAATTGGCTAGTTAGTATATAAAATATTTATTTTTATTGTAAAACTTGTTAATTAATACATATTGGCATATTCAAAAATATCCAAACAGCCCGTTATTAATGATTTCCTACTTTCTCCAATTATTTTTTTTTTCAAAAGAAAGTAAACATGTGCTAATTAATATATTTATAAGATATGTTATATATAGATATGAAAAATGTATTTATTTAAAAAATCCATTTGGGTTTTAAGAGACATCTTTGAGAAAAAAAGGAAACAAATCGACAAAGTATGTTGATATTTAAAGTTACGTATTGTGTTTTAATACTTAGCCCACTTTATTAGCACTGGAGCCCGTGTCAAATTTCCGCCATCTGTTTTAATCTTTTTTAGTCAAAAACGGTTGGAGTTAGGTGGTGGACATTATTGTATATAAAATATCTATAGAACTTTACGCATAATATAAAAAGTTAGGTAGTTGCAAACTGCGCGGAATATCGTTTTTTTTCCATACGAATCCACCCGAATTTAACCAACCCTGTATCTCTTAATGTTCCCGAGAACCTAAGGGTGCCCTCGAATTTGTAACACCCTGTAAATCCACAAGAAAGTTCTTTTAAAAAGTCGTCCACTGATGTATCCATATTCGTAGAAAAAGTATAGTCTGCAACTTGCAGGAAATACTTATTTCCCTATCGTATGACTTACAGCACTCTTCTGCGGTTTGTGCTGAAAAAGATCTAGCCACACATAACCGCAACGAGTCCGCAGCCGTCTGTTTCGCTAATAAAATGTAGGGGGATGCGGTGCAAAAAGTTTTGTATTTAAAAAAATTGCAGTAATTTAAGTCAGTTATATCACGCTTTAAATTACACCTGATCGTAAAATAAACCGTCACAAATGGGGAAACACAATTTTAAACGTGGCACGGCCGTGTCTCGGTTCTGAAATAATTAAATGCCGTAGGCTTAATATCATCGCACCGTGCCCGACCATATACCCGGCATCACATTTTAACAAGTGAACACACATTACCGACCAACGGTTATACGTCATGCGCGTCGTTTAATTAATCAATTTGGATTGAACTTGTGATGTTTGTAGTTTATTTGATTAGTAGAATATTAGTTTTAAAAAAACTTATTGAAACAAAAAATTACAATGTATTCATAGGTTTTACTTATGTATTATTCACATGATGTAACAATAAAATTAATGTTAAATTTTTTATTACTTATAAAATAACTTTTTCTTGTATTGTTTGTTTACAACAACTAACCTTAAACCATTGATTTTAACATAAATACCATTTTTATACAAAATGAACTGAAATAAAAGGTCACACCATGTAAACTAAAAGCTTGGTTTGGGAAACATCGGCGCTATCTGATCCACGTATGATTTCACTCGCTGGGCATGTTTCAGACCGTACGATAAAACGTACCATCATCGTCGAAATTAAAAATTTAAACAAAATGCAACGAGACACGGTCGTGCTACGGTGTGGGTCTTGTGGAGCATCGGTGCGAGTATGTGTGGCCAGACTTTTACCTAAACTACACTTAAGTTTGGATAAAAGGTACAGAGATAAGTAGGAAAATCTGTTTTATTGAGAAAAAGAGATGTAAATTTATAAAACAATTATCCCAACCTGCATGAAAAGTGCTTTTGCATGTTTTCGAATTAATTTGCCCCACTTTCCTCTATCATAGTAAATTTGAGCTCGGTGCGGCCTTGTTGCGGTTGTGTGTGGCCAGCTTTGCGTACTAAATTCAAAAGAAGGCGCTTTTGTAATAAAAATAACCTTATTTTATTTAGTGACCCCAATGTGTCTACATTAAAGAACGATGTATTACGTTAAAAACATCGAGCGCTTTCCCACTGAGAGATTCTTTCTTTAAGACAAGATACTAAATACCACAGACTGAAATAAAATTTAATTCAATTAAGATAATTATATTAAATAAACAACTAATTCTCTTTTTGATAGTTAAGAGAGGAATTCCTGCTTATCATGTCATTCACCGAGACCTCTTTTCTCCATCGATGATGCGTTTTGCCGATCCTCATAGGACTTATCAAACTGGCTGTCCCGGGTCCAAGTTGAATAATACGAATAACAAGTGTATCTAATAAAAAAACTTTCGTTGTTCGACGGTAGGATATAATCGTACCGTTGATACCGTACTAAAAAGCATAATTCAGTGAATACTTATATTAAAGAAATAGGTTCTTTGACATAAGTCAAAGATTTTGGTATAGGTTCTTAAAATAAGAACCTATTATTTTAAAGAAAATTCATTAATATTTTGATAGAAACATTTAATATTTCTTTTGTTTAAAATCTTAAAATTTATATTTAAGATATTAAAGAGCTTAAATCATAAATCTTTAGGTTCTTATTTCTTGATTCTGATATTCTTAAAATAATACTAAGGATATTTTAATTTAAAGAATTTCTTTTACATTAAAAACATAAATTAAAGTATTTTTTCTCCCAGTTTAAGAACCACTATTATTTTAAAGTAAGAAATAAATCTTGGTTTAAAAGCACAACTATTCAAAAAGAATGCATATTTTTAAAACCTTGTATTTGCTTAAAACAAGACATTTTTTTTTGTGTGTAATACACTAATAACAGCAAAAATATCAAACGCGTAAAATAACGATTACGACGGATACGTCAACTTTAATAACTTATTTCAAACTCAATAAAATGTTTTTCAGAATTAAAAATGCAACTTTAAGAGCCTCATAACATTAAACTGATGGTTTATTTGATGGGTTATAACTCCGTTTTAGCAGTTCTACGCGTAGGTTGCATCTCCCAGAAAATTTATAGCGACACGGCGCGATATAAGAGAATTTATATCCGTATCGTAAAAATATATCAGAGTCGCTGGTAATGCACTTAGTTTCTGATTGACGGCCAATATTGACAGTTATCTGTCTTTGGGGAATAAGTTCGACGATGAGAAATCAAATATTAAGAGAAAATAACTTTCAGCGCATTACGGTGATATCAAAATCGTTTCCGGAAGAAAGGATGAATCATTTACGAAGAATAAAATAAATATGAAATTGAAAGATATGGGGTGTCCACTTAAAAACTTAACTATATAGAAGGAACCATTTTTTATTTTTAATAAGAAAAAAATCACAAAAAAGTTTAAAGCAAATAAATCGGCATGCTTGACTTCGCGGCCGCCTTTGCTATATTTCTTTTATGATATGCCGGTTGATGCAGCTGGTCATCGCACTATGGGATAGAAATTCATTTTTTGGTCAAAATTCTGAAACTTACCAATCTAACTTAAAATGGGGTGCTTTTTACTGGAAAAATATTATAAATTATTACAAATGCTTTTTGGAAACCTAAAACTTATTATATGTTATAAATTTACACCCCCTTAACATTATTATTTTTTATTGTACAAAATAAACTAAAATGTCAGCCTCTTTGGTTAATTCGGTAGTATTCTAATCAGTAATCCGATGATTATTATCTCATATGATATATTGATTACGACAATAGGTATGATTTTTTAAATGGAATACCCTGAATATTATATCACCACCAAAAAAATCTTTTAAAATGCTTTAAAAAAATACTACATTTGATGTGTCTATCTCAATTAGTTGCGGAAAGATGACCAACCAAATCTGAAAAATAATTTTAAATTATTCTTAGAAGCGTAATAGAGATACAGCTTCCCAACTTTTTTATTTTTTAACGTATAAAATAAATAAAAACACTGTTTTGTTGGGTAGATTCTGTAGAATCCATATCTTTCATTAAAATCCTTTTATCTTTTAGGATATACAGTGTAGTACAAAACATATTAAATTTTAAAATGGAAAACCTTGTAAATTATAAAAAAATCTTGTATCTGTCTTTACACTCAGAAGTAGCAAAAAGTAGAAAGGCAATTGTAAGTACAAAAACTGATTAAGAAAGAGGTAAAAAAATCTTTGACAAAAGTAGCGAGACTTCGCGAGGCTGCATCGGAAACACAACAATAGTTCTTATTATTTAAACTCTTTTACTTTTTTTAGTAAACAAGGCTAATATTAAACTAAGTAGATTAAATGTTTACTTAAAAGACATTTTCAAGTTTCTTATTACCCCAATAGAAGTCGTCATATCCTTTTATAATTTTGCGTACATGTAGTTTGGAGTATCTACTTTGAAATACACAGCATGAACCATTAAAATTTCAAAGTTGCTTTTTGGCCAAAATAATGGATTTCTATCCCATAGTGTATCGGCGCATCGCTGTAAAGGATAGCGGCCATTTTTATGTTTTTTTGTATTATTTTCAAAGGGTACCGAATTTACGCTTTTAAAATGTTCTTACTATACCTAAAAATATTTTTATTTTTAAAATTTGAAAAAAAAGTTATTTTTATGCAAGATTTTTCTTTATTTAAAATGATAAAATCTATAATGGGAGTTACGATAAAATATAGCTAGCTACAGCTATATTTAAAAAATTACCTATTTAAACAGCATAAAAACAGTAAATAAAATGTTTTTTTATCACTTTTGATTAATTGATCCCACTGATTTCGATGAATTGCCAATGTTATTACCTGCGTGAAACAAAAGTTACATTTCATGGGCGAAAAAACGGGTTTGTGCGCAAGCAAATCGAGGGTGAACGCGCCTGGCAACAGACTATCCGCATTATCGGAAAGAATTTGTTGACGGCGTCCTGGTTTTCTGTTCGGAGTACGGTAGCTAATGAGCGTCACGGTCAGACCGCGGACGGAGGGTACGGGGTGCCGGTGTTTGTATTTAACCAAGGCTTTTAAGTGCTCATGTTTGTCCACCCTCGATTTGTTTACTGCGCGAGGTCGTAAAAATCCGAAAAATGCTTCTTGCCACTGCGGGTTGTCTGTGATTGATCTAGGTATATTACATAACTATATCATCACATTGTCATGTAGTGGCAATTTAAATAAGGGAGCAGCAGGGTTGCAATTCGGTCAATTAGCTGATAGAAATGGGTATTTAGATCAAAAGTTTTAAAAATATTTTCCACATAGAAATATACGATTTTGGGTTTGTGTCTCGGCTAGAAGCAAGTGCACTTTTAAAAACAGGCATTAAATTTTAGACAAAATATTAGGCATCATAGTCTGAAAACCTTAATATAACAAAGCCAGCTCACGTTCCGCGTAACTTTATATAAAGTGACGTAACGTAAGTTCTTAAGTATTTACACTTAAACTGCAGGCATAACAAATCCGACTTTACAGCTTTTGCTTTATAGCAGATTTTTTTATGGAATCCATGATAACAACCACCAAAACACTAAACACAATTTGTAGACTAATAATTCTTCTTGTATTTTTAATTGAATTTATTCAATAATTTATGAAAATTATTTAAAAACACAATTTTAACTGTCACAACAGCAAGAAAAACTTGACTATGAATTGTCATGTTTACCCTTACTAGTTCCAAATTATGCCGATGAAGGCTTTTTAACAACAATGCCAGCCCAATTTTAAAAGCCAATTGTCAATTGACTTTAATAATTGCTTAAGTAAATATACAATGAGGACCTAAAGTTTTGCCATCCTCCTCTAAAATCAGGAGTGGGATAACGACCCTCGATTCTCGATTCGATATATAATTTTTGATCGATGGGCCCCGACCTTCGATGATTCGTTTATATTCGATCCATAACAAAGCAGCTTTGTTTTAATCGGGTTTTTTGTTCGAATAGAGACAAACAATTAAAGATCGGGGCCCATATTCTTCGATTTCGATAGAAAATTGTAAATCGAATCGAGAATCGAGGGTCGTGATTAAACTTCGTAACCGTTTGCAATATTTTAATGAAATTTAAAACTATAATATATTATCAAGGTCTACATTTTTCAAAACATTAATGATAACTTTAAATGGCAATGTGACAGCAAGGCGCCATATTGGAAAAAAATTAAATGGAAAAGAGGGTCTTGTGGCACATCACTTTAATGTCCCTGATAATTATTTTACAACCCTATAAAAGGTACAGTCAATATCTGCACCTACTACAAAATGGAGGAAGTTTAATAATTACCTAAATACCTAATTTGAATGGCAATATCTGGTACTTTCTTTAACTTTTTTAAAAAGCTTTTTATTGGTAATATAATATAAAAACTGTTACATTAAAAAAATATATATACTTTATGTTTTACCCTGTATATTATTACCAATATTACCATAAAAAAATCTTTATAAAAATTCATAAAAATACCACAATAATTATATCTAACTTTATTAGTTTCGGAAATATGACCATCTAAGTCCGGTGTTTAGGTTATTATTAGTAGTACCGCGTCAATATGTTTCAACCAATTTTGCGCCATTTTTATGTCCAAACTTTATACTCGCGGCAAAACTTAATTAAAGCTGAACCCCAGGCTATATAAGCTGCGTTAGCTTCATTTCATTAGCCATTTTTAAATGCATATAAAAACATTTTTAAGTAAAAGCTTAAAAACAAGATTTCACAAAATTTCGAACAGTATAAGCTGTGTATCCGTCATAATGGTGGAACAAATGTGTCTTAAAAATTTAATTTAATATTTTTTGTTTATATAGGTACTTACCCTAAAATGGTACCAGCTTTTTTAGAAAAATGTTTCTAATAAAAAAGCTGGTATATAGGTCAAAATATTTATTATCTTTTAAAAAATATTCCAAACAACAGTGTTATTGTCATGGATAACGCAAGCTACCACAGCCGTCTGCTACACAAAGCACCAGCTTCATCAAGTTCAAAAACTGAAATCCAGGAATATTTGTTAGAAAATGATATTTATTTTGAATTCAGTTACAAAAAAGTGCAACTTTTGGAAGTCCTAAATTCGTATGCAATTAAAAAACAATATGTATGTGACAATTTGGCTGAACAGGCTGGGCATACTATCTTACGTCCTCCTCCGTATCACTGTATTAACCCCATAGAACATTTATGGAACCAAGTAAAATCAAAGATTAAAGCAAAAATGTTACACCTACTTTAAGTCCCAGTGTTATAAATTTGATAAAAAATGTAATTACTAATATACCAGTTGAGAGCTGAAAAAATTCAGTACATTATAAAAATTGAGGACTCTTACATTTCTGTACAAAACAACATAAATCGTATTGTAATTAATCTCAACGATGACTCTGATAGTGAAACCGAATTAGATTTAGATATTTAGATAAAGATGTAATTACGTATAGATAATATAGTTATAAATTTATTTATAATTATTAAAACTTTGCATATATTTCATTTCTTAATGTAATTTTAAGATTATACCTACTAAAATAAACCATAAATTATAAATCTTTATATTATTAGAGTCCGTCCCTAATGTTCTGCCCTTTAATACCTACTGATCCGCTGTTTTATTGCTAACGGCAGGTATATTGGTCAAAAGTCAAATCGATATACTTTGAGATACACTATACTACTCACATATTTTAGAACTATTCAAGAGCTTTTGGTCAATGATTATGGTTGTTTTTGTGTGATCATATTTTTAAGAATATTTTTTCCTTTATGTGGACTAAAAAAAGTAATACTCAAAATAGCTTTGACATCTATAAAAGCTGTGCTTTTTAGATCGTTGGTTATGTACTAATATGTCAGTCTCTACACGCGATTTACCTAAATGGTTTGGTAACGTAACTGTAGTTATTATTTACGACGTCACTATAAAATTTAAAAAATGAATAAAGATAATAAATACCGCGTACTTTATCAGTTATCAGAAGCTTAAACAACGATGTTGAAATGCGAACATACAAATAACGGTTCGAAATCCCAACCATTTAAAAGATACTCCAATAAATTTGGATTATGCGACAAGATCGGCCATGTCTACAAGCAAGGAGCCATTGTCAGGTTAATTCCACCTGTAGAGATGTTCGATGCCATCGACAAGTCTTTTGAATGCCGCAGTCTCACGCGAATTTGGGGCGAGGGCCTACGCAAGCGATGGCATATTTATGGAAACCAAAAACCAGTGTTGCCAAAAAAATTATTCATGGTTTAATTTAAATTATTTAATAAAAACTAATGCATGCATGTTATTTGCGTTTCAAATTATGAAACACAGTATTGCAGCACGGTCAATCTTTAAAATTATGAAACACAGTGTTGCAGCTCGGTCAATCTATACCAATATTTAGTTTGTAGCCGCTAATCTTCGAAAAAACTAAACCGACCATAAAAACTCCTTTCCATTTAGAAACCCAAGCAGCAAGCTGACGTCTTATTGACGTATCTTTTAAGTCATTTTTGGTCACATTTGGTCAGCAAAGACGTCATAAGATGACGACAAAATGACGTTAAATTGACCTCTCTAAGTCACAGACAAAAGACGTCCCGTTAATGACGTCTTTCAGATGACAAAAAATTGACCCATATACTTTTTTTTAAGCTAAAATGATACGATATTTTATTTGAAAATTAAAATAGTAAAAACTCCTTACTGCTTGCAATTTCCTTGTACTGCAAGGTCGCATTTTTCGGGACAATGTCCAACCTGCAGATGCAGATATTTACACTAGCCGAAGATATTTCTTTCAAAGCTAACCAACCGCAGACCGGTCTCGAACTATTTTGGTCTCATCGGTACGGTGTAGGCGATAAAAAGCGAAGATGTTGAATAAACGTAGAAGTTTATTGTCCATTACGCCATCTATCGGTGGAGTATTTTTTTTTCAATTTTGTAAAATTATTAGTCTTATTTTTCTGTCATATGATATTTGGTTGGATTTTGACACGAATCATTAATGTTACAAAATTTTTCAGGCGGGTTTTCTAAACATGACGTCATTAGATTGTTATGAGCTAGTATGACGAAAAAATGACGTCGAAAAGACATCACTTCAACGACGTCAAAAACACGTTATTAAAATAACGTCATAATGACGTGAGCTTGCTGCTTGGGAAGCTACACTATTTAGGAGTGCTATAGGCTATATTCTTTAATGATTAAACAAAAATTTCAGAGAAAAATAATGACATATGTATAATAATCTGTACTAATATTAAAAAGAAGTTTTGCATGTTTAAGCACCGGTGGTCCAGTTGTAGAATGCTCGCCTGTCACGCGGGTGGCCCGGGTTCGATTCTTTGCGGTGGCAGATTGCTTATTTTTTTAATAAAAATAGATAAGAAATATGTAACGAATTTACCTATTTTTGGTAGATTTTTTCTTCAATATTCATTTATACTAATAAAATAAATAAAGAGGTAAAGTTCAGAGAGAAATATAATTTTAGGGCAACAAAATGGGCACGGTTTGGCTGCTCATATGTTAAAAATGGGTGTCTGGATCCAATTTGGCTCTTTCCGGTTTATTTCTCGGCTAAAAACAGTACTTTTAGGAACAAGACATTATATTTTAAATAAATATTAGGCATTATTGTCTAACAACCTAAATAACACAAAGAATGGATAACAGTCAGAGTTCCGAAAAATTGAATATAAAGCCACGAAATGTAAGTTCTTGGTTATTTAGACTTGAACTGCAGACGCAACAAAACCTTTATTTTATTTTCCTTCAATGCAGAATTCTTAACTTAGATCGCTAATGACAACCACTACAACACCTTATACAAGTTTTAGCTTAACTTTGTGCTTAATTTTTTATTGCATTCATTTAATAAATCATAAAAAATATAAGTAAAAAAAAGATACTAACCCAAACAAAATTAAGAAAAATATGACTTAAAAATGTCAAAGTGCCCTAAAAGGATTCATGTGAAAAGGGGATCTTTCTATTCCCCAGTTAAGGGAAAGAATTCCTGCTTTTCGTGTCACTCAGCTGAACCCTCTCCACTGACTAGTTTCGCCTGCCTCATAGGACTTATGAAAGAAGTGGCTGTACCCTCTCCACTGACTAGTTTCGCCTACATCACAGGACTTATCAGAGTGGCTGTACCGGGTCTATGGCAGAGACAACAATGAGACGAGCAACTAAATGTAAATAAATTATCCGAGAGAGAGATAGCTGCTGGGCCTTCCTTGTCTGTCTTCAAGGAAGGCAAACGCAGATGGCGCGTGAGTCGACTTTATTGTTTGCCCGCCAAATTCAAATTATATAGCTGTGCTATTTTTGCCCTTAATGTTAGGTACTTGTTTTTGTTTCCTATTAATATAAAATATTGGGGTTTAGTTCAATAATTACACACACCTTATTAAAAATGTCATTTATTTGGTTTTTATAAAGATTTTTTCTTACAGATAACCATGTCAATATTACCTTAAATTATCTGTTGAAAAGCACAAATTTAATATATACACTGTGATCACTAATAAAAGTCAATATTCAAAGTTCAATTAAAAATAAAAACCACGAAACAAACAATAAATAACAGAAAATGTAAACAAACTGTCCAAACAAATCGGCCATTGAAAAATATCAAACACAAATATCGATTAACTTTTCGTCGTGACTGCCTGCGGCAACGTTGTCAAGTTAAAAATATTCGATTTATGGTATATTTTCTTTCTCTTAATTAGATGTGAGCCAAAAAAGGACATTAAAGTTTACATGCAGAAATTGTAAACAATTTGGCAACCAGGGCAAAGCGATGATTGCTCCATCTACGATAGCCTGCCATGATGAAAGACAAAGACATATTTATTGGAACTTACGTTAAACCAGAAAGAGATAAAGATAATGGACAAATTGTTAGGACCAGTTACTCGTCTCATTCTTGTCTCTGTCTATGGTAAATAACACAAAAAGCAAGTCTTAAAAGAACAATGTTATTGTTCGTCGGTAAGATATAATCTCACCGTTGATACCGTACTGATAAGATCACGGTTTACTGACTCGGTGATCGGCATCAAGTTTTACTTAGTTAGGTTAGTTAGTTAGCTAGTTAGTTAGTTAGTTAGTTTTTTTTTTTTTTTTTTTTACCCTTTCGGGGTCATCCCACCCAGGTCCGACGACCGCCCCCTAGGTGGTGCACTGCAGCCTGAAGGCTTATTGTACCTTGACCCCTACTCCTTCTCATTCACACACCATTCATTCCATAACTTAGATGGTTGTTGCTCGGTCCGCATCCCCGAGCAGACAACACCGTGTGCCGCCGCCCGAAACACCGCTGCCGTCGGACACCCATCTAAATTATGGGCGTTATGGGCGCGCATTTCACTGCTTAACTCCAGTGATCGACGTTTGCCGATACAACCGAAGCCGCCACAAGCGCGCCTTTGTTAGTTAGTTAGTTAGTTAGTACTTTTCAGTACGGTATCAACGGTGAGATTAAATCTTACCAACGAACAATGACATTTCTCTTCTCAGACTCTTGGTTTTTGTGTTATTTAGCATGGACCCCGTACTGCCATTTTGATAAGTCCTGTAAGGTAGACTAGTCAGTGAAGAGGGTCCAGCTAAGTGACACGAAATGTAGGAATTCTTTCTCTTAACTGTCAAAATGGGAAGACCCCTTTTTCGTACATATATTATTACGATAGTAGGGATTTATTTCCATTTTTTGTTTATATAAGGATTTAAAAATATCCGATAGAGGCGATTAATTTGAATCGCTTATATATTATTGAAAAAACAAATACTTAAAAAAATTAGTAAATTCTTCTTAAACGACAAAGTCCATGCTTTTCGTGTCTAATCGGACCCTGTATATTGGCCGTTATGATTTAAAATTGCTTGACATATAATTCAAGATCTGGTGACCTCAATCCAGTCCCGGATCAAGGGGGAGCGCAAACCGGGGTGTCTGGTCCGGGTGACACCTGAAAGGGGCGGCAAATTAAAGCATGGCCGAGTTGTACTGGAACAATTTAAAAGATGAGAACCTTTTTTGCTTTAAATTGTTTTTTTTTTTTTAATATGTTATGGGCACAAAAAGTATTGTTCGCTCCACAAAAAATAAATGGTCGAATAAGGCGGCAAAGGGCAATTTTTGCCCTACCTTTGCATTTACGATAACTTCTGATAATTTGACCATGATATGACCTTGATATTAACCTCATAGGGTCAATTTGTCTAAGGATTCGGATTCGGCGACTCTAAAAACATAAATACACCATGATTGTAGTCTATTATCAATAAAATTTATTTATTTGACCTTACAATGACCCTAACCGTGATCTGATGGGATCAGAATGACCCTTGATTTTAATTCAGCGATAACAAAAACATAAAAATACCACGATTGTGGTTCGTTTTCGATAAATTTTGATGATCTGACCTCGAATAGACCTTGACTCTAACCTGATGGGGTCAAACCGACCCCAGATTCGGATTCAGCGACCTCAAAAACGTAAAGATTTCATGATCTAGTAATTCGGAGTGGCTTTCCAGTGACGCAAATAGAGCGCTCCCGAGTAGCTCAGGAGCATTTCGTTCTACTTTATGGCATTCCAGTGACGGAAAGTGTTATGCACCTGAGCTACTCCGTTTTTCTTTCCCTTGCCCCTCCTGCACCAACCCCTCTTTGGTTTTTGTGCTTCAAACGTGTTTTTTATGGTTAAGGATGGATTTTTTAAAATTATTTATTTAAAATGGAATTAGATATTAAAAAGATATTATTATTATAAAGCCAAGAAAGGTTAAAAACAACGAAATTTTAAAATTTCCTAAAGTATCTCTCTTTCCTTGTCTGAGGATGCGTTCCAGTGACTAACTTTTTAGAGCAGTTCAAGAGCTTCAAGCGTGACGCACAAAAATTTTCGTCACTGGAAAGCAACCCGGACCACTAACTTTTAATTTTTGTAGGGCTGTGTTATCCTGTAAAATATCATTGCTGGTCGCTGTAAAAATCCTAAAGCTGCTGTTAGCGTGACGTCATTATTTTACAGAGTTTCTTATTACTCGCTAAAAACGACCATGGTTTTTCTAGTGTGCAGTATTATTAAAGTTAAATGAAAATGCTAAAATTTCTTAAAACTTAAGGTATTTAAAAAACTTTATAATATCCTTTTTAGGCATTTTTACAGCTTAAAACTTTATTCTTTCTTGATGCAATTTTTCACTCTCGCTTTATGGGTTAAAAAATTGCTACAATTTTTCTCTTGCGCAAGAAAAACACAACCAATGGCCGCTTGTACACAATTGTTTTTTATTTACAAATTTATTACAAATAAACATAAACAATTTTTGCACGGTTGGCAACGTCGCATTAAAACATTAAGCCACATCGGCCTGTTTGCGCTGAATTTGTCGCCGCTGTCAAAATGAATGCCGTCAATAAAAAGCACTGTTTACGAGGGCCTCTGTCGGAGTAAGACTCAATTAAAAAATATTACACGACTTTTTAAGATTGGGTTTTGTCACGATAGAAACGAGATTTTTATAAGTGTAGAGGCCGTGATGATGACAAAAATCTGAAGAAATAAATGTGTAATAAATGTCAACAAAAAAATTTACCCAAAATTTGTTATTAAAAGAAAGCTACATTTAAATCTAAATGTACAAAATTAATGTTTTAACAGCTGCTTTTGCTGCATTAAAGATAATGCCAGCACAGAAAAATAACTGCAGATGCATGTAAAAATATACTAGAATAATAACAAAAAAGGGCTCAAATATTAACAGAAAAATTAGTAGATATAGTAAGATTGTTTAAAGTAAAATAGGATTACTTTTTTAAGGCCTAGTTTTGAGCCAATATTAGCTATAAATGACAAAATATGCAATATCTCAAAAACGAATTAAAAGAAATATAAAGTGTGACACATTTTTACAAAATATTTATATTCATTTTAAGAAACTTTGCAATTTATAACTTTTTTCTTAAACAAATATTTAAAAAACGGCAGGAAATCGCGTTTTAGCTCATTTAACGTGCTAGGGCAACCGCTTAAATCAAATTATGCGACATTTTATGTTAAATATATTATTTTAACACATTTCATTTTGCAATTTGAAAATACAGGTATCTCCATTATGACTACTAGTTTTTAAATAAATCCTAAATACCAATAAAAACCTCACCATTTGGGAAACTTCTTCTCTAAAAGTGCTCAATAATAAAGTGGAGTTATAGGCATAATTAACAGAAAGGGCTGCATTCTCATCCCTTAAGAAACAAGACCCACTTTAAAAGGGTTTATTTAATGGGTGATATTTTAAGTTCACAGCAATTAGCGAGTTACTGGAGCTGAATTAAGCTACATCTCAATTTAAATATATCTTGCAACCAGTGTACAGTGGAAGAAAATACAAATTTTACGAAATTAAAGTAAGAATTTTATATTTATACAAGATGTCCCTAAAAGATGCGGAAAAATGCTACCACAAATTTTAGCTTTTTTAAATGATTTTATTAATATTAAGTATATTGTAACAATATTTAGCTTAAGGCCATTTTAAGAGGTAGATGATTGGATTAGATTAGAATAGGGCCGGGATAACTCATGCACTGAAGCCGCTCGGCTTATTGTGCGCCCTGTCTTTTACGTCTGGGTGATGTCAGCCCGACGGGACCTACAGCTTAACGTGGGATCCGAACCACGGTCCTATGAGCGAGTGGAGTCCGCATGTCTACGGTCGCGCAGGACACGGCAAAGTGTGTTCCGGCGCCCTGGTCCTTTGGTGGCCTTCAACGTCGATACATTTTGCACTTTGTCTGTCTGGTGTTGAGCTGACCACTAAATTTCCGATCAACTTATAAATAAGTATTTGGCCTCAGCAGGATTCAAACCCACCTCACGTCCGTTGTACGCTCAACGACTTAACGCCTTACACGCTAAGCCATCACCGGACATTTTAAGAGGTAAGAAATAAGTTGTATTGTTAACTTTAGAGGACGCCACTTGCGGTATTTTGCACAAATTTAAAACCTAGAAAAACTTTTTAAGCCACTCT
The DNA here is from genome assembly GCA_014170235.1 of Listronotus bonariensis. Classification (NCBI taxonomy): domain Eukaryota; kingdom Metazoa; phylum Arthropoda; class Insecta; order Coleoptera; family Curculionidae; genus Listronotus; species Listronotus bonariensis. The sequence continues at coordinate 312,811 of JACEGR010000125.1, forward strand.
TTATGTAATTTTTAGATATATTTATTTTTATTTTCTATCATATTTTACATAAAAATGGACCTGGTAAAAGTAGCCGTTTTTAGGATATCTGAATTAAAAAAAACTTTTGCTGATATTTTATAGTGTGAACTCTTGGGTGATTTAAAAAGAAAAGTTTTAATAAACCTATCTTCTCTCTCTTATTGATCTTACTTTTAAGATACAGGGTTGTAAAGTTATAAAAAAATAAGTTTTTTTACCACTTAGTATTTTAAAAGTTAAGCTATTTAGAGCATAGGTTTATATAAACTTTTCTTCTTTCAATTACATATAAGGATTTACTCTCCAAAAGATTAGCATCATACTTTAAAACACCCTGTATAGTCTAGACCTAGATATAAAAGAAGTAATTTTTTAAAATTTAGATATTTCAAAAACGCAGTTTTACTTTTACCAAGTAAACCTTTTTTTGCAAAATATGTTTAAAAATTGGAATTTTTATCTAAAATAAAATCTTAACAAGACGCCAGATGAGAACTGGGCCAATGGTTGCGTATCTTAACCTAATAGGTGTATCTTTTACCAGTTAATTTTTTCAAAAGTAATGTCAAACTCTAAAGTGTCTATCAGACATTTCATTTTTATTTTTTTTTCAGTTTTTTAACAAGTTTATAAGTAAGTTTGGTAAACTGTTTACCACATTTTTGGTAAACTATTTACCACATTTTTGAGACGCAACCATTGGCCCAGTTCTCATCTGGCGTCTTGTTAAGATTTTATTTTATTGCATAAAAATGATTTTAACCGAGTGCTAATGAACCTTTGTTTATAGATTAAAACCTTTGTATTGTAAGTAACTTATTATTGAATATTTCATCATTTTATTTCTTTTAAAGTAATAATAACTTTTATTATATTGTGTAAGAGCAGAATAGTTCTTCATAATGTATAAAAGTTTTAATTTTCTTAAAATGTTAAATAAACTTTTGAATTTTATTCTGGAGAAAAGCCAAATAATATTTTGTTTATATAATAATTATTATAATAAACGACATAACAATAATAGACAAGTTTAAAAAATATGATACTGTTATATAAAAAGCACAATTACAGAAAAAAAGAAAATTACTAAATGGAAATAAAATAAATACACATCATGGAACACTATAGTTTAAACATTAATTGTAATTTTTGTTTTTTGTTAGTTTAAGCATGAATTCTTTGATATTAACTGTAGTAGGTATTAAAAAATACTGGTTTCTCATTTTCAGTCATGGCCTTCTCTAAAAAAGCAAAATTTATGGAAAATGCTAATTTTCGGTAAAACTTTAAAAAAGAAATACATACTTATACATATTTATAAAGCCAAAAAAAAGCTAAATAAATACTTTGCCAACATTTTCACAAATAGTCCCACTGTAGTATATTTCAACCCTTTTGCGATTAAGTAATACGAAGTTTATTTCCTGCCATTCCTGTACCTATTTTCGCAGATTAAAAATCAGCCGCATCTGTCTCGCCATGTGCTTTTGTAAATTATTACCTCTTTTTATATTTTTATTAATTTTAAGAAGAAAAAAGTGTTCTAAGCCACCCCTTTATTTTACAAAAGAATATAAATTTTTGTAATGAAAAAAGAACGACTTGGATTTTTTATTTATGCTTTTAGAAGTTTTTCTTTGTACTGATTATATAGTTTTTTTTAATTTTTAACAAAAAATAGACCTAACGATCGGGTTTAATTTCTTACTGAAGTGTAAATTATCTGATCTCTTGGTGGTGTATAGTGTCAAGTACTTTAGATAAGGTTTTTCTTATGGTGCCCCTAACCAGTGGCGTAGCTACTATGGGACTAGGCGGGGAGGGCCCGAGTGCCCCAAGCTCAGGGAGCCCTTCGAAGTTTTAAGGGTGCTCCCGGACTGTAATATTTAGTATTGGTTTAACATAGAGTAGTCAAAATAAATGTTGTGACGAAGAACAAGAGATAAAGAGAAATCTATGAATTTAATTTAGAGTTACTTTTGTTAAGAAAATTAGTCTTTCCTTTAGAAGTAGGTGTTTTTTTTTATTTGCCACTGTACTTAGGGCCCTACTTTTTAAAGCAATTATTTTTTACCCATCTATTATTGATCTGTAATACCTTAGAAACGGAATATGTTATGGTAGCAATAATACCTGCTATCACACCTAATGCCCTAATATGGAAATTTTATTGCTTATCCACTTTTATTTCTCTCACAATAAAGATCAAGTTTATACAAACATACATATATATTAAAATAAAATCAATAACTTACCAGTTCCTGAAAATATGCCATTAAAACGGTTTCGGTTATTTGAAGAATTGCGTTCGCATCTTTCCAAATACCAAATATGCCATACTCCCGATCATACTGTTGCCTTGATTTAACTGGCAAAAGATTTTCGGTCGCTTTTATGGCCTTTTCTCTTATATTTTGTGGAATTTCTTCCATTTTGAGCAAATCGTTAAATAAAAATGCCAACTGACTAACTGTTAGAAACATCAAAGTCAAACTTAACACCAGTCATTATCTAATTACGTATACAGGTACAGGTGCAACTTATTTTTTATATTGCGAATAAATAATGTAATTAGTCATTGAAAAACTCTTTTCTGGGTAAAACATAAAGCATTGTATGCACCACGGGCTTTACTGGACTATAATGCCCATCAGATCGAAATCTAGCCCTCGGGCCAGAGGCCCTCGGGCTATTTCTGACCTTCAGTGCATTATAGTCCTAGTAACGCCCTTGATACATAAATAGCTATTATGTGTATCTAAAAATCTGATTAAGAGCTTAATATGACTATAAATAGCTGTTAAGGTTTTTAACGACGTATTAAAACCTGTCCGTTTCTGTATACCATTTGGAAGCATTAGTCTAATTGTCACAAGATAGTACCTTGTCCCAATAAGCGCCTTCGACTTTTCTTGTGATATACAAAGTGATTTTAAAGTAAAAATACCAAATTTAAATTACCAAATACGCTTGTATGACCCTGTATTTTCTAGCGGCAGTGCCGGATCAAGCGTGAAGCTCTGAAGCGACCGCTTCAGCCCCAGGTTTTGGAGGCGCAAAGTTGGTGTGATAAGAAGGTTTAAGTAAGTTCCTATAATTTTGTGTAGTGGTAAAATCGCAAGAATGTTTAGAAGGGCGTCAGGACCTTTTTTGCTCTTTACTTTTAATTTTGACTAGCACTGTAAAGAAATTACCTTGATCCGTCACTGCCTAGGGTCACATTTAGGGAGAAAAATTTACATGTATTACTGGCATTATTTTGATCCCTTTTATACAAACCTAAAGCCATGCATAGACATGGATACAATCGGGACAACATTGTCGGCCGACTGTATCTTGTTCAAAACATTTTTCAGCAACAAAGTTGGTCAACATTTGCAGATACAAGTGTTTCGCGTCCACACTAGTTTTAAAGCTCGTACAAACCTGCCAAAGTTTTCCATATTAAATGGAAAACAGGCGACTTGCCGATTCCTTGGATGAAAACGCCCACCGATGTTGCCATGGCGTTTGCAACAAGTCGGCCGACCGATGTGCAATATTCAAGATACAGACGACCAACAAATGTTTTCGCCGATTGTATCCAAGTCTGTACGTGGCTTAAGAGATCACGATGCACTTCCCTGTATTTTGGTTATTAGCTTAAATTTTGATTTACAATTTAAAAATTATTTGAATAATTTTAGTACAAACTTCTTGTTTTTTTTTAACTTAGTTCATTCCTCTTCATTGGCTAGAGACCCATTCAAATAAAACACTAGCAGGAAACAAATCTACTTCTGCGAATGCAAAGCTATTAAAGTAAAATCCTATACACGCAGAACTAAAAATATATTGCTATTGTAAAACCACCCTTAAAGAAGTGTTCCCGCATACGCGTTGAAGCTTAGAAGCTACGTTCGTAATTTCAAGTCACAAGTAATTAAAATAAGCTGCTTTTTTTGTGTCATTTTAAAAAATTAAATTAATTAAATTAATATCTTGAATTAATTTAACTCTGTTAAAAACAACTAATCAGAACTTCCACTCTCTATTAGAGTCCGGTGATGGCTTAGCGTGTAAGGCGTTAAGTCGTTGAGCGCACAACGGACGTGAGGTGGGTTCGAAATCCTGCCGGCGGCCAAGGTCAGAAATTTAGTGGTTAGCTTAACAACAGACGGACAAAGTGCAAAATTTATCGACGCTGAAGGCCACCAAAGGACCAGGGCGCCGGAACACACTTTGCCATGTCCTGCGCAACCGTAGACATGCGGATCCCACTCAGTTGGTAGGTTCAGTAGTGCTCCCTGGGTGGGGACGAGGTCTTAAGTTGTCGCTCATAGGACCGTGGTTCGGAACCCACGTTGTTGTAGGTCCCGTCTGGCTGACATCACCCAGACGTAAAAAGACAGGGCGCACAATAAGCCGAGCGGCTTCAGTGCATGAGTTATCCCTAAAACGCCCTATTTTAATCTAATCTAATCTAATCTCTTTTTCAACTTGGCCGCCATAAAAGATGGTACGCTTCCCTCTACTTTCTATAACAATAACACTTCACCTGTCATTTTTTGACACTTGTACTGTCAAAAATTTAATATTTTAAATTCCTTATCTAGAGTGCAAATATTGAGCTAAAACGATCTTTTTTTTTTACTTCACTTACCGAATGCTATTTGAAAGGTAAGGACCATTTTTCTTTTTTTTTTTTTTGGCTCTTATTATTTCGTTCGATGCGATTTTAAGGATGATGACCTTTTTCTTGTTTTTTTCTTTGCCCTTCATTTTTTTTATATCGTGTTATGTTTCGAAATCGCAAGTTTGACTACCGTTTAAAGACGCCGCGGAAATCTCGTCCAGGGTGCCAATAGTGCTAAAACTGGCAGTGGCGTAGGTAATATTTGGGATTTATTAAAATAATTTTAAACCATCCACTATACTCGATACGAATATTTTCTGATTTACGACAACATTATAAATTTATTAGGATGATTTTAGACAAAGTCTGATTTAAAATACCAGTTACATACAAGTGAGGTTCAAGTCCGTCGCTTCCCTCTAACTTTTGTAGCTGTTCGGTATATTTTCATGAAACTTGAGACAACATTTTATGACCAAGGTCTGCAATTTTACATACCAATGACAGTTTAATGTATGGCGCCATATTGACAAAAAATAAAAGAGGGGTCTTGTGCACATCATCTTAAAGCTTCTGACAGGCTTTATAACCCTAGAATATAAAGTCAATATCTTTATCAACTACAAAATGGCGGTATTTCAAATTACTTAAATACTCTAATTTTGATGGCGATATTGAAATCTTAAAGCTCTTTTAAAGATTTTTTAATGGTAATATTATATACAGGGTGCGTCATTAAAAAACATATACTTTTTTGCTACCCTGTATGTTACCACCAGTATCACCATTAAAAAGATCTTTAAAAGAGCTTTAAGAAAATAATACATTAAGTACATCTAACTTTATTAGTTTCGAAATATGGCCATCAAAATCGGGTATTTAAGTAATTTTAAACCGCCATTTTGTGGTAGGTGAAGGTATTGACTTTATATTCTAGGGTTGTAAAGTACACGAGCTTTAAAATGATGTACCACAAGACCCCCATTCCTTTTAATTTTTTTTCGCAATATGGCGCCCAGCTGTCACCTTGACATTTAGAGCTATCATTGATATGTCATAAAATATTGTTTTTAAGTTTTATGAAAATACACCGAACGGTTTAGAAGTTAAAAGGGGGCGACGGACTTTAGGACCTCACTGTATGGTACCAACTTATATGAAATAAAATGTTTTTTGTTTTTTTAAGGATATCCTATACCCACAGCAGAAGCGTCAATTAAAATATAAAAGTAGTAGTCATTAAGTCAGAAGTGATAGAAAACAAGTGAATAAATTTTAAAATGCACATTTATGGTTAATATCAATCTACAACATTTAATATTTTTCTATTTTTAAAAAGTAAGAAACCACATTTGGGAAACACCCTGTAATCTGATATACAGATGGCTCCAAAACGGACCAAGGAGTCGGAGCAGGTATAAATGGAGACAAACCGAGGACGAAAATAAACATCGGTCTCGGACAACACCCTACGGTGTTCCAGGCGGAAATTGTAGCCATAGACCAATGTGCTAGGGAAATCACCAGAAGGAGTTACATGGGTAAAACCATAGTTATTTATTCGGACAGCCAGGCAGCCATCAGGGCGATCAGTTCATGCAAGATCAGCTCCAAGCTGGTGCAGGACTGCGTTGCCGCCCTGGAAGAGGTGGATGCGTCCAACAAACTAACTATTGACTGGGTACCAGGACATGAGGGCCACCAGGGCAATCAAGAAGCCGATAAACTGGCAAAGGAGGGTGCAGGCAGGACAATGGTAGGTCTCGAGCCCTACTGCGGTATTCCGTCATTCCAAGTAAGGTCATCTATTAGATCATGGATTATGAGGGAATCCCAAGACTGGTGGACAAGAACACCAGGACAGCGTCAAGCGAAAGTATTCATCAAGGCTTACTCGCCGGAATTTACGAAAGACCTTTTGAATTACAACCGGAAGGCAGTAAAAATAATAGTGGGTAAACTAACAGGTCACTGCAGACTGAATAAACACCTGGAAACAATAGGCCTGGCAGAAAAAACCCATGCAGGTTCTGCCAGGAAGAAGAAGAAACCGCAGAACACATATGGTGCTATTGCGAAGCTCTTTGTCGTCTGCGGTTTGCAAGGCTGGGTGAGGAAAAACCTAAAGCAGCAACATTTACCAAGAAGCCAGTGTCAAGATTGTGGAGTCTCATTAAAGAGACCGGCTTGGATAGCGTGCTCTAACATATGGATAGAGGATACACAATAAACCGGAGCTGGTTGCAGTTTTAGAGGATTACAATCCACCTCCAAGCTAATCTAGTCTAATTTAATCTAATACCCGGTAAACTTTAGCGAGAAACTAAGAAATTGTTCACTTTTTTGGTTAAACCGAACTATTTGTTATGCATGAACACAGCTGTCGCATCCCTTGCACTACCGGAAAATTACTGCAATTGTCTCGATCATCGCCGACGACGCTTTAAACTAACTCCACAGGGGGTCGAAAACTTACGGGCGCACCCCGGCCCTCGGGCTATATATTTTTATTTCCCCGTAGCCTACTTAAGAGACTGATTAAAATGGGCCTATGTTAAAGCCAATATTAAAAGTTTTTTTCGTGGGGAACGCGCGTTCCATTTAAAAGGTAATTTATCTCGGGATTGGATTAAGCATATGCTGTAGGCAGTCAAGAGTGGCTTTATTGCGGCATTTAATTGCCTTAACGGTTTTATTGTCTTTTAAGTTATCCCGGAACTTTCGCTTTCTTAATATGATGCGACGAATTCGCGACGAAATGGACTGGATATGGAATTTTGGAGATCGCTTAATCTTTCATAAACAAACATTGTATAATATTTATTTTAAACCTAATAAAAGTAAGTATTATCACCAGTGGCGTAGCGTGCTGGGAGCAGGGGGCGGCTGCCCCCGCCCCTTCTGTTTTAGCGGCCCCTCAATCAGTGCACACCCATACATTTGTTGGGTACCCCAGGCAGGAGAAAAAAATCCGATAAATACTTGTGTTGTTATGGTAATGCAACCAAAACTACACATCTGATTGGTCAGAAAACAGTGGTTTGAAATTTTTAGCAATAATAATCAAAGAATTAGGATTGAATAATTAGAGCATCATAAGTAATTGTTTTTGATTGGTATTTGGTACTAATTGTAGAATAGCCATATTATAACGCCTTCCAGGCCTATATCAATTGACTTATGGACTATTAGAACATAAGACTTACATTAGAAAAACCGTTTTTCTGACTACTTTTAAAGCATATGTAATTTTTTTCTTTTTGTTAAAAATTTGGAGAAATTTTTTTTAAACAAAAAACCATATTTAATTTATTTTCGTTATTCTTTTAGGTAATTAATCTCGGGATTGAATTAAGCATATGCTGTAGGCAGTCAAGAGTGACTTTATAGTGACATTTAATTGCCTTAAGGTTTTAATGTCTTTTAAGTTATCCCGAAACTTTGGCTTTCTTAATATGATGCGATGAATACGCGACGAAATGGACTGGATGTGGAATTTTAAAGCTTTTCTCCAACAAACATTGTATGAAATGTATTTAAACCTAATAGACGAGGAAAGTAACCGGAAAACAAGTGCAATTGGATATATGAGGTTGCAGGCATGTTTTTGCTGAAGATCTTAAGAAAAATATCTACAGTGTGTCGGAGAAAATGTAGAAAATCTTCTCTTAAAAAACCCTTATAACACAAAAGTTTTAATGAAAAGGAAAGTTTTAATTCAAAACTTCGTAAAACTGTTAAACATGGATCCCGTGATGTATGGCACACTTAGGAGCCCAACGAATTGTGCTATAGCCGCCTCTATACCTAAATACCTTTAAAGGGGAGGCTTATATGGCATTAAATAAATAAGTTCTTGTATTAATTTAGTTTTAAAACGTTTAAAATTAAAACCAATTAGATAAACTTATTTACTTTATTGGTTTATCTACATGGGTAAATCTCGCGACAAGCTTTTATATCATACAAATTGCTTATTAATTTTAAAGGTTGATGTCACAAAAATGTCTTTTGTGAACATTTTATTAAAAGCTTGTTTTATTTTTTTTAAATTTTTACTTTTTAGTTATCACCCGACAGGTTACTTAGTGTGTTCATGTTATATAACTTTTTAATAGTAGAATCAGCCCTTAAATTTTCTTAACCAAATTCTGTAAATCGGTTTTGTTGTGCCTGCAGTTCAAGTGTTAAACATTCCTTGTTTCATTAAAGTTGTTAGAAAAAGATGTCCAATGTTTTTCAGAAATTTAATACCTCGTTTTTAAAAGTGCTATTTTTAGCCTAGACACAAATTAAAAATCAGATAATTTTTGTCAGTATGGTAAATGTGTCTTGCCATTTTTCATCCAAATGCCGTTTTTAAGGCATTCTTAAATATTGATTTTGGGTTAATCCGATCCATAAAACCCGTTTAAAAAAGGATCGGCCAGTCTCTACCCGTATTCATAAATTATTCGGATCCTTAACTCGGGTTGAATCCTACTGACCCAGGCTAAAGCCAGGGTTAGTCGGGTTAAACAGAAGTTTTAAAATCAGCTGTTTCTTTTTTTTTGGGTTTTAATGATTTTTCTGGTGTTTGTTATAAGTGCAAAAAGTATAAAAAACAATAATTTTATATTTATTAATTATTTACAGCTTAAAAATTGTGAAAATCTTTAAAAATGACTGCACGACCAAAGCAAAGCAGAGACCAAGTCTGGCATGACGCACTTCTTAATAAACTTCCCTCCTACGGTCTTCCAACTAAACTCTGCTCTTGGCTCTCCAGTTATCTTTCTAATCGACGTATATATCAGTTATTGTTGATGGCCACTCTTCAAGCTTTCACGAAATTAATGCTGGAGTGCCTCAGGGTTCAGTACTAGCATCAACTTGGTTTCTTCTTCACATCAACGATCTTCTTTCTTCCACAACCAATCCCATTCATAGTTATGCTGACGATAGTACCCTTCACTCCACTTTTCAGGTTCCCAAACCAATCTCTCAACCCGACTTGGGAAGCAAACGCAGGGCGATGCAGATATCTCTTTCACAGGATCTCAATTTAATATTGGATCGGGGCGCTAAAAATCTCGTTCAATTTCGCGAAAAAATCATCAAACACTCATCTTTTGCTTATGAGTGGCCAGGTTTTGCAAAGCGGGGACACGTTTAACCTTGTGGGCATCACATTTGAGAATAACCTTAACTGGCATAAACACATTGTATCTATAGCCACCGCGGCTTCAAAAAGCTTGGATTTCTTTTCCGAGCCAAAAGTATTTTTCTCCTTCCAATGTATACACTTTGTATGTGTCCCAAATCCGACCCTCTCTGGAATATTGTTCTCATGTTAGGGAATGGCATCCCCTACAACCCTGTTCGTCTTATTAATGATCCTTTACTTACTCAAAGACTTCCTTCTCTTGCCCATCGTTGAGCTGTGGGAGATCTATCGCTCTTCTATGAATACTTTTACGGCTTCTGCTCCGACGAAGTATCCAGTATAGTCCCTCCTCTTGCAGCTCCCAACAGAGAAACTTGTGGTGCCGCGCGTATGCATCCCTATACGGTTCAATTGGACAGGCCCCGAACTTCCCATTTCGTTCGTTCTTTTATCCCTAGAGTTTCTAGACTGTGGAACCTACTGCCAGCGGAGGTCTTTCCTTCCCCACCAAATCTTCATGTTTTTAAGTCCCGTGTTAACAAACTTCCTCTTACCCTGCTTAAGACACCCACGGTACGTTAGTATTTAGGCTTTTAGCCTTCGTGGATTGTCCAAAGATAAAAAAAGAAGAGTTATGGTTTGTTTTAACACAAATCCGAAAAATAAAGGCCAAATGTATCATACGTGTTAAGAAAATAACAAAATTCTAAGTAAATCAAAAACAGCAGATTGGATCTACCCCAACCCATCGAATCAATATTTGGCAATGCCTTTAATTAGCTGATTGATTGTGTTGCAACACTGTGTCTCCAAATTTGAATTCCCAATATTAATATGTTAATATATGATTATATCACCACCATCAAACAGTATGATAGTTCTCTAATTTGGATTATTGTGACATAGTAACATTTGTGTTCTTAAAAAAAAAAGTTAAAAAAAGAGAACACTTTTAAAAAACACCCGAACATATGTATCAATAATATTTATTAAAACTTAAATTTAACGAGATTTCAGCCCTTGCAAAAATATTTCATTAAATTATGAAATAGGCCATTCCAAAAGCCAAATCTTCTCCATAAGACTAAAAACCGCAAACAAAACATAAAGCGCAAAGCTAAACCCTGTAGGGTGGACGATCCAAGTTAAAATAAACCCTCAATATCGCGTCCCAAAAATTTAATAATTCAAAAATTAATCCTCCACAGTCATAACAAACCCCTGTAACCACTTTATGTTATCACAATGCATCAGGGCCTTTTCCTAACTGTCTTTTTACTGAAGTAATCCTGCCACGTGGCGAACGACGTTTGTTTCTGCTATATATACTGCTTTTTGCAGGGTAGGTTGTTTTTTCAGCGAAAATAAATGGTTTAGATACGGTGTTAAAAGCAGACGCTGCAATGGTTGGGTAAAGAAAATTAATAATTAAAACAAAAACTATGTTTTTGTAAGACCGGGCGTAAAATTGCACTTTTACGCACTAGGGCAAAAAAGTATCAAAAAACACAACATCAATCGCTTTTTTATAGGTACGTCCATGGCTTCTGCTGTGAATAATTGTCCAGTATAGTTCCTCCACTCACGGTTCCCAACAGAGAAACTCGTGGTGCCGTGCGTATGCGTATCCCTATACGGTTCAACTGCCTACTTTGTTCGTTCTTTTATCCCTAGAGTTTCTAGAATGTAAAACCTGCTGCCAGCGGATGTCTTTCTTCCTCCTCTAGATCTTTAAGTTTTTAAGTCCCGGGTCAACAAACTTCCTCTTACCTCACTTAAGACATCCACGCTACTTTAGTATTTAGGCAATTAGCCTTCATGGTTTGTCAAAAAAAAAATATTGCTTTTTAATGGTTTTTAAGTAATTTAAATGGACTTGTTTTATAAACATATTCTTTGTCCCCATGCATCAATAATACTAATAACTTTAAACTAACTAAAATCCTTCCCATTTAATTAACTGTAATTTCACACATTAATGCATGGTGTATCATTTATTAAAAAAATATGCTATGTTTTTAAATTGTCTACTTTGGAATTTTTTAGCATATACATTTAGTCCCAGAAAAGTCCATCGCACCGTAGGCCGATCTTTTTTTTCTGTTATAACTGCGGCCTCAGTCAACCAAGTTCCGGTAAAGAAAGTGGGTGGTTTCCTTGGATAACCAGTAGAACTATGTATGTAAGTAGCTAAATTATATATTTTTTTATAAATCATGTTGTTTTAGATCGTTTTTATTCTAAATTTTTCTGTGAGCACTAAAAACAAAAAATAAAATATTTTTCACTAGACAGTTCAAAGTTCAAAAGTAAAAAAATATCCCATGGTAAACCAGTCCCTTGGACAACCATCAGTTACTTAATACTAAATGGTTGTCTGTAGGACAATTTGATTGTCCTTGGGATTTGGTAATACGTACGGCTTAATGTTTGACAAAAAGTTACAGTGTTGGTAGTGACCCTGCCTTTTGATCTTGGTGTTGTAGGTTTGATTTAGGCTCTCCGCGCATGAGTCGGTAAAACAGCGACGAGGACGCGATTTTTACAGCCTTCAACAGCACGTAGACATATTAGCGTCTCCGATCTCAGCAATTCGCGTTCCTTAATAAACATAGGCAATACAGAATCATTTTGTATTTTGTTTACAGTGTGTGATTCATATAATTGTGTCTGGTTTTTATACGGGAAAATTAGACCGAAGATGGATTTGTTTAATACTAGATTTGTGGAAGAGGTTAAAAAACGTCCCGTACTTTATATTTATACTTTACTTTAAAAGAATATCTGCAAAAAGAATACACAGAAAGAGTTCAGAATGAAATAGCAAAAGAAGTCATTCTGTCAGGTAATAATTTATCTTTGACTAACATAATATTCGGTAGGTTTCGGAATTTTGCGAACTTGTCTTAGAGGGCATTATTATGAAACTCTTTTACCCGGTGGGATAATTCAAAGGGGTAGTTTTTACCCCGTCGCGGTCGGGACCCATGTGCGAAGTGCCTTATGTGTACAGGGTATTTCATTTTCTATGGTTTTACAGGGCGAAAACCATAAGGAATCTCAAAAATATAACATAGGACTCTCAATCTCTTTTTTTTAAAAAACAACTATCATGAAAACAGCTCATGGCTATTGTGATCCATCTTGGAGCTACAGGGTGATTTTTAGATTTTGACAATTTTCACAACTTTATTTAACTCGTTTGCTATTAAAGCTATAAAAAAAACTTTAGATAGATTATTTGTGTTGTTTTTCCGTAAAATATTGTGATGTAGTTAGTTGTTTTTGTTTTTGTTCATTTGTTTTTGAGAAAATTACCCAACTTATGCTTTTTCTTATGGAATACCCTGTATATTTTTTATTTATATTTACTAGGCTCTTTTGACCTTTTTAAAGATACATATTGGTAGGTATTTTCTATTTCAAATTTTACCAAAAATTAGCACTGTCCTTAAATTGGGCTTTTTTTTACAGAAGGCCATGACGAAAATGACAAAAAAGGTATTTGATAATACCTTTTTTTTTTTATTTAGATACCCCAACTTGATGTTTTTTTATCTTTGGACAAACCACAAAGGCTTAAAGCCTAAATACTAACGTACCGTGGGTGTCTTAAACGAGGTAAAAGGGAGTTTGTTGACACGGGACTTAAATACTTGAAGATTTGGGGGAAGGAAAGACCTCCGCGGGCAGCAGGTTCTACAATCTAGAAACTCTAGGGATAAAAGAACAAACAAAGTGAGCGGAAGCGCGGAACCACGAGTTTCTCTGTTGGGAACCATGAGTGAAGGAACTATACTGGACAATTCTTCAGAGCAGAAGCCATGGAAGTACCTATAAAAAAGCGATAAATCCCCACAGTCCGACGATGGGCAAGAGAGGGAAGCCTATCTGTAAGTGAAGGATCATTAATGATGTTCTATTAAAAATCAACTTTTATATTTTAAAATTATTTTAATTAACTAACTTCATCTGAAAAAAATATGACTTTATTTCAGAAAAGCACTATTACCAAAAAAAAAAGATATATTTACTAAATAAAAATAAAATAAATACATATGTATTAGATATAGCATATTTAAAATAATAAGAAACAAAAATTACAATAAATGTATAAATTGAAGTGTTCTGTAATAGGTACAGATATTTAGTTTTTGCATTATTTAGTTTAAATTATGTTTTTTCTCTATTAGTACTTTTCTATACTATTCATATTTTTTGAACTAATCTTTTATTGTTAAGCTATTTATTATTAGTATAATACAAGTGGTCGGACCATTTATAACAAAAATACACATTTATTTTATGAAGCTTAAGTAAAAATAGCTAAAAATATATGAGGTAATTTTTAATAAAATATCTAGTTGGAGAAGTTAAATAAAAAAGAGGGTATTAAAAATTGATGTTTTATATTTTCTGTCATGGCCTTCTATTAAAAACAGCCAAATTTATAAAAATGCTAATTTTCAGTAAAATTTAAAATATAAAATACATAATGGTATATATTTTTTGAACGATTAAAGAGAGCTTATTAAATATAAATACCAATATACAGGGTGTTCTATAAGAAAAAACATAGGTTGGGTAATTTTCTCAAAAACTGTCAAACCCATTAAAAATATAATTACACCATCATATTCTACGAAAAAAACTACACAATTAACCTGTTTAAAGTTTTTTTATAACTTTAAAAGCAAACGAGTTAAGGAAAGTTGTAAAAATTGGCAAAATCTAAAAATCACCCCGTAGCTCCAAGATAGATCGCAACAGCCATAAACTGTTTTTACTATAGTTGTCTTAAAAAAAAGAGATCGAGAGTCCTATATTAGAATTTTGATATTTCTTACGGTTTTTGAGATATCCCGTAAAACCATCGAAAATGAAACACCCTGTACACGAGACGTAACTAATGTGGATTTTCCTGGTTTTATTGTTAAAAACTGTTAAAAGCGCTTTTTGATTAAAGATTATAATCAAGCAAGTAACTACTTATTATTTGAAATAAATACATTTTACAAAAAAAGGTAAAAAAATATAAAAATTAAAAAAAAACCTTACAAAAATAAGAAATAATAATTTTATAATTTGCTATTTGAACAACCTTCCTCCATATTTAATATAAAATACATTGTGCTTAAAAATGAAAAATAAGGATAATTTACTCTTCGTGTTAGGGATGCCAAAATACGTCGAAAAGAATGATATATCACACCTATGGTACTTTTTGTTGAAGTTGTGTTACTTTTTATTTACTCAGATAACAAATAAGTTTTACTCTTTTGGTGAATTTAAATGTTATTATTTGTCCCTTTGCCTGCTTCCCCTAGCATAACTCTCTGGCGTCGCTCTTTTAAACATACCATTTTTGTACTAAACTAAAAAAAGAACTGTGACGTTATAATAGATACAAGTCTTCATTGTTTCTGTAATATTTTAAGCAGCATCCTTAGTCCGACGATCTGAAACAAACGACCAAGCTCAGCTTAATTGTCAATTAGTGTGTTTTAAGAGCATTAAGATGTAAGAAGCAACTCCGGACCGCTTGCATAAATTCCCATTAGGCGGCCATTTTTATTGGGTTATCTGGAGTGCGAGAACATGAGTGTTCAGTGAACAGGCATGTCGAGTCCCGGGCAGATTAAGATCCGCGTGGGTAAACTTGCTTCAAGACCACAGGTGAAGTGAGAGACGAACTCATTTACATAAACTGGAAAATACTTTATCGTGTGTATTGCAAATGTAATAATTTAAGATACGAATAGAAAGCAATCTTCACCCATCTGTTTTCCGGATAAAAACTGTTTTATATAAAATAAAGTATTTAAACAAAGGGTTGCCAAAAAAGTTGTGATTAAGGTTATAAACAATTAAAAATAACATAAAAAATGTATGAGTAATCCCGCATAATGTCAATATGTATTTTGTTATTCCACATGACAGAACCAATATATCATTTTTTTAAAAATTATACTGTGTGTCCCAGGATAGGTGTTACAAGAGAACAAATGGACCAAAAATTTTGGAATTTTTAAACGTCCCTTTGGGCAAACAGGGTGAATTTTAACTAAAAGTTATGACGAAAAGTAATGACAAAGAGTAATATTCAAATGGCGAAGAGTAATGTCAGTTTATTTAAAAAAAAAATATCCTAAATTTAGTGGGAATGCGGTCTTTTTACGGCCTAGGTTAAGAAAAACACTTTCTTATTTATTGAGCTTTCGAGGTATAACTCTTCTTTCCTCAGACCATAGAGTAAGGAAATTATAAGAGTTATCATGGAATAGCCGATTTAAGGACAGGTCATGCGAAAACTCCCAATATAATTTTATTCGTTTCTCGTTGAAATACCGCCAGTTAGTCATTTCAGTAAGCTTACGTGTCTCCCCACCGCTGATGTTACACGAGGCGAGGCTTCGACCGACGCATTTAAAGTGTAAACTGGAAAAATGACAAGCCTGCCGCCAAGCCTGCCGCAAAAGCGGTACGAAAATTTTAGCATACCATGGTTTCTCTTATCCGTAGGTATGTTACTTTATGCTCAGACATAAACAATTAATTTTAAAAATCTGTTCATTGTTCCTTAATAAAATTAGTATGATTTGACTCACCAAACCGGTTTTTTTTTTATAGCAGGAAAAACATCTTAAATTTAGTGGGTACGCGGTCCATTTTACGGTCTTGGTTAAGAAAATCACTTTTCCTTTTTCGATCTTTCAAAATACATTCAACTCTTCCTCAGGATATCTACAATTAATTTAAAAGAAACTATAAATTGATTTGACTTACCGGATCGGTATTTTATTTAAAACAGGAACCTTCCTGGTGGGTGAGGGGGAGTAAAGAATTTTTTTTTCTTTGGACAAACCACGAAGGCTAAAGGCCTAAATACTAACGTACCGTGGGTGTCTTAAGCGAGGTAAGAGGGAGTTTGTTGACACGGGACTTAAATACTTGAAGATTTGGGGGAAGGAAAGACCTTCGCGGGCAGCAGGTTCCACAATCTAGAAACTGTAGGGATAAAAGAACGAACAAAGTGGGAAGTTTGAAGGTGTCTTTGCTCTGTAAAACTAGGCCGCTCATAAATAGAGGATAGTAGAAGAGCTATGCCGTTTCTAACATCAAAAGGGTAGTTTTTACTATGTATTTTCATATAGGAGAAATTTAAGGTCCGATCTGCATTTTTATGGCCATCCCAACCCCTAACGCAAAATTAGAATTTTTATGCCCTAAGTCACCACGTGCTAGATAGGGGTAGTAACCATCGATGACGTCATCACCTATAAATTAAAAAAGTCCGCGGAGCTGGGAGTCGAACCCATGACACCCGGCCACATGCGTGAGAATCCAACGCCATATACCACTAGGCTATTGGAAGATATGAAAATTTAATGGCAAACGGGGTATAATTGGGGCCAAGGCATTAGCATAACAATGAATCATTAGCGCATAGTTGCCGGAGCTAACACAGAATTTAGTTGAACACCTGCTGATAATCAAATCAAACCGAAGCGACAACGCTGCATAATTTCGCATAGATAACAAAGCGCCATTGTAATTCGAGTGCATATCTTTTGCATAAACAACCGCTGTTATATTGCAAAGTCATCCAGACAGCTGAAATAAATTAGTCATAAAAACCAGCTTTGGTATTTTTAATAAATAATATATATGCTAAAAATGATAGCAATATTGCAAAAGCAACATTTATACCACAATCTTATCAATATGTATATCTACATCCGCCGGAAAAATTTCCATTATTATAAACAAAAATTTTAAAAAATAACTAACACCCCAAAAATTGGTTCTCTAAATACCACGAATGCAACAAAAAAATTTATACTGCATAGGATCTTGGACATGCCATTTAAACACATGCAAATTTTGTAGTCAAACATGGACAAAGAAGTAACCTATGGACAATTAAGTATATATTGGACAAAATCTCATAGCGTTTATATGGGAATTTTGTTAAAGATAATTGGCTAAGTCTGATATGGACAGGGGAAATTTCGGCAAGAAAACAATATATTTATTTTAACGTACATTATTTATTCTACTAATTCTTAAATTACAAGAGACTAATAAGTCTTACAATTGATTCTCTTTGTAATTCAGCTTTTTTATTTAGTCCTAACTCTAACAGTTGTTTAATTAATCGTTGCTTTTCAATTTGTTTTTCTTTGTACATTTTCTTGATCGAAAGTCCTTTTTCTGTTTTGTAAAATTCTCTTCGTTTTTCATTAGCTTGTTGCCTTTTTCTAACGCCTTCATCGCCTCTGGCACAACGGCAAGTGGATTTTTCATGAAGTTCGTAGGGTGATGTGTATTTTGAAATATCTGAAACTCCATTTGAAGCAATTATTGATATTTCATCTCGAACAGCGCCACATTGTTTTCCTCGTGAATGTAACCAATCTTCGTTAAAACATTTTCTAGAGTAATGAGCAAGTAGGGAGAGATAGGGGTTTACTACCCTCCGTCCCCCGGGGGAGCTTATTATCTCAAGATCTCTGACGTCATTCGAAATTTAGGAATCTTGCGCAACGCGTTATTTAGAGCGTGGTCCCTACTATCTGTCAAACCATAAATGTCATCTGTCACCTGTCAAATGTCATCTGTCACCTGTCATATGTCAAAAATCACGTGGCTAGGAAAATGGCCGCCATGCGTAGGATACTTGCGCTATGATCATAAATTGATTTGCGCAAACGCGAAAATTCCAAGTCATACCGTTCGGGCGCTATCGACTAAAATCGGTATTTAACCTTGATGATGAGTCATTGGCGCGCGGTTTAAATTTTTTAAAAATAGTGTAACGTCATACCTATCGAATAGCGAAAACCGCATGACGCCATCTTTAGCCATAAGGGCGCTACAGATGTTTAAAATATGGTGAGAGACACCAACTAGCGAGTAAGTAGGGAGAGATAGGGGGTTTACTACCCTCCGTCCCCCGGGGGAGCTTATTATCTCAAGATCTCTGACGTCATTCGAAATTTAGGAATCTTGCGCAACGCGTTATTTAGAGCGTGGTCCCTACTATCTGTCAAACCATAAATGTCATCTGTCACCTGTCAAATGTCATCTGTCACCTGTCATATGTCAAAAATCACGTGGCTAGGAAAATGGCCGCCATGCGTAGGATACTTGCGCTATGATCATAAATTGATTTGCGCAAACGCGAAAATTCCAAGTCATACCGTTCGGGCGCTATCGACTAAAATCGGTATTTAACCTTGATGATGAGTCATTGGCGCGCGGTTTAAATTTTTTAAAAATAGTGTAACGTCATACCTATCGAATAGCGAAAACCGCATGACGCCATCTTTAGCCATAAGGGCGCTACAGATGTTTAAAATATGGTGAGAGACACCAACTAGCGAGTAAGACGGTAACCCCATAGCAAAATTAACCATAGCGGCCTTATTATTAAACTTAGAATAATGAAACTTGAACAAAGAATAGTTGCTAACGGTAAATAATTTCAAGGTCAAACTTGTCACATGATAAGCCTAAAATTCTAAGAATTACGACCCCGGCATCTCGCGCCCTCCGCTTAAGCCGTCGGTTTAAGCGGAAGGCGTAACAAAACGCATGCGGTGAAAAATGACACGATACGGCTCGCAGAACGGTTCGCCGAACGGATCGCCGAACGGATCGCCGAGCGGGTAACGGCTTGCAGAGCGGTTCGCCGAACGGCTCGCAGAACGGATAGCGGTTCGACGAAGCGTTAAAAAATGACGCGATACACCGAACGGCTCTCAGGGCGGTTCGCTGAACGGATCGCAGAGCGGTTCGCCGAACGGCTCGCGGCTTAAACGAGGGGCCTGAGGCTTAAGCGGATGACTTAAACGCAGGTGCAGAGCGCTAGAGCATAATTTACGCCATAATTAAATATTAAATAATAAAACACATTGTATATAATAAATTAAATTTATTTAAGCCACATTGTACATTGACTTTTAGCAATTTTATACACAAGTTTAGTTAATAATACACTACAAGCTACAGCAATAAAAATAATTAAACTGTTATAATATTCATTTGGGTGCTTGGTAACTGCTGGAATCTCTGTAGTGGTTACGTTGTCACATGGTTCGGGAACTTGACTTATTAATGCTTTCCATTCCGTTTCACCAAAAGTATGATCTCTATAGTGGAATTTAACCTTGTAACGGAGAAATGATTGAGCTGATGCTGGTACAAGTGTCTTGAAAACGCCTACATGTCGGCTATCTATTGCTTCATATTGGAGAGAAAGCCATGAGTTATTTGAAGGAAAATCCTTGGTTTCTAACATTATCGAAGCAGCTGACGCATTATAAGGCGCATAAATGTAAAAACATTTTGCACTAAAGCTACTAATACGACGTATGACGAACTTAACAGAACCATGGTTGAAACTTGAATGATCAAAAATGCTGTAGAAAGGTTATAATATCTTCATAGTGACTCATGAGATATAAACAAATCATGCCAACTATGAAAAAATTAATAAACATCCTCTTATAATTTAATGTAATTTTAGAATCAGCTGTTTCAGTCATTCGCTTCTGTTCAAAATTTCGACAAGTCCATAAAATCCGAGCTAGCTTACAAGATGAATTTTCTCTATAGTGGTCTGCAAGCGGATCATCACCTTCTTTCCAATTATATAATTCTACGTGACAAATTACACATTTTACTACGTCAGACTGCCCTGTATAATAAAACCCAGCGGATGCCAAATCTTTTGGATTAACTAGTGTAGACCAATTTTCAAAGGATAGTAATCTATGTTCGTAATCGAAACGAGTATTTTTAGAATACATGTTTTGTAGCGGATAACAGCCATCGTCGAGACACATGTTTCTAGCTTGAGGACTCTAACTAAACTGATAAATAAAACAATAAAAAATCTTTATTTATTCATTTATTAAGGAAGCAATTTTTTGAAAGTCTTCGCAGACTTTATTAGGATACAAGTATATAAATTCAATTAAATAATATTCACGTTCATCTAAATTTAGCTTACAAAGAGTATAAATTTCATTAAGAATATTCATATCATTATAGTCAACATATGATGCAACATCTGATAAAACATCATCATAAAACGATCTAAAATCTAGGTTATGTAACAATGTTATTCTATAATCAATAAGATCTTTTACAGCCATAAATGCATTAATATCTAAAGTGCTAAAACACACAGCAACATCAGTTTCTTTGCTTTTAAGTCCAATGGTTCGTTCTTTCAGCAAGGATGCCGTCCAAATGGTAAAGTTTTCGGTTAAAAAATTTTCTACTACATCGCTTTCGTCACGAGCAACCATTTTAGCAGCAGTAGTTAGGAATTCACACCAATCATCATAACTTAGGGAGATGCTAATCTGATCTTCTGGCAGGTTAAAGAGTGTATTAGTTAATTTTACACTCGGAATTAGGCCTCTGGAAACACTGAGTCCAGTTGTAATGTTGAAATGGCGAACTTTTATGCATGATTCAGCCAAAAACTTTGCTTCAGACTTAATTTCTTGCCTGTTTTTTACAACCAATTCGTCCACATATTTCCAGTACGTAGATTCGGTAGACATGTTTGACGAACAATCACTAGTCATTGCTGTAGTTCAACTAAAGTCAGAGAGAGCGAGTTTCTGACTATTAAACTAATTTCCCCACTCCTCAAGACGTTAATGTTAAGTTCTAGAAACAAAAGCTTGGATAATGCCCAGCCACTCCTCTCTCGGAGAATTCGGAAGCTTTTGCAATTAGGACGGCTTGAAAATCGCTGATAATAGAATCCAAAGAGGTATATTGGTCAACAATAGTATAACGAGAATTAAAAGATTTAATTTCTACATCTCCAGTCGAGGGTAATACATAGCTACCATAAAGCGACATATTCACTTTGATTCGTGGATGTTCCTCCAAACAATTACTTAGTAATTTTTTAATTTTATCTGTTAGAGCGGTTAAAAACAGCCTAACAGCGGTTTTTTGGGTAGGGTTAAATAGATGATACACCTTCATGCGGTTCTTAAAAGCTGTTGCCACTAGTTTAACATCTTCGCTAATGTCTTGATAACAGTTTTCTTTATGTCTTCGAGTATGATTGTGTCTACTATTTAATGAAAATTCTTGATTACACTGATTACAGAACGGCATGTTGCTTAAAGGACTAATATCTAGCTACTAAGCTTTATCAGATTCATAATTAAAGGTTTGAGCAAGTAATTTCATATCTCCAAAGATATCGCAATGACCACAATTCTTAATTTTAAGTAATAAAACCCATTCACCATCCAAACTTTGAAACAATTTTAAACTTTGTTTATCACGAAAGCGTTTATATACTTTAGTGGCTTCTTTACTTGTAATATCTACACTCTGAAAATGCTGAAAGGGAAAACCGCTGTTTAACAATTCTAATTGAAGATACGATCCTAGCGGCTGGAGTAGACATGTTGGAGACCAAAATCCTTGGTATTTGAATCCGGAAAATTCTAGATTTCTATCTCGTTCTCTTCCAGAAATGTTAGCTTCTCTTTTATCATTTTCATAAAGGGATCGATGTTGTAGACAAATGGTACACTGAGAAGTAGCAGTACTCCAGGTTGATTTTATTATTTTTTCCACAATTTGAACACGGTCGTACCATGTATTTAAATAAGGTATTTCAGTTAAGTATCTAAGGGCCAATCCTTCTTTTTTAGCATCAGAATCCACTACAGTTTCAACCATAGGTCTGAGTGATTGAAACCCAACACTATATCGATCATATTCAACTCTAATTAGAGAACCATGAGGATGGACAAAGCATTCCACACCATTTAGAGTTAAATAATTCCATAATTTTTTATATTCAGGAGGTATATAAAGGTAGAGTTTAGTGTTCCTGCGCGCAGCATCTCTTATTCTTAAAGCAAAGTAAACTCCAAGAACTGCTTCCATATAGTGGATATCTTGAGAGGTTAACTTGTTTTTCTTTATGTAAAAGCCAATATAACATTCTAACGCACTAAAATCCCTTGCTGGAATAGGTTTTTCATCATCATTATCATCCTCTTCCCTTAGCGAGCATTGTATAGGTGATTCAAAACATTTTAGGATTTTATCAGTTTTCGTATAACAGTTTTCCAGTTTTTTCTTTCAACCAAGGCTTAGCAAGACAAACTTTTCAGCAAAGTATAGAAAATAGAAGAGAACGTATCGGTTTCATTACACGCTTCACTACGCACTACTTTAGACCAATTAATATATCGATCAAACTTCTTTAAAATGCTATAGACACAGCAGGATTTTTAACTTCTTCGTTGATATACGAAATCACATGTTCTGGTAGAATCACTTTACTAATTCTTTTGATGTTACTCATCTCGACAAAGCTTATATCACAACTAACGAAACGAACAAAACTGAGAACCTTTTAAGGCTTACTTAGAAACAAGCTCGACCAATCAGAAATGAGTATTAACAGGTTGAGACTTGTTTTCCTGTTGTTAACCGCAAAAATCCGCTTACTCATTAAAATTACTGATAAGGCGTTTCCTGTCTAAACCACATCCTTGGAGATATCAATCCAGCTGTTGTGACTCTTATCAAGACCAAGCCATTTAACATACATTTTATTGCCTTTTTTACGCAACACTTGTTCGATAAGAAAAACATCTGGCTGCTTAGTTTTTTGTAATTCATGTTCATAAAAACCGCCACTTATAGGGTGTCCTCGCATATCTTCCAGCAAATATGTTGTTGGATTCGTAATTTTAACTTTGATAATTTTAAACAATTCCGTCGTCCAATTAGGCACATAGCCCTTTTCAAAAACATGTTTAGATTTACTGATGCGTACAATGTCTCCAACTTTGAATTTTTGTTTAGCAGCAATCTTAATATGACTGTAAACGGACTTAAGGAGTTGTTGCTCGTTTTCTTTGCTAACATCTTTAGGCTTCATCTTAATAGTGCGATGCCTTGTATTATTATAAGCATTGGTAACTTGTTGCAACAAGTCGAGCCACTTGTGATTGCCATTTAACGTGAACAATCTGAATAATTTTTCTTTTATGGTACGAATAACGCGTTCAGCAATAGATGCTTTTAAAATGCTAAAAGTACTATAGTGTTGGATTCCATGTTTTTTCATAAGACTTTGAAAACTGCTATTGTAGTATTCTTTACCGTTGTCTGTAACCAATTTTTTCGGTATTCTTTTAGACTGTTTAAGTATATTCTCCATAGCCTTGGTAACATCCTGAGCAGATTTCGACTTTATCGGTCTAGTCCATAGAAATTTGGAAAAACAATCAATTACCACAAGTATATATTTAAATCCTTTGTTCTGGCGAGCATACTGATCGAGTTGTGCCAAATCAGAAGCAAATGTATCATCTAACCCATATTGGATAAATCTTCGACGATTAAATTTGTTTCTAGCAGGCTTATGTAACTCTCTAACCACTTGTTCTCGCGCCTTCGACATGACTGCCTTAATTACTTCTTAACAGACGGTTTTATATTAGTAATTGTTAATATACCATCATCAAAATTAACATCACTACCACTATCCATGCCCAACGTTTCAATATTCTTCTTCATTTTAACTATTTCATCATTAATCTTCTTAATCTCTTGCAAATCCTTCTTTCTGCGGTTGTTAGTGACAGTTATGAGATTCGCTACAGCTTCATCATGAGTTTGCCTAAGCTCTTTAAGTTTTGAATCAATTAATTTTAGATCATCAGCTTTTCCTTTCTCGAGTCTCTCAACTTCATCCCTCACGGATTTAAGAGTGGTTTTAGTTAAACTATCCGTATAGTTCTTCAAGCTGATCTCAAGCTTCTCAAATGACGATTTAAAACTATTTATGTATGCTTGGTGCGATAAAAGATCATTTTGTAACATAGTAATGTTCTTCTTTAAAGCTGTAAATTCACCTTGAAACAAGATTTCATTATCCAACACTTTATCGATTCTCTGGTTGGTCATAGTAACCTCTTTCTCCAGTTTTTCCACATGTACATTTAAAGTTTTTATAAAGTCACGAAGTTGTTGTTCAGCCACATAATCAACATAACTTTTTGTGGAAGCATCACTATCTTCCGTAGGCTGTTTCACATTACAAAGTCTATGATCTCTAACATTATAATCACCATCTTTTGTTAAAGTTAAAGTGGTAGGATTTTGCATAAATTTAACCTCTTTTTGAAGCGAAGAGGTAGGCAGAGAACGTCCGAACTTGTCCATGGTTCAAGCTATACTAAAGAATTAGTTTAGTGTTTTCTAATAAAATTCGATTACACCTAGACGCTCCAGTTCAGCTAAAATATTGGTAATTTCATTCGAGGTATTATTATTACCAATCTGTTTAGCGGCCTCCAACTTTTTCAATCGCTCTACCAACTCATTTACATCATTGTAAAAGATAAACTCTTTAGGTTTTTCCGTATATTCCATTAACGCAGATCCGCTTTTTGAAGGCACTGACGAAGTAGATTTTAAAGCTCTTGTTCGAGTTAAAGGTGGCTCGGTCGATGACGAAACTTTACGTTTAAGCAAAACACCTTGAGATGAAGTGGAAAGAAGTGGCTGGATAATCCTTGTATACTTAGCACCTTTGTTGCCCATTATCTGGCCTAAAGGATCATAGTTCTTTCGATGAACATTGGTTTGTTCTAATATTCGGCGAAAATTCTCTTCATCTTCCTTCTTATTATATATTGATGATTTAAAAATATTAAGTCATAAAGCCCACGAGTTCCCGGGTAAATGGTATTATCGATCTTAATATCACCATTTCTCATAAAATAAAACGGTTTCGAACCCAACATCCACTTATCGGTTGTGTCATCATAAGTTAATCCATATGTATTATCTATTTTTGACGAGTGTCTCCAATATAAATCCAAGTATTCACGAGCTATTTTCGGATATTGTTCGATAAACTCTTTATATACATGAGGATTTTGTTCTATTGTGGTATTTAAATCATTTCTAAACGAGTCTGCAGAGTTTACAAAAACATTTTCATCGTTATCATCCGTTGTTTGAGCTACCACATGTTCTGGTTGAAACGGGGTTGACAGTCTAGGAACAAAACTGGATTCATTAGTTTCTTTTTCTTCTTCTTCTTCTTTTTTCAAATTTTATTCTCTTGACTTCAGGCTTAAGCAAAGTTTTAGGGTTCTTGCGTTTAACTGCTGTTAGCTTATTAAGCGGTTCGGTAATTGGTTTTAAAAACTTATTAAGCGCCTCATCTTCTTCGTTTCTCTCCAACTTTAGTGCCAGATACTTTTTTCGAATACTATTGGAAGCTTCAATTATTTTACGCTTCACATCCTTGTCTAACTTGTTGAGATCCATGGTTGAAAACTGCTAACAGAACGGTTTGCCAAACGGGTCGGATAGGAACGAACCGGTTAGGAACGAACCGGTTGGGAACGAATCGGTTGGGAACGGATCGGTTGGGAACGGACCGGTTGGGAACGGATCGTTTAGGAACAGACCGGTTAGGAATGAACCGGTTGGAAACGGATCGGTTTAAAAGGGATCGTCTAAACAAACAGGTGACGACTTCTCGCGCGGATACAGATACGACTGTATCCAATGACAACACCAGCTATACTAACTACAAAGTCACATGTTAGGGTATTATAAAGGTATCGAATTTATTGCGATATCTTCCTTTGGTTAAATCACAATCCTTAACAATGACTAAGAATCCATAATTTTCTCGCCAACACTCACTGCAAACCTGTTTAAACTTGTCAAACGGCATATCTGTTGTAACATGATCATCATAAATGTGCTTCAAGTTGGTATCATCTTGTTTGAATAACACAAGCATATTGGCATTATCACGCACTAGTTGTTTAGGTATTTTCGAATAAGTCTGACACAAATAAAAAGAATCAACTTCACTATGACGTCCCATACAAAAATAATTTCTTATTTTATCCTGTTTTTCACAAGCAACATCGTCGAAAATGAATATAGAGTGGGGTTTAGCAAGCGCCGGATCGATGACGTCATCGTTCTCGCTGAATCCGAAAAATTTTACACCAACAATCGGTTTTAGAGCCGCTTGTAAAAACAGATATTTTTCCTGCAGTAATGATTTAGAATAAACATACACGTGTTGAAATTTTAGACCGTTTTCATCTATCAAGAGACTTAGCAAAACATTGGTTTTTCCACAATTACTAGGCCCGCATATCAAAGCTCTTATCGTATTGGGAAAAAGACGACCATGACGAGTGTTTGGTTTTTTTAAGCGTAAATCAAAATTACCGATATTAATACCAATCTTTTGTTTCTCTTTGCGCATGACTATTAAAGTAGTCCACACCTTCGGATGACTTTAGTTGTAATGAGAACGTTGAAGGGTGCAGGTGTCTTAAATACAGTTATTAACAAGCTGCCAGTCGAACTTCATTTACCAGGTTATTCATATTGTGGCCCAGGTACAAAACTTGCAGAAAGATTAGCTCGAGGCGATCCGCCAATAAATAAGCTTGATAGTCATTGCCGCGATCACGATATTTCCTACGCGCAAAGCAGGGATTTAGCGCAAAGACATTTAGCCGATAGGAAATTAGAGTATAGAGCTTGGGATCGAGTAAAGGCAAAAGATTCTAGTTTGGGCGAAAAGAGCGCGGCTTGGTTCGTAACTAACGCCATGAAGGTAAAACGTAAGATTGGTGCAGGAGTCTGCAAAAACCGTTTTCCTCGTGCGTTAGAAAGATAAAAAAACAGTTTAAACATATTGGTGAAGGCGCCAAAAATTATAGCAAAGTGTTGAAAGCTGCACGATTATCGGTAAAAAGTCTTGGAGGCCGTAGAAAAATCCGTATACCGAGAGTAATACCTGTGCCTAAAATTGGCGGTATTCTTCCTTTAATCCCGATATTCGCAGGACTTAGCGCTTTGGGAGCACTTAGCGGTGGAGCTGCAGGCGTAATGAATGCCGTAAACAGCGCCAAAAATGCTGCGGCTAAATTAAAGGAGTCGCAACGGCATAACGAAACAATGGAGGCGATAGCACTAGGCAAAAAAGGCAGTGGTCTCTATTTGAAAAAATATAAACAAGGACTTGGTTTATACTTGAAAAAGATGCCAAAAAACTACCAATAAAGCTGCCTGATAGACCGCTAACCGATCATGATATTAAACATTATTCTTCTTTGTTAAAAATACCAAATTTTAGAGGCGTTTTTATGCGTGATACTCTACCAAAATCGCCTAAACGCAAAGAGTGTGGCGTAATTAATTTAGATCGAAACATAGGTGTCGGTACGCATTGGGTAGCTTACAAGAAAGATGGCAGCAAAGTTATTTATTTCGATAGTTTTGGCAATTTGAAACCTCCAAAGGAGTTTGTTAAATATGTTAAAAAGTGTAAAATATACTTCAACTATGATCAGTATCAAAATTATGATACAACAAATTGTGGTCATTTGACTTTAGCATTTCTTTACAATAAAAAACTATAAAACAAGAGTGTAGCTGTCGCTGACGTCAGTCATGTCTCAGACGTTCACGTTGAAAGGTCGTTCTCATTCTCTTGAGGCAGTCTTTACACCGCCCATTAGGCTTGATTCAGAAAACGGTTATTCGTTAGCGCTCATTTCGCTAAATACTTGGAATTCTATTCCGAATATCGAACCGGGTAAAAATAAACTCTATTACACCGATCAGCAAAAGCAGGAAAAGGTGTTGGAAATTCCCACTGGTTCATACGAGTTGGAAGATATTAACAATTATTTGCAGCAGCATCTTCTTGATTCCGAGACCGCTACGAAAGAAGAGAAAAATCGAGTGTTATTAATAAAACCAAACAATAATACGTTAAAGTGCGAATTGAAGAGTGTTTACGAAATAAATTTTAAACCAAAAGATAGTATTGGTAAATTGCTGGGATTTTCTCCTAGAGTGTTGAAAGCAAACACTTTACACGAATCGGATCTTCCCGTAGATATTATACAAGTTGTTTCGATACGAGTCGAGTGCAACATTATTTCAGGGTCTTATTATACAAGTAATCCTTCGCATACGCTGTACGAATTTACGCCAACAGTTGACCCTGGTTACAGTATAAATATCGAACCGAGAAATTTGATTTTTCTACCGGTTAATCGCAAGGAAATTGACAATATTACACTTACACTCTTGGATCAAGACTCGAAACCGGTTAATTTTCGCGGTGAAGAAGTTGTCATCAGGCTAGAACTTAGACGTCAGTATGGTTTTAGTGTTTAACAACTACTTAAGCACTGACACTACGTCAGGCACTTCATTCGTCCGTGATCCTTCAAAGGGAACGCTCACGTCTGTGAATATAGCATTTTTGCATTCTCTAAGCTCCAAGTATCGCTATCATGTCGGAAAAACTACAAATATTCAGACAAGTTCACAGTGATGAATCGGTCATTCGAGAAGAGTGGCACACCTATCATCCGTTCACCAAATCTTTCAACAATAGTGACGAAATTGAAATTGTCATCAATCAGCAAGATGTATTTCTCGATATGGGTAGTGCTGAGCTTTACATTGAAGGTAAATTCGAAGAAGAAGCAGACGCTACCAAGAAAGGTACTTGTACGTTAACCAATAATATGGGAGCTTTTCTGTTTGAATCGATTACCTATGAAGTTAATGGCAAGGAGATTGAAAGAATTCGTGATCCTGGCATTGTAAGCATGGTTAAGAGTATGCTTTGTCTAAACGAACAAGAAAGTAAAGCGCTGGATATGGCTGGATGGAATTGGCCTAATGGTACTCTTAAAACTTTGGATGAAACTTCTAAGCAATTCAGTCTACGTATTCCGCTCGGTTTTTTACTTGGTGTGTTTGCCGACTATAAAAATGTCGTCATGGGAAAACAAAAGCTTAAACTCGTTCGCGCAAGACATGATTATAATTGTTACATCACGACTGCAGGCGTGAATGAACTTCCAACGAAAAAGGCTAATATAACACTTAGTACTGTCGAGTTGAAAGTTAGGCATATTTATCCGAGCGATGCCGTAAAATTAAGGCTTTTGGATGATATTGCTAAAAATAAACCTATATTTATCGCATACCGACATTGGGAATTACACGAATTACCGGCTTTAAGAACTACGAAACGAGATATTTGGACGGTTAAAACAATGTCTGAACGAGCTCGCTACGTCATTGTATTTTTTATGAAGAATCGGAAAGATAATTTTACGAGTGATTGTACGTACCTCGACAATTTAAACATAACCGATGTCAAGCTCTATTTAAATTCTGAATCCTATCCTTATGAAGCGCTAAATCTTAATTTTTCAAACAGACAATTTACCGAAGTCTATCGGATGTATACGGAATTTCAAAAATCCTACTTGGGCAAGCAGTTTAGCGAGCCTCTTATAGACTTTACAAAGTTTGCCAGCAGAGCTATTTTCGTTATCGATTGCTCCAAGCAAAATGAAGCTTTAAAAAGTAACACGATCGATGTTAAATTAGAATTTCAAAGTTCGGAAAATTTTTCTCAAGATTCGCGGGCCTTTTGCCTCATCGTACATGATCGCGTCTTGGAATATCAAGCTTTAAGTGGTCAGGTGCGCGACATTTTGTAATCATTTACCGATTAACTCTTGCACAATGAAGTTCGCCGTGGTTGACGTTCAAGGCTGTTTTACACCCGAATTTTATGCAAAAGAACTAGCTATTTATGATGGAAATCAAATGTTTGGTTATGTTTTTAAACCGCTCATACCGTGGCAAGAACTGTCTGAAGATCAAAAGAAGCAAGTAAAATATCTGTATGGTAACCATCATGGAATCCATTACAACTATGGCGAATGGAATTATGATCAGCTGTATTCTATCATTTACAAGAATCTACGAGACGTTGACGTCATCTATGTCAAGGGCCATTTAAAGAAGTATTTTTTAATTAAGACATTTAAAGAAATGAAATTTGATTTACCTACTATTGTAAATTTAGAATTTGTAGCAAATGTCCCAAAATTAGCTAAAAATGTTACTTCTTGTTCTTATCATAGTTTAGATATTTGTGCATGTAGTGTTAAAAATGCTTATATATTGTATGATTATATATTTAATCTTTTACCCTCAATAAATGAATAAAATCGATAATTTTGTGTTTTATTTCCTCAGTTTAGCTTCAGCCAATGAGTAAGACGGTCGCTGCAATTGACGTGCATTTAAGGCATCTTAAAAAGTTAAAAAAGATATTAAAGTTTATCAAGAAAAAAGTATATGTTAAAATTATTTGCAAGACTGTCTTTGAAAAAATGACTACTAAAAGAATCACCCCCGTACGAGTTTATGACGTTGGCGAAATTATAAGAGTTTTGTATGATAATAATAAAGTTGTACTTACTTATCAGAAGGGACCTGTATTTCCCTTTTCCCACCAGGAGTTTGAAGAGTTCTTGGAGCTGCTGGATCTTGTAAACAACACTTGGATAGATCAAGACTTTAAAATTGGTGCTTACAATATTAACTATTGGCACGAGGAAGAAAGTCAAGGAATGAGGATTATGGATTTGGATAGTGGAGAGACGATTTATTTAGATAAGCCTGAATTGTTAGATTTTGTAAATCATAGAAATAATTTGTATGAAATAAACAATAAATTTTTTGTAACTTAATATTTGTTTTCTTAGCCTAGAAATAATACAACAGATGTAGAAAATAAACCAATATTTATTAAGTTAAATAAATGTATAAAATGGGTACTCTTAACCTAGCAATGTATATAAAATTTATTCTTAGCTTAAATACAGAAATATAATAATATAATACATATAAAATAAATACAATAAATACTTAACCTAGCAATAAATACAAAAATAAATACCTAACCTAAAACTTAATAATCTAACAATGTATATAAAAAATATTTCTTAACCTAACAATAAATACAAAAATAAATACATAACCTAAAACTTAATAATCTAACATTGCATATAAAAAATATTTCCTAACCTAACAATAAATATATAAATACCTAACCTAAAACCCAATAAAGGCTCAGCTGCCAAAAGAAATTAAATTAAAGATAGCTGCCGTGATCAGTCTTATAAGATTCTCCTATGATTCCTGATACAAAACCAAATCTTGATGACCCCAA
The DNA here is from genome assembly GCA_014170235.1 of Listronotus bonariensis. Classification (NCBI taxonomy): domain Eukaryota; kingdom Metazoa; phylum Arthropoda; class Insecta; order Coleoptera; family Curculionidae; genus Listronotus; species Listronotus bonariensis. The sequence goes on from JACEGR010000125.1 coordinate 344,704, forward strand.
GCAAGCGTGTACTCAGAATCGGGTATAATGAAGCGCTTGTCGTCCGCGTAAGACAGCGCTACCTTATTTTTCAGTTCGACATACATATCGTGTAAATGCGAGCGGAAAGTCGACATTTCTCGGTGTATTTGCGTTCCCTCTACGTCAACCGCCAGCTTATAATCTTCAAGCGTTAGAGATTTTTTGGTGACGTAGTCGGGAACGCCTTTGGCCTTTTAGTCAGCTCACCCTCGACATTTACGCAATATGCTTTCGCCCCGGTTCCAAAGAATTCCCAAATAACTTTTCCTGCATACTCATCCTTCATTTTGCCAAGTATAGATTCGTTTACAGGAAGGTTATGTGGATTATTCTGTGAGTAGTTGGACGTGTCAAATTTATTCAAGTTTTCGCGCATGTCATCATAGAAATTTTCAGTAGTTATGTGCAAAATTAAGGAGTCGGTATCAGTGTAAAGTAAGACCGCGTTGTTGCCATATTTAGGTTTAATGTACCCGTACAAAAAGTCATACATAATAGTCTTGGAAATATCCAAGATACTAAAACCTACATAAATAGGCTTATTATATGTGACTTTTTGTTTTTGCATCTGGATTGCAACCAGATTTTCGGTAAAAAGTGACATGTTTTTAAAATGCGGTTTCGCGATCAGCGCTTCTGCCCCTAATCTCCTACCAACATTTTCCCAGTGGGTGACAAGCTTAACGTCCACTCTTTTCTCCACGTTTTCCATCGTTTTTCCGAACACGGCATTATTCATAAGTTTGAAAAGTCTTTTCAAACTTATTTTTAGCTTGATTTCTTTTTGCCGTGTTCAAGTCAATATATTTTTTTAGCCAGGGAGATTGGTCGAAACTTAGTACGCGGTGAATTTTGGTGAGCTTAAGCCCATGGTCTAAACATTGTTGCAAATTTTGATAATGAATAATATATTTTGTTTTATTTTCTAAATTAGGGATTAATTTTGTTATATTTTTGTTTTTTGACAATGGCGAAGCGATGGATTCTGGACAAAAGGGCAGTTCGTTGTGGAGGTAATGCAAATCTTCCGGATACTCTAAATCGACTTCCAAAATATACCCGGTGTTTGAATTTTTCGCGATACTTTTTAAATCGAAATTTTGAATTTCTGACTCCTCTAACCACTTAAAGCCACCAGTTGGTAAATATTGAGACATGGCCGCCCCGTATAAATTGGTAGCGTCCAGATACATAATGTAGGAGGTAGGTTTAGCAGCGTTGTAATGAGGTAAAAATTTATTATTCGCAAATGCTTTTCTAACGCTACACTGACTGACTCCTCCGCGAATACCGCGTTTAAGAAAGTGTATCATATCAATGTCTGTGAGTAGCTCTAGCTCAATTCGAGTGTATTTAAGGGCACTCGAAAAAGACAGGCCCGGACTTGTATAAAAATTGGCTGGATCTAGCCCATAGACATTCATACATACATCTCTGAAATTTTCAAAGACATCAGCTAACAATAATACGTCGGATTTTAAATATATATCAGAATATTGGCCTAAAGTTTCGCATTTGAATAAATTCCACACAGCCCAAGCACGCTTGTAATCATCTTTACTAATGTCCTCTTTTTTAAGCTCGTTATAAAAATCTTTATGCGATGGTAGTTTGGTATCGTCTAATTTTGAAAAATCATCCACATACGAATATGGAAAGACGCCCTTCTGTCGAATTAACTGAAATTGTTCTTCGTTAGGGAAATACTTCCTAACTTCGCGACACTGTTCCGGTTTTAAATTTTGACTTAATTTATCTAGGCCACTTGGCATAAAACGAAAACTGTCCAAAAATCGCAACTTTAAAAATACCTTTTGTTCACGACCTTTTTCCACTTCGAAGCTATCGACCAAAACGTGTTTAGTGAAAGAAATGTACCTTTCTTTATTTTGGGCAATGACGTCTAACTTTTCCTCTTCAGTAGCCAGCTGTTTAATCAACAGATGGGAATCGAAGCCGGACAAGTTGTGAAAGAAAATCGGTACGAATTTTGGCACCTTGTAATTCACATTACAAATAGAGTGAGCTGGACCCCGATAAGAACCGGTTAAATGACAATGATCTCTTACTTTTTCGTCTTCTACATTCAAAGGCTTTTCGCAAATATGACAAATTGTTGCCGTATTAAACTCAATCTGTTGTTGAGGCGTTAGAGGAGTCATAGGCTTGGTGATTTTTATAAAGTCATTGTAGAGACGTTTACAATCGCTCTCCAACAACTCTATAAACTTTTCACTAGCGTCAGTACCCCTATAAGTCTTAAAAACAGATTTAGAATCGTCAAAAGCACATTTAATATAGTAGGCAAAAGAGTAAGGTAGATGCTTATGTGTTTTAATTGTATACGATTCATCAGGGCTCAGCTCATTTTGCTCTATCTCAACGGGTTTTACAACGGTTTCAAAATCTGCGTAAACAACAAAAGGTACTTTTAATTTTTTCTCGAAATCTTCAAATTTAAGTATATTCTCGGGTACGTCTTTACCATATTTATCTTTGCGCAAATTTGTTGTTGGTAATTTAACCGCAACATGGTTACAATCATGCGCCTGATGGGCTTTAAGACCGTTTTCGGTACTGAAATAAACCAAACATCCATCGCACAAATATTTAGCACACTTGTGTTTAGATAATTGACTTGAGATCAGCTCTTGACATGCTTCTTATTAAACAGTAATGATTATTTCCATAATCATCACTGATTAATAACAAGTTAACATGCGTCGGTTTTCGAGATTTGGTTAAGTATAAAGGGCCAACAACTTCAACACTATTTTTACCGTTTTCGAAAACATTTTCCAAACCATAAACATTGATAGAAATAGTGTTAAGCTGTTCGAATATGTGAATATCTTTAAGCCTCATAGGAAAATCTATACCTGTAAAATCCAACTCGTTCTCAAAAGGCGAATAGTTCGCGACTCTATTTGCATGTTGAGTCCAATCCATTGGATGTAGGTGAGCTAGGACTGACCACATAAAACATTTATCGTCGGTGTTTTGGATGTTTAGGACAGCTAACTTTCTTTCAATCTCTTTGGGCAGCTTGATATACGAGGAAGCCTTCATTGGGTTAAATTTACTTATACTTAATTCTAAATGGAGAAGCTGTTGCAAGGCCCAACCTATAAAAAGAAAAAATGTTTAAATATCCGTTTAAACGAGTTAAAACCTGCAAATAAATGATAATGAGTCATCGTAAACGATTTAAAACCTGCAAATAAATGCTGAGTCATGTAGCTGTATGCGAGTTAAAACCTGTAAATAAATGATAATGAGTCATCACTAATTTTAAAACCTGCAAATAAATGATGAGTCATGGCTTTGTAGGCAAGTTAAAACCTGTAAATAAATGCTAAATCACGTCGTTATAAACGAGTTAAAACCTGTAAATAAGAAGTCGGGTGTCTGGAACCAGGCTAAAAGCTGTAAATAAATAATTCGTTAGAATTGCTACTCACCACTATTTTTTTCTTGAAACTCTAGGGCCTTTTTATCCATAATGGCTACAAATTGGGCAAACAGCTCCTCCAGATCGGTGTTCCCGTTCACCACCCGAAATTTGGTGTTAAAGGACTTGACCTCGGCCTCCTCTTTGACTGCAGGAGGAAGCGGCCGAAAAGCTCCACACCGACCTTAAGGCTTTCAAATTGCTCTATCTGTTTCCCCACCAACTTGACGAAATTGGAGTTATGGGATTCCGTAAATCTTTTCACGTTGGTGGGGTCCTCTTTCGATGTTAGTCGGTATGTCGCAATTCGGCTTCTAAAAGACGTTCTAACTAGCTGGATTCCAGCTTCCTCCTGCTCCACGCAACATTTTGACTTATGCTGCAGGGTGCGCAAATGTCCTTGATATTTGGACGAGGGCAAATCTAGGTCGCACACCCTGCAATGTCTGGTGGATGTCGACGGCTCTGTAAAAATAATATTAGCCTGCTTATTCAAATATTAAAAAATTTAAATTTGGTATGCTTATTTAAAACATGAAAAATAATTTAAAAATTACAGTTACGCCTACAAAAAATTAAGAAATAATTTATAAAACCTAAAAACTTACCAGCTGTTAGATCAAGTCTCGCCTTCTTAGACACCATGGCAAGTGGGGCTTCTGCTTGTCTTTTGGGGGCTGGATGTTTTTCCCTCTGATGACGTTGGAGGGCCCCCTCTGACTTGAAAATGCCCCCACACTTGTTGCAAATTTTGACTGCTATGCGACAGTCACCATGGCGTTTAAGATGATCTTTTCGGGAGAATACACGGGAACAAAATTCACACTTGAACATATTTCTAAAAAATTAAAACAATACTATCAATATTTGAACCTTAATATCTATAATCTAAATACATTTTAGAGTTATATGTTGAAATATGTACTTAATAATAAACTCTTCCAGAGGTTTTTTAATTATGGCGAATGCGCAAGGTTAATTGGTGCATAACTTAATGAGTTTTAATTGACTATACCTCTTGACAAAATGGTGAAGGAATTTTTTAGTGAATAAACTAAAACATTTATTTTTAAAAAACTAATTGATATATCGAACTAGAATGGAAAATAAATAATAGTTTAAAAACTAAAAAAACATGCTTTTATATGCGACCGAACTAAAAATTATAAAATAATTTTTCATTACAAAGAGTTTATCACTACAAAGTAAAAAACATGTTTTTAACTATTATTTATTAAATAATATGAATGTATTCTGAAGACCCTAACATATATTTATTTTCAAAATTATTCTAATTATATTATTTTTATATTTTTTTATATCGGATTATTTATGATATTTTTTTAATTATTTCGGGATTCTTATGCTCAGAATTCTTATGACTGAATTCTAAAGACTCTAACATAAATGTATTTATTTTCGAAATTATTTAATTTTATAAGCAATAAACAGGTTTTCACTTAATAATTCTTTTGTATGGTACGTGAAATATTTGTGCAAATAGCCAAAACGGTAATTTTTCCTGATTTTTTTTTTTTTATAGACAATATTTTCAAGTATTTTTCAACTAATACCCTATAATGATTTTAGAGCGTAAAAATATCGCAGTATATTTAATATTTAAAATAATAGGTACTTACATGTTTTATTGTATTAATTCACCAAAAAACTGCAAAAAATTCACAAAAATTCAAAAAATTCTAGCACAAGATTTCACTTCCACAGTGACTGGGTGGCAGTTATCAAATGATATTCGATGTTTTTCACATTGAACTCGACCTTTCAAGTTCTTATCTGAGGAACGTGGCTAGATAACGTATAAATATAGAATGGGTGAGTCTACTTGGCCATAGGCGTACTAAATTCTTTATTAAGTGATATTTTTAATGGTATTAATATTCCGTATAAAGCCTTTTTGGAAGTTTAAAATTGTAACGCCTCTGTGTACGGTTATGCGTATGCGCTTAAACAGGGACTGGTCAGTTGAAACGCGTGAATTATATATACAGGGTGTTTTATTATTTAATATTTAATTATTACGGTTTAAATTATATGAGACCGAGGCTTCCGGCAACTGTGATGTGATTAGCCAGTTGGAGCGCGTGAATTATACAGGGTGTTTTATTATTATTTAATATTTAATTATTATGGTTTAAATTATATGAGATTATGCGCCTGCGCTTAAGCCCTCTGTTTAAGCCTCAGACCCCGCGCTTAAGCCGCGAGCCGTCCTGCGAGCCGCTTTGCGAACCGCTACTCGTTCGACGAGCCGTTTGGCGAACCGCCCTGAGAGCCGTTCGGCGAACCGCTCTGCGAACCGTTCGGCGAATCGCGTCATTTTTTCACCGCATGCGTTTTGTTACGCCTTCCGCTTAAACCGACGGCTTAAGCGGAGGGCGCGGGGTGCCGGGGTCGTAATTCTTAGAATTTTAGGCTTATCATGTGACAAGTTTGACCTTGAAATTATTTACCGTTAGCAACTATTCTTTGTTCAAGTTTCATTATTCTAAGTTTAATAATAAGGCCGCTATGGTTAATTTTGCTATGGGGTTACCGTCTTACTCGCTAGTTGGTGTCTCTCACCATATTTTAAACATCTGTAGCGCCCTTATGGCTAAAGATGGCGTCATGCGGTTTTCGCTATTCGATAGGTATGACGTTACACTATTTTTAAAAAATTTAAACCGCGCGCCAATGACTCATCATCAAGGTTAAATACCGATTTTAGTCGATAGCGCCCGAACGGTATGACTTGGAATTTTCGCGTTTGCGCAAATCAATTTATGATCATAGCGCAAGTATCCTACGCATGGCGGCCATTTTCCTAGCCACGTGATTTTTGACATATGACAGGTGACAGATGACATTTGACAGGTGACAGATGACATTTATGGTTTGACAGATAGTAGGGACCACGCCCTAAACAACGCGTTGCGCAAGATTCCTAAATTTCGAATGACGTCAGAGATCTTGAGATAATAAGCTCCCCGGGGGACGGAGGGTAGTAAACCCCTATCTCTCCTGCTGAGCATGAGGAGTTCCTTGTAAACCATCGAGATCTCGTCTTAGAGGTTTCTGACCATCTGCACAAGCAATGTATCGTAGTACGCCGATTGCATGATCCAAACACAAAATTTTCTTAAATGTTGTTTTGGAATGAAGTCTTTTCCAAGTCTTTGTAGTCGTTTTTTCAATGCTAAGACTGTTTTTCCATTCGTAAAGTGAATTAAGGCATGAATATGCTCATGCGCAGTACTTCCATCATCAGCTACAAGATGACATCGACACAATGAATACCATTTTAGATCAGGCAAACCTATCATTAAACCAAAATCAACTTCGTTTAGTAGTAAATGATACCATTCTTGATTGCATTGCTCGTAATCCTCGGCAACTTTACTTGGAGACAAAGGATTTACTTCGTTGATGTTTAGGAGTGTGTAGAAATCTGTATTAGATAAAACAGACATTTTAGGATAGATTTAATGATTTTAAGCTAAGCACAATGTTTCACTTTGAATGTCTACGACAGACTGACCAAGTCTCTCTGGACTTATCTAATATATGTATTTACAATTATGACGCCTGCGCAAAAGTCTAAACATGAACAGGTAATTAAATATGAACAGCAAAATAAACAGCTGAACAGCCCTGTATTTTGAAAATACGGCACCGTTTTTAAAATACGGCACTGTTTTTAAAATACAGCACCGTTTTTAAAATACGGCACCGTTTTTGTAAAATACGGCACCGTTTTTAAAATACGGCACCGTTTTTAAAATACGGCACCGTTTTTAAAATACGGCACCGTTTTCTAAAATACGGCACCGTTTTCTAAAATACGGCACCGTTTTAAATTTCAAGGTCAAGGTTGTCACTTGATAAGCCGGATATGTTAGAAATTACGGCCCCCACACCCGCGCTTAAGCCATGTTTCTTAAAATACGAATGTGTTAGTCACCATTACCTAGTACGCCTAAAAATGAACCCAAGTACATATTTACAAATCCTTTTCGTAAGATTTTACAGGTTAGGTGAGGTGCGGCCCGCCTCACCTCACCTAACCTGTAAAATCTTACGAAAAGGATTTGTAAATATGTACTTGGGTTCATTTTAGGCGTACTAGGTAATGGTGACTAACATATTCGTATTTTACGAAACATGGCTTAAGCAGTGTGTGAGGCCGTAATTTCTAACATATCCGGCTTATCAAGTGACAACCTTGACCTGAAATTTAAAACGGTGCCGTATTACAAAAAACGGTGCCGTATTTTAGAAAACGGTGCCGTATTTTAAAAAACGGTGCCGTATTTACAAAAAACGGTGCCGTATTTTAAAAAACGGTGCCGTATTTTAAAAACGGTGCCGTATTTCAAAAAACGGTGCCATATTTTAAAAACGGTGCCATATTTTAAAAACGGTGCTGTATTTTCAAAATACAGGGCTGTTCAGCTGTTTATTTTGCTGTTCATATTTAATTACCTGTTCATGTTTAGACTTTTGCGCAGGCGTCATAATTGTAAATACATATATTAGATAAGTCCAGAGAGACTGGTCAGTCTGTCGTAGACATTCAAAGTGAAGCATTGATGCAGCTAAAAATCATTAAATCTATCTAAAATGTCTGTTGTATCTAATACAGATTTCTACACACTCCTAAACATCAACGAAGTAAATCCTTTGTCTCCAAGTAAAGTTGCCGAGGATTACGAGCAATGCAATCAGAATGGTATCATTTACTACTAAACGAAGTTGATTTTGGTTTAATGATAGGTTTGCCTGATCTAAAATGGTATTCATTGTGTCGATGTCATCTTGTAGCTGATGATGGAAGTACCGCGCATGAGCATATTCATGCCTTAATTCACTTTACGAATGGAAAACAGTCTTAGCATTGAAAAACGACTACAAAGACTGGAAAGACTTCATTCAAAACAACATTTAAGAAAATTTTGTGTTTAGATCATGCAATCGGCGTACTCGATACATTGCTTGTGCAGATGATCAGAAACCTCTAAGACGAGATCTCGATGGTTTACAGGAACTCCTCATGCTCATTACTCTAGAAAATGTTTTAACGAAGATTGGTTACATTCACGAGGAAAACAATGTGGCGCTGTTCGAGATGAAATATCAATAATTGCTTCAAATGGAGTTTCAGATATTTCAAAATACACATCACCCTACGAACTTCATGAAAAATCCACTTGCCGTTGTGCCAGAGGCGATGAAGGCGTTAGAAAAAGGCAACAAGCTAATGAAAAACGAAGAGAATTTTACAAAACAGAAAAAGGACTTTCGATCAAGAAAATGTACAAAGAAAAACAAATTGAAAAGCAACGATTAATTAAACAACTGTTAGAGTTAGGACTAAATAAAAAAGCTGAATTACAAAGAGAATCAATTGTAAGACTTATTAGTCTCTTGTAATTTAAGAATTAGTAGAATAAATAATGTACGTTAAAATAAATATATTGTTTTCTTGCCGAAATTTCCCCTGTCCATATCAGACTTAGCCAATTATCTTTAACAAAATTCCCATATAAACGCTATGAGATTTTGTCCAATATATACTTAATTGTCCATAGGTTACTTCTTTGTCCATGTTTGACTACAAAATTTGCATGTGTTTAAATGGCATGTCCAAGATCCTATGCAGTATAAATTTTTTTGTTGCATTCGTGGTATTTAGAGAACCAATTTTTGGGGTGTTAGTTATTTTTTAAAATTTTTGTTTATAATAATGGAAATTTTTCCGGCGGATGTAGATATACATATTGATAAGATTGTGGTATAAATGTTGCTTTTGCAATATTGCTATCATTTTTAGCATATATATTATTTATTAAAAATACCAAAGCTGGTTTTTATGACTAATTTATTTCAGCTGTCTGGATGACTTTGCAATATAACAGCGGTTGTTTATGCAAAAGATATGCACTCGAATTACAATGGCGCTTTGTTATCTATGCGAAATTATGCAGCGTTGTCGCTTCGGTTTGATTTGATTATCAGCAGGTGTTCAACTAAATTCTGTGTTAGCTCCGGCAACTATGCGCTAATGATTCATTGTTATGCTAATGCCTTGGTCCCAATTATACCCCGTTTGCCATTAAATTTTCATATCTTCCAATAGCCTAGTGGTATATGGCGTTGGATTCTCACGCATGTGGCCGGGTGTCATGGGTTCGACTCCCAGCTCCGCGGACTTTTTTAATTTATAGGTGATGACGTCATCGATGGTTACTACCCCTATCTAGCACGTGGTGACTTAGGGCATAAAAATTCTAATTTTGCGTTAGGGGTTGGGATGGCCATAAAAATGCAGATCGGACCTTAAATTTCTCCTATATGAAAATACATAGTAAAAACTACCCTTTTGATGTTAGAAACGGCATAGCTCTTCTACTGAGGATGAGTATTTGATGACTCTTTTCGCGACAAGGAACATGATTGTGTTTTGGATGCATTAAAATGAACGAGATTTTTGGCGCCCCAATCCAATATTAAATTAAGATCCTGCGAAAGAGATATCTGCATCGCTCTGCGTTTGTTTTTCAAGCTTGAAGAATGGCCGTCCACAATAACTGATATATGTCGATTAGATAGATAACTAGAGAGCCAAGTACAGAGTTTAGTTGAAAGACCATAGGAGGGAAGTTTATTAAGAAGTGCGGCATGCCAGACCTGGTCAAAAGCTTTGGATATATCAAGAGCAACGATCTGGGACTCACCTAGAAACTCAAGAGACTTATTCCAGCAGTGTGAAACAAAGGAAAGAAAATCTGCTGTAGATCTTTTGTGGCGAAATCCATACTGCCTGTCATGCAAAATTTTGTGTTTTTCTAGGTACTTAAGAATTTGTGAATTAATTAATTTTTCCATCACTTTACAAAGAACTGAGATAATTGAAATTGGTCTATAGTTAAATGGAAGAGATTTAGATATTTTCTTTGGAATAGGTTAAACACGAGCAGCTTTCCAGCTCTCCGGAAAGACACCTGTGTCGTAAGAAATTCGAAAGAGCCGACTTAAGATTGGTGCAAGTTCTGGAGCACATTTTTTAAAACGATTGCTGGTATGCCATCCAGTGAATACTTTCTTTACTGTTTATTACACTATATGTTTTTACCCAAAAAATATTAGGCTAAATAGTGATTTCGTTGTCACCCGATATATCATATCTTGATAAAGGAAAAACTATAAATTTTGAGTATTATGCCATCTTACTTTACCAGTTAATCCAAAATATTTACGGAAAAAATACCGGTTAAGCAAAAAATAAAATTCTGTTTCACCAAGACAATGCACCTTCCCAAATTGCCCTTCATTAGATTTTCAATAATTTTTAAAGTTGAAACAATTTTTGTTGGTAAAAATATTACCTCTGACTTATACGTAAACTAAACAGCGATGACAGAAAGTCTCTTGAGCACAGATAAAATAAATATACTGAGATACACGTAGACCATGTCAAAAATTAAACTTTAAACCCATATTTCTCTTTTATGTTATATAGGCTGACTTTTCCTCTCATCTCCATATCTCGGTGTACAATCTCTATAAACTATTTATCGGATTCAAGCCAGGATAACGATTTCGATTTGCGAAATAAATGAGAAAAATGACATTTAGTCGCAGGAATCGCAGAAAATTAAGGAGATCTTGCCCTCGGTACACAAGAGCTATAAACAGCGTCAGAGATAAGAAACACATCGGGCACATTAGCCCGCGGAAGCAAGCGAGCAATTCGAATCTGAAATCCGAGCTAAAAGATGCCGCCATAAAATCTCTGGCGCCCGTAAATCCCATCCGCTTAGAAAAGTAGATCTGGGGACTACTATATAACTGTTTTCCCCTAATATCTTTTATATGTATTTTTAAAGCTGTTTCTACGTCTATGTTAGGAGGAAATAGAATAACCTCATATAAAAATTAGATAACTTAAATCGTGATTTATATCAAATAATAAATATCTAAAAAACGAGTCTCCACACACAATTTCATCCCGATTTATAGTTTAATTAAATATATTTAAATAATATAAAATAATTATAAAATATTTAGATTTTTTACTTTTATGGTTCAAAAATTTAGTTTTTTTCGATCGGACGACAATCTATATATTTCCAATATATTTTTATAACTCAAAAATGCATTATTTCTGAAGGTAGAAGGCGTTGCTAGGCAATGTACTTTTCTGGCTATAGTAACATATTATGCCGAGGTCAAATAATTAAAATGTAATTATTTATTTTCAAAAAATATATATATATAGAAATATATATATATATATATATATATATATATATATATATATATATATATATATATATATATATATTATTGTATATGTAAATCATTTGATTATTTATTATTTGTGCATTTTTAAGTTTTTAGGTTTTTACTAAACTAAGGTATTAATTTAAAATGTAGTGTTTACTATTTATACCAAATTCTGTAAAATGCTGGTCCGTATTACGGTTAAAACATAATGTGAATTCGAAATAAAATTGGCTTTGAAATTTCGATATTAAAATGTCAGGACCGTGTTTAAAAAATGTAAGTTTCTGATGCTAACGGGCTTTTGTTAAGTTATGCTTGGTTTATTAAAGTAATTTATTCATTTCAAATTCAACGTTTTTTTTTAATTTCTAAAAATACATGTCCGTATTAAGATTAAATCCTAATATGTGATACATCGTTAATAGAATATCAGGACCGTATTTAAAAAATTAAATTGGGTTTTTTCCGGATATCTCCGACAAAACTCGAAATTTTAAAACTTTTGAAACAGCCTATTATTGGGCACATAAAACCTCAACTTTGTTCTATTTAACCAACTTTGAATCTCTTCCCATACTGGCCCTCCTTATCTTGGACACGTTGTATATATATATATATATATATATATATATATATATATATATATATATATGTATAAATAAAATTTTCGTTATAAAATACTATTTTAATTTTAACGTTTCGGCTCTCCGGTATGAGGCCTTCATCAGAACTGTAAATACAAAGAGAAAAAAAAGCACAATAGGGCTGTGACCAATTACAAAAATGAATATAGTTACCTTATTAGTAGAAATTTCCATATCTAGTCAGTGTTAAAAATTTAACATAAACACAACATTTTTGGACGATCACAAAAGGATTATAGTATACATATATTACACACATACCGACACAATTTTAAAATTTATTAATAAAGGGCAGCAGCCGTTATGACTATTATTTTTGTTTTTTTTTTAAATTTAAATTATTAAAGGGAATTTATTTCTTTGTACCGTTCAGGAAAGCGACATCTATGGTATATTATAAAATATATGTTAATCCACCGCATAAAATTGTGGATAAAAATGGTGGATTAACATATATTTTTAATATACCATAGATGTCGCTTTTGATATAAGCCAATTAGTTATTCTTTACCTAATATATTTGTTTGGCACAGCTATTTTTACCGAGCGATAATAGCAAATTTTCATAAATGCCCTCTTCACTCGAACGAGGGAGAAACAATACAATTGGTCGGTCGTTAATGTTTTTACACTATAAGTTTCTCTTTCTAACAACCCAAAGCACCCATGTGTGCTTCTTTCTTTAATTTTAATGAATCTTATTTTCTTATATTAACATATAAGGTCAACTTAAAATGCGGCCAAGTAAATTAGCTCGATTTTGTATTTAGTATTATTTTACATCAGCAATAGATTTGTAGTTATTTTTAAGACATACACCACCGCCAAGAGCCACTTAGGAACTAAAAAATAAAAAAATTGTTTAAACCAAATGTCAGCGAGCATATAGCAGTCATTTTTCATTGAAAAGTCAGACAAAATATTTTTGCAAAGAAGTTAATATCATTCTAAAAGCTAGTTTATAAAGACGCGAGAAGCGAATTGCGAAAGATATACAAATATTTGGTCAAAAAATTAGCTTTTTTTTTCATGTTCATACAGCTGCGAAATTCGCCGAAATTCTAGGCAACTACATAACCTACAAATTTCCATATTGTTTTTACTTTGGTGGTGATGCTACGCTTGGGTTCTTTTGAGATTTTGTTAGTTTTTCTTTTAATAATATAACATTTGTATGTTGTGATGAATAAAGAATATAGCACATTTATTTGGCAACAAAGACGTAGAATCGCTGCAAATTTATTATAAATAAATAGGGTTAAAAAAGTTAATATACATTCAAATCAAAAACACAAAATACTTAAGAAAATGAACACAAAAATAACGTTCCAGACAACTAATAAAATAACATAAAAATAACAATAACAAAATTATTTTTGAAATAACCATATGACTAATAACCTCTTTTCTACGCATGTGCACACGCGAATATTCGCCAGAAATTAAAATGATCTTAAGTTTCCCGCCCACTAGATTTTAAATTTTGCGAATTCGCAATATCTTTAAAATGTCTAAATTTTGAATTACCCGCCTTTAATTTTAGGTGAAACTGACCAATGAGAATGAAATTCACGTTTCGCAATTCGCTTTTCGCGTCTGTATGAACTAGCTTTAAGAAATACTTTTACATGGTACCACCCTCAACCCGTAAATTCGCTTAGCTTAGAAAAGTAGATTTGTCCTAATAAGAATTAAAAGGATAAGTTGTTGCTCCCGGGTGCGACTCTGCTAAAGTCAATTAATTTGCAACTTAAAAGGTTAAGAGTTGGAATTTTGATAATTTCAGAGGGTAATTAGTGCTGTGTATTTTGCGGTTTTCGGGGTTATTTTTATTACGCGGATTACGGGGTTAAATATAGTGAAATTAAAGTAAAATGCCTAAGCAGACCCTAAGCTTAAGCTCTTATGCCAAATGAAAATTATTTTATTCAAGTAAACCAATAATCATTTTTTTTATTCTTTGAGGAATCCATAAAGGCTAAAAGCCTAAATGCTAACGTACCGTGGGTGCCTTAAGCGAGATAAAGGGAGTTTGTTGACACGGGACTTAAATACTTAAGGGTTTGTGTGGGAAGAAAAGAACTTCGCGGGCAGCAGGTTTTACATTCTAGAAACTCTAGGGATAAAAGAACGAACAAAGTGGAAAGTTCGATGCCTGTCCAGTTGGACCGTACAGGGATGCATACGTGCGGCACCACGAGTTTCTCTGTTGGGAACCGTGAGTAAAGACATTTTACTGGACAATTCTTTAGAGCAGAAGGCATGGAAGTACCTATAAAAAGTGATTAATCCTCACAGCCCGACAATGTGCAAAGAGAAAGCCTTTCTGTAAGTGAAGGATCAATAATGAGGCGAACAACTCTTTTTGAGAGGAATCAAGAATGTCAAAGGTTGTGAGGGACGCCATGCCTCAGACACGAGAACAATATTTCAAGAAGGTCCAATTTGGGACACATACAAAGTGTATAAATTAGAAGGAAAAAATACTTTCTGGCTCAAAGGAAAATTTAAGCTTTTAAAGCTGCTTTGGCTGTCGATACAATATGTATATGCCAGTTAAGTGTTGTTCTCAAATGTGACGCCCACAAGATTAAAGGTATCTTTGCTCTGCATAACTTGGCCGCTCATAAGTAAAGGATGAGTATATGATTATGCTTTTCGCGACACCTTACATTTTAAAAGTAAATTTAATTAATTTAAATTTAAAATTTCTCAAAAACTGCTATTTAAAATCAACTTTTACAACGAATATTTTATAGGTATAATGATAATAAAGTGTTAAAGAATAAAAACATTTAACTAGAAAGTGACTACAAAAAGATATTTTCTTTTAAATAAGTGCAAAATAACGCAGGTGGCACATTCTAGGGTTTATAATAAAATGTATAGCACATTCTTATGTTTTATTTCTTAAAACTATATTTATTCAAGTATTGGGCCAATACACTTAATATTTACAAAATAATTTATAAAAACGAAAAGTAGAATAAACTTTTGACATCCTGTATCTGAGTGTATCTCCATCTACTATTGGACTAAGGTCAGTTGGGTTAGATCGTCGTATTTTAGTCTTAGGAACTTTTGGTAGTCTTTTTCGGCACCTTTGAAAAACACCCTGTATATCTTGTATTCGTCACTTAAGCCCCGGAAATCGGCTCCGGTCATTGTCCAATATTCCACTAATTTTAAGATTCTGTTTTTACTAATTACTTATGATAATAACACTTTTGAAACCTTTTAGGAGGGTCCCTTGACAAGCCTACCACGAATATTCATATCGCCAGATGTGGAAGCGGCGCGTTAACCCAGCTCGTCAATGTCAAATGTTTCGTGTGTCGGACCGGAGCAAACGCGTCACTTTTTTGTCGGACAAGATAGCCATGATTGCTATGCATGCAATTTTTATTTATTGTGACAAAATCGTAAGGTTATTGTTACGAAATCCGCCAATCCGATACCCAAAACATGTCATTGAGCCCAATGGTTTCGTGACTGTAACCCTTAACATTTTTGGCACAATATTTAAAAATTGCATGTAAACCATTATAGTAAACTTGTCCGACAAAAAAAAGTGACGCATTTGCCCGGTCCGACACCGAAACATTTGACATTGACATGCTGGGTTAACGAGCTGCTTCCATATATGGCGGTATGAATATTCGTGGTAGACTCGTCAAAAGAACTCCCCTTAAAAGGTTTTAAAGATGTTCGTATCATCAAGTAAATTTCATTACTGTCTTAGGGACTATAGTATAGTAAGAACATTATTTAAAAGCGCAAATTCGGTACTCTTTGAAAATAATACAAAAAACATAAAAAAGGCCGCCTGCAATCGGACTATTTTATAGAAAGGCGCCGCTATCCTTTACAGCGACGCGCCGATACACTATGGGATAGAAATCAACTATTTTGGCCAAAAAGCAACTTTCGAAATTTTAATGGCTCATGCTGTGTATTTTAAAGTAGATACTCCAAACTACATGTACGCAAAATTATAAAAGGATATGACGACTTCTATTGGGGTAATAAGAAACTTGAAAATGTATTTTAAGTAAACATAAATGTACAACATTTAATCTACTTAGTTTATTATTAGCCTTGTTTACTAAAAAAGTAAAAGAGTTTAAATCATAAGAGCTATTGTTGTGTTTCCGATGCAGTCTCGCGAAGTCTCGCTACTTTTGTCAAAGATTTTTTACCTTTTTCTTTATCAGTTTTTGTACTTACAATTGCCTTCCTACTTTTTGCTACTTCTGAGTGTAAGGACAGATACAAGATATTTTTATAATTTACAAGGTTTTCCATTTTAAAATTTAATATATTTTGTCCTACACTGTATATCCTAAAAGATAAAAGCATTCTGATGAAAAATATGGATTCTACAGAATCTACCCAACAAAACAGTGTTTTCATATTTATTTTGATACGTTAAAAAATAAAAAAAGTTGGGAAGATGTAGGTATCTTTATTACGCTTGTAAGAATAATTTAAAATTATTTTTCAGATTTGGATGGTCATATTTCCGAAACTAATTGAGATAGACACATCAAATGTAGTATTTTTTTAAAGCATTTTAAAATATATTTTTGATGGTGTTATAATATTCAGGGTATTCCATTAAAAAAATCATACCACCTAATTGTCGTACTCTGTATATCATATGAGATAATAATCATCGGATTACTGATTAGAATACTACCGAATTAACCAAACAAGCTGACGTTTTAGTTTATTTTGTACAATAAAAATAATAATGTTAGGGGTGTAAATTTAAAATAACAAATAATAAGTTTTAGGTTTCCAAAAGCATTTGTAATAATTTATAATATTTTTCTAGTAAAAAGCACCTTATTTTAAGTTAGATTGGTAAGTTTCAGAATTTTGACCAAAAAAATTAATTTCTATCCCATAGTGCGATGACCAGCTGCATCAACCGGCATATCATAAAGAAATATAGCAAAGGCGGTCGCGAAAACAAACATGCCGATTTATTTGCTTTAAACTTTTTTGTGATTTTGTTTCTTTTCAAAGAGCACCGAATTTACATTTTTAAACTGTTGCTTCTATACATGGTAACTTGTGAAATAACAGTCTTTAATTCAGCATGCGCAAAAATCTCCAGCTTTGAAGGTTTTAAGGAAATTTATGCGCTGCGCTACTACAGTTTTCTAACCCTGTATAAACTCTCTTTGAAACAAACATACTTTTTATCTACTCTATTTTTATCGACGCACTCATCCCCCATAAAAAAAAACCATTCACGGTCTTGATGCACCTTGTCTACGCCATGTACGCACCTTGCAGGTCCCAGGCTTTTAATTTACAACTCGCTTCGTCCCTAAAACCTTAAAAAACCGTCACAAAACAGTTGGATAAGACTTCACGGTGGGTACTGAAACTATTAGTGCCGTGCATCGCATACTTTATACGCCGTGGTGCCACTTTGCACCTGCTGTCCTTGGTGGGTACTTCTTTGATGTCATCGAAACCGAAAAAATACTGATATGTATTTGAAATGGGGTCAACGAGCCAGACCTACAGAAGTATTATTTATTTTTTGTTTAATGGGTACCATTAAAAACATACATACAGAGTGTCCGAAACGTCAACGATAATACTGAAAAGGCTTTAACTCATAGGCATCTAAATAAAACTAAAATGACATTAGGAAAAAAATTGGTTTTAAGCTACTGGAACTAAAAATTTGGTTAAATCGTCGTCTTGAATTAAATTTTTGATTGCTACACCAAAATAAATTTATATTTTTGTATTCTGATTTCAGTTTTGCAGCATTGAAGTGTCAGTTCATTGATCAAATCCCAACATAAAACCATAAGTTCTTGCTAAAAATAATATACAGTTTTTCAACTAAAGAACTTATCTACACCTAAAAACTTTTTAATTTCTATATTTCAAAAAAAAAGTAATTCTTCATAAAAAACTCCTGTAAAAACAATATTAAAGTGCCAATATCTCGAAAACCATCAAAAAGTTACAAAGGTCATTTATACAAAGACAAAAATTGTAAAGAGTGACCAGCAATAAATTTCGTTTATTTTTTCTAAATCTGATTTTTTTTCCAGAAATCTGCTCTGTACGTTCTGATAGTCTAAAACTTGATTTTTACATTAGGTCGAATTAACAGCAATATGGCGGAAAGTTTTAATAAACTGAGAGGGGATATGTGATGTGACCCAGACCCGCCTAAAATATGTCTAGCTCCCCTGGCAGGTGGCATGTTATAAACACTGTAATTCTAAGAGACATCAATAGAGATAGTAGGTAAATTGGGTAAGATTTTTATTAAAAACTGCATTTATTCTGTGTTTTATGGAAGGAACCAACCAATAAAAAGGTTTTTAACTTTTTAAAATAAAACAGATTTAGAAGTCAATAAAGTAAGCAAAGGAAAAATCAGAGTTGGGTCGTATTCGAATACTCAGTATTCTCAATAGTATTCAGAATACATTTTGCCGGTATTCGAATAGTATTCGAATACATTTGTGTGTTTGGTATTCGGTATTCGGCAGAATATTTTTGGAGTATTTGAATACCGGCGATCCGAGAATTTGAATACCGAAAAGTGTAAGTAGTATCCGAATACTAAAATTGTCATGATTTTAAATAACAAAAGGGAAGCAAATTAGAAAAAAAGAGGTAAGAACCTTTTTTGTTCTTCAATTTTGTCATAGGTTTTGTTTAGTAGTATTCGAACTTTTCGTTTCCAGTATACAAATACCGATTCCGGGTATTCATGTATTCGAATACTTTTTGTCTTCCAGGTATTCAAATATTCAGTATTCGAATACTTTCTTTTTCCGGTATTCGTATTCGTATTCAAATACCGATTTTCAGTATTCTGCCCAACTCTGGGAAAATGTTTTACTACTAGTATTTATACTTAAGTCGCACTTTAAGGGATTCCCTGAGTTGGGGAGCCCCGGAGCGTTGCCTGGGGCATTCCCCGCCTAACCCCATAGTAGCTACGCTACTGATTTTATTACAATCTTAATTATAATCTATTTTTGTTTGAAAGAAAAAATGGAACATACCCAGTGGTGCATCGCCAAATTGGCTATAGAAAATTTCATGTAAATCTTGATACCATTGGCTTCCCCTATTGTTTTTACAACAAAATTGTATGGGATTTTTTGAAGATATTAATAAGATACCAGAGTTGGGTCGAATACTGAAATTTGGTATTCGAATAAGAATACAAATACCGTAAAAAAAGGATTCGAATACCGAATATTTTCGAATACCTACAGAAAAAAGTATTCGAATACTCGGTATTCATGAATACCACGATTGGGTATTCATGAATACTGAAGAGGAAACCTCCTTTCTCTTGAAAAAGCAACTAATTCTTATTTTTCTACGTTTTTCCATAACAAAAATGCAGTGGCGTACCTTGTTTTTGCTTAAAAACTAATCATTTCAAGCAAACAAGACGTCTCCCAAATTTTCCAAAAATAACTTTTCTATTTTTTAAACTATTGACTTCACTTTTGGAATGGGGGTGCATGTACATACTATCTACGATCTACCAGATAGTCATGAATTAAAGGGACATATAAATTTATTATACACATCCCTTTTATGTAAAATGGAGATAAATACATATTAGTCTAACCCGAGGTCTAACCTTTTTGGAATAAAAACATTTTTGCAGTGAAAAAAGTAGAAAGTTTGTTTTACAAATTTAAAAAAAAACCTGTAAGTCGATTTGCTTTAGTGAATTTGTTATAAACAACAATTTAAGAATAATATGTGTACAGTGTACACTGTACACTTAGTTCCAAAATGTTTAATACATAGAAAACATGGTTTGCAATGTCACTTTTTATATGTTGTACCAAGTTACTTGTTTTTGTTAATAGCAAAACCCCAAAAAGTTAAAATAATTTATTTAGATATATTTTTGTTTGCAAAAATAAATGTATATCTGTTCAAAATTACTTACCTATTAGGACCATAGAAACAACAGATCAAGATTTAAAAAACATATTGAATTAAATTTTCTTTTAATTTGTAAAACTAACTTCCTAAACTGTTAATTTGCAAATGATGATATATATGACTGATATCAAATTTTACCTCGTCATCGGCAAAACCACCGTGAACATGTTTTAACCCGGTTAAGATGCATAAAAAGTAACGTAATAATCGTAAAATAAGCAAACAGTATTTAAATTCAGGATTTAAATACCAGAATATAGGTATTATTGGATACCAATACTCGAATACCAGTATTCGAATACCGGTATTTGAATATCAGTATTCGAATATCGATATTCGAATACCGGTATTCGAATACCAGAATATTCAAAAACGATATTCAGAATAAAGAATACCGAATACTGACCAAAAAGTATTCCGTCGAATAGCGAATACCAAACACATAAATCTATTCGAATAGTATTTGAATACCGCACAAATGTATTCTGAATAGTATTCAGAATACCGAATATTCAAATACTACCCAACTCTGATGCTTACCCATAATTACTTTAGTATTTTACAGTACCTAAGCCAGGAAAAATTATTTTGTAAAATCATTGCATACCTGATACATATTGTGGATATCAGTAACACATAAATAATATTTATTTATTACTGTATATGAAAAATCTAGGTTTATTATCAACCCTTAGTAAAATTTCCGTCACAGATAGGTGGATAGTACAAATTTTTTATTTTTATTTAAAAAAAATTGTAAGTTTGTAGTTAATATTTTTATTGTCTAATGATAAAACACGCTTTAATTTTAAACAATTTACATAACATTGCATTTGCATTGCGCAAGTGGCTGCAAAAAATACTAGAATTAATCTTTACAAAATCCATCCACAAAATGACATGACATTTAAAGACAAAAAAATTTTTTTGTAACAAACCTTAAAAAAGACGGATACCTATACATTTCATTATTTATCCAAAAATTAGATAAGCCGATTGAAAAAGACCAAATCCTACAAACAACGTCCGTTTTCTGGAAGTAAAACTGGACCCTTAGTTGTTTTTCATGCATGGCAATTTTTCTTATCCGGAGACCCTCATTTCCACATCATCGTGACAAATAAGACGGATTATTTGTCCAGCTCGCCCTCTCAATTGATTTACATTGATGACCCTTCTTTTTTATCCTTCGTTTCTTGTCGGTCATTCTGGTTTAAGAAAAAACTGAATATTTCTTTTGTAAAAGTATTAAATTTTAAGTAATTATGCTTTTGCCCTAGGCAAGTTTTAAATAAAAATATTGTCAAAAAGGTATTAAATTAGGTAACTTAAAAGAATTTATTTTTATGTATTGGGTATCCAGCCGGAAATTTACACCCGCCTTAACTATTTTTATTTTTAACTGACGCGAAATAATAATATTTTATTCGTTTTCTGCAATAAAATAATTTGTAACAGAAATACCAAACACCTATGTTAAAATAATAAAAAAAAAAATTCTTGAGAGACTACGCCACTAATGGTAAAAAAGGAACATAAAAAGTTTAGTTTTGCCAATACTAAATAATGTATTTTATTTCCTAAAAATAAGTCCTTATTAAAGGTATATTTTAAAAATGTTTTTGTCAAAATGTATTTTCTTATTGAGTGGTATAATGCTAACATGTCAGGTTATATAACCTAGGGTTATTTAACCATAATGATGCGCTTGGAAATCACAAAAATATTTCCGAAAATAAGCAGTTTGAGGGTTATAAATCATAAGCAAAATATTTCTTACTAATACATTTATGTTAGTTACACATTACCTTAAATATATATCGTAAAAACATCGGTTTAGTGCCTTTTCTTTTTGTAAAAAAACTTGCCAGGTAAGAAATCTGTCACAAGTAAGCCAAAAAATCGTTTTAAAGTCGTCTAGAGATCCATGACATAACCTGCTTGTTCATTTTTTTCAGTCAAATATAACCGCATACCTAAACCTGCCTGTTATATTTTACTGAAAAAAAAAAGAATAAGCAGGTTATGTCATTGATATCTAGACGACTTTAAAATAATTTTTGGCCAATTTCTGACATATTTCTTGCCAGTCAAGTTTTGGAGAAGAAAAAGAAAAGGAACTAAACCGATGTTTTCACGATATCTATGTAAAGTAATGTGTAAAAAACGTAAATTTATTAATTAAGAAATATTTTGCTTATGATTTATAACTCAAAACTGCTTATTTGCTGATATATTTTTGTGATTGGCAAGCGCACGGTTAAATAACCCTAGGGTTATATAACCTTTATGCTAGCATCATACCACTAATTAAGTAAGACTTTTTATGTAATGGTAACTCACATAAATTTGCAAAATGAATTATATACCAATGCACCTCGGACTAAAACTGAATTTGTTTCTAAAAGTTAATAACAACAACACGAAAACGCGCACATATTATGAAATCCGTCGTACAACAAACGGGGTCGTACAATAAATTTTTGGCAGACCAAACTTCTGTCCATTCGATTCAAACGTATCGTTCAACTTGTTGAATGGCAACTACATATATTATGCGATTATCGTCTCGACGATCAATACAACTTGAGTTGTACAACCTGTAGTACATTCAGTTGCAGAGTCTGTGGGCCGTTTTAAGGTTCTGTATTTTATTTGAAGATATGTTCTATAGTTCGGCGGATTCATTTGATGGATGGTATTTTTTGGGTACACGCCAAAAATTAAATTAAAAGTACTAAAAAAACAAAAAAAATTAAAACAAGTAATAAGATGATTAAAAAATCGACGCTTCGGTGGCGAATCTGCTACCGTTGTCAAGACAAATTGAATAAAAAATAATAAAAATAAAAATTAACTATTATTAAGGTTTTGAAATTTAAAATTTATATCTTTTTATTAGGAGATTCTGAAATCTTAGACATTAAATGTAAAATATGTTTGTTTGGTTATAGTGTCATAGTGACATGGATAACTGGTTGCTGGTGTATTTATTGTTTATATTACAAAAAAGGTGAATAGTTAGTTAATTTTTAGTCTTCTTGAAGATACTTCAGTATCAAGCAAAGGCAACCAAGTGTTATTTAAATTAACTGAAATTGATGCTACATAATTATCTTTATTTAATAATATATACGCACTTTCTTTGATTTTGCGTTTTTAGAACAAGTTTCCTTTGCTAAAATTCTCGAAGCATCCCACTTTAATCTATGATTGTTATCAAATGCGTGTTGGCAGATTTTTGATTTATGAAAATATGTGTTTTTAATGTATGATCTGTGTTCTTTTAGGCGTTTGGCTAATGGTCTACAAGTTTCACCTATATAAAACTTATTGCATTCGCAAGGTCTTTTATAAATGACATTTTTGTATCTATGTCACTATGACACTATAACCGAACAAACATATTTTACATTTAATGTCTAAGATTTCAGAATCTTCTAATAAAAAGCTATAAATTTTAAATTTTAAAACCTTAATAATAGTTAATTTTTATTTTTATTAATTTTTATTCAATTTCTCTTGACAACTTACTTGAATTTTTTTGTTTTTTAGTACTTTTAAATTAATTTTGGCGTGTACCCAAATAAATACCATCCATCTGCATTTTATTGTTAAAAAACTTGTAAATGTAAAAAAAAAAATATAATTAGAAAATGTGTGGTTTAGACTTAAAAATTTTAAAATCCTTAAAAACTTTTAAAACGTAACTAAATTTTTGCCGTTAACCATCACCCCTTTAACTTTACCAATCCAAATATGCCCCGAGCAGTCACATGTGTCGAATAATGCTGTGAGAAGCTAATTTGGCACACGTGCCTTAAAACAATAACCTGCGTTTATGTACCTCGATGTTCAATTAAACGGTCGTGTGGTGGCGTAGAGCTCGCCGAAATGGCTCTAACTATACCCATAAAGAAAGTCCCGTGAATTGTTATAGTTTAGAAGATAAAACCTGGTTCCTAGAAATATATGTAACACGTATAGTGATGGAAATTATTAGGAAATCCAGACGGTTTATATAAACTTAGTGTGTAAGGTATTTTTTAGATTTATTTTTATTTTTTTATTTTTTATAGTACAAAATAACTAAAAATATTAGTTTATTTGGTTATTATCTTTTAAAATAAGGCGACTTGACAACGTTGTTCCTCCATCGAAATAATTATGAACTATCCTAGTTTAAAAATGACATTTGACAATTTCCAGGGTTACCCCACCTAGTACATTTGTACTAGATCTAGTACTTTTTAATAGAATCTAGTGATCTAGTACGTACTGATCAAAATCTAGTACTTTTTTAAAATGAAGTGGCTGTGTGATGATTAAGAATTGAATTTAATTTAGTACGTAGAATTGAAAGAAAAGAGGGTGAAGACCTCCTTTTTTTATATTTTTTTGCTCTTCAAAATAATTTTTATCGGAAAAACAGCTACAATAGTCCGTAGAATTGAAAAATTGAAACAAAACAACGAGAGGACCTTTTTTTTTTGACCAAAAGTTACTGAATGTTAAAAACGATTTTTTAGCTTTAGCTTATTTCTGAAATTGAGTACATTCTAGTACTTTTTTTCTGGAATCTAGTACTTTTATAAAAATCATTGTGGCAACCCTGACAATTTCATAGTCAAGTTTTTCTTGCTTTTGTTGCAGTTTATCAAGGTTAGTTTATATTTATAAGGTTGCGACATATCCTCAACTTTTAGGCGGTTTGAGGTCGGGAACGCAAGGAAGGGCACTCCACGGAGAAAAGTTGGCAAGACTGGGTAAAATCAAAGCTGATGATCAATCCAGTGGCGTCTAGAATTTGCGCATTTCATTTTGCATTGTTTTGGAAGTGATATTTGTTGAAAGATATAATTCCAAATGTTTTTTATTTAAAGTAAAAGAATTTACAACTTATTAATAACTAAAAACTGTTGTGTAAACGGTTGTTCTAATAATACAATAAACTGTATATCTGCGACACTGAACAACATGGCCGAAAAATGGGAGATGTGACGTCATAACACGTCAAAGCAATATGGCCGAATGGCGTGACCTTATATAGACCGACTTTGGCAGTTTATATAATTTTTTTAAATATTTTTTAAGATTTATTAAATAAACGCAAAAAAAATACAAAAAGAGTTAGTATACAATTTGTGCTTTGTGTTTTGGTGGTTGTCATTATGGATTAATAAAAATTCTGCATTGAAGCAAAACGTACAAAGTCGAATTTATTGTATCTGCAGTTTAAGTTTAAATATCAAAGGACTTACGTTTTGTGGGTTAATCGGTCAATTGTATAATATTACGCGGTTTCTACTTACTACCATTTGTTTTATTTAGGTTTTTGACAATGATGTCTTATCTTTTTCTGAAATTAATGTCTTGTTTTCAAAAGTGCTTGCTTTGGGCCGAGACATAAACCAAAAATCGAATAATTTCTCTAATGGTAAATATTTTCTCCCACTTCTGACCCAGAATTTCCAAATGCTCTGGTTTTTGAATCAATAATAAATTAACAACCCCCTTACTTTCTAACTTTTCATGGAATAAAAAAATAAGGGTAATAGTTCGATATAGCGGTTTTCGCTAGTATAAGAGATTTTTGAAAAATTCTTTTTCAGGGCGTTTCTATAGGTCGATTATGACACAAATCTGTGTGCGCGTTTTCCAAAATCCATTTCTATAATTTATTATTAATAAAAACATATTACGGGACGGTGGAGTAAACAGGGGTGCTGGGTGGGGACGAAACAGTAGAAATCCTACGCCCAAAAACAGTATTTCACAGTACACACCGCACTTTCTGTTTACAAAAATGTCCAAAAATTGTTTAAAAAAATATAAATAAATAATAGTACAACAATCCCGCCATGGCTGTCACTGCATAAAAAATAAGAGTTTGCAATAGAACTGTAAATGTCTTGCGATGTTGCCAAATAAAGTGAGAAAGTGTCAATAGCTTAAAAAAACGGAAGATACAGGACAAAATTCATATGAAAAATTAAGTTATTCCTTCTTCCTATTATAATTTGTAGAGAAAAAAAAGGAAAATACCTAAACATAAAGAAAGAGGCATTTCTACAAAAATACCATTGTTTGTCATGGAAATGGTGGATAATCCCCGAAATAGGCTTGGTGTTAATTCTTCATAAGAAGTTTGGCAACGCTGCTTCTATCAAGAACGTCATTTTCATAATGACAGCTGACCAAAATAAATTTTCCTTCTTTAATTAATGGCGGACGAAATATCTCATATGTGTGGGATAGTTTTTCGAAAAACTTAATACTTTTCAAAATTAATTTACATTTTTCATGTGCCCCGAGTGCAGCATATTAATGTTTTCTTGTGTTTGACGTTGGATTTATAATGTTTTGTCCCCACCCAGCACCCCTGTTCACTCCACCGTCCCGTAAATATGTTTTTATTAATAATAAATTATCGAAATGGATTTTGGAAAACGCGCACACAGATTTGTGTCATAATCGACCTATAGAAACGCCCTGAAAAAGAATTTTTCGAAAATCTCTTATAATAACGAAAACCGCTATATCGAACTATTACAAAATAAGAATAGTTGATCATAAATTTAATTAAAAAAAAGTAAAATTTTGGGTAGGTATTTAATTTAGGATTAATTTTGTAATGGATTATAACAATGATATATCATTTTATTAAACTTTACAATTTGACTGAAATATCTTCATTTAAAATTCGAAAACCCCTTGATCATATTTGTTTACAGCTGGAAAATTATTAACATAACACCTTCAAATGCTTCATATGTTCAAAAGCCTGATTTATATTAGTGTAAACTGGGAAATCTAAAATAGCAATTCTGCTTTAAAGTGTTATGTTAGATATAATGTATTTATTACTCCAAGTAATAGTTTTCCTGACGCATGAATATTACACAACCCACTAACACGTTTTCTGTTTAAAAAGTCGGTTTAGAACGGGGATCTTTTTGGGGATTTATCCGAGCACCCCGAGTGTACTTTACCGGCCCAGTTCATGTTTAAGTAATTTATTCCGGAACGAGAGCGAAAGTTCCCCGAGTCGCTGCCGCGGTTATGCATATACGGCCATCAGCTGTTCTGCTGAACTACTATTTATACAAAGAGCTCAATGGTTAATGAAAAAAGATATGTAGTGGATAAAATGGAACAACACATGACTGCGAAATAGCTATTTACGTTACTAGACCGGAAAATGGTATTTTACGGGTCGACGAAAACATTTACAGGGCGAGCCGTAGGCGAGTCCTGTAGTTTTGAGGAGACCCGTAAAAATTATTTCCGGTCGAGTATCGTACATAATTTTTTTTTAATTGACCGGAAAAAAAACTGTGTAAATTTTTAGTGTTATATTTAAACGACAATAAGGCAAGGCTGCTTCAATTATTTCATCTGGATTTTGCATGTCTGACTCCATTTTGGCAAAATGATGCTTTCTTTACTTTACAATATCTTGAACTGTCAAATAGTAACAATTGAACTCTGACAATTTTTGTCATGGCTAACAGGATTTTTTGATATCAGGGACCGGAAAGTAAATGAGAGACCGGAAAGTAAACTAGGGACCGGAAAGTAAATTAGTCCTGTAAAATAGCATTTTCCGCTTAAAAAATTGAGTGGAAAATTCAATTTTCCGGTCAATTAAAAAAAAAAAAATATGTTTTATACACAGTAAAACAAGCGGTAATACGGCGTTTTTTTAATAAATAAATAAATTAATAATTTATTAACGGATCAGCCATTTTTAACAGATTATAGAAATTACAATAATCAAATAATTAAATATTAACAAATCAGTAATAAAAAGCACAAGGACAATTTAAAATATTTAAACAATAAGGCACAACATTTTAAAAAATATATAAAAGTACAAATACAGGGTGATTTAAAAATCGATCACGAAACTGAAGAGGGTGATTCTACTTGACAAAATAAGGGTAGAGCTTCATATAATTTCTTTCAAAATGTTATTCGTTTTCGAGTTACAAGCCGTCAAAGTTTAATTTTTATTTTGGTTTTTTCGCCATGTTGCATTTATTTTTTAACCAATCCAGTTGATATTTGGCACACAAATCAAGCTTTGCAGATTCTAAAATTAAAGGACAAAAGTACTTTTTTAAATACCGCCAGAGGGCACTTTAACTAAAATTTAAAATTTTTATTTTGACAGATATCGCAAAGCTGGGGGCTCCATTTTATAAACAATCAAAAACTTAAAAAATAAGGTACTCTTTATTAAAGTCGATAAACCTCACCGTTTAGGCACCAATAGACATCAAAGTTTTTATCAATTTTAATCAAATTACCTACATACATACTGGGTGTCCAGTAACTCAACCGACAAACTTAAGCATCGATTCTACAACAGAAAATAAGAAAAAAACTTCATATAAACATATGTCCTAAACGTCTTAGTTTTTGAACTACTGGGTGTTAAAAATTAAAAAAAATTTTTTTAATATTTAACACACGATTTATACATAGCCGTGACTTGTCCGTTCAGTGTCAGTTCCAGGTCCGGGTATTTTTGATGTGATATGTATGAATGTATGAGTTGCGGCAGTGTTCGGGCAGGTAGGAGAAAAAAATTTTGTCGTATTGGCTTCATTGTTGGATGAAAAGAAAGAGCAAAAACAAAAAAGGTAAAGGCAAACAAGTAAAAGTGTTTACCCTGTATGGAAAAATATGGAGAAACTAAAGGCGTTTCGTGCACAGTCAGTACCAAAACCAAAAATATCGTTTGGTATTGTGACGTTATAAATTTTGAAATATACATGTACTTGACGTCACTTAGGGCAAATGTACCATATGGAACTATCTACTTGGGACAATGAGACCGGTGGACCATCACAACTAACTTTGCATTAAAAACCAACTTAACTTATTGAACTAATTAAATTTAGTACGGGCATATCCCTAGGGATAGCCCGTACGGGGCTTAACTCAAACTTTAACTCTATAGTTTACTTCACTAACTGCTTGTTATCTGATAAACAATCAATCCCCGTCTTAAAATTTTGTTCTCTTTAAATATTAAATTTTTCAGTATTTGTTTTGCATTTCTAGGCTACTCGCTTGTTTAATGTTTTTGTTTTATTATTATAAGAGTAACCTAGAAAATTGTTTGATTCATACTTTTTAAACCTTGACACTTCACGTATTGTTTTATGTACCAAATTTCCCAATGTTAAGTAACCCAATTATATTTAAATTTCCCAAAAATGTATATTTTTAAAATTCCCAAAATGTATACTTTTTTATACTAGGTGTTCACATATGCCCCTTCCCTGAAAGCGTTGGACCCACAACGCTATTAGAAATGAGCCAAATTTACTTTAACCCCTTTAAAAAAAATTAGCAATATTACCAAAATCGATAGTTCCATATAGCTTACAAATATTTAAAAATCTAACAATATTTTACCTATTATGTAAATAACCGTAAATAACCTTAACTTTTCGAAGTTTTTAAAAATATGAAAAAAGTTTTATCTAAAATTTTTTCAATAAATGTAAACAAAAAAATGAACAAATAGCCTTTAATCCAAAAAATAATTAATTGACTTGACTTTTTTTCTAAGAAATAAAAGATTTGTCATTGATCAAAAGAAAAAAGTTAAATTTTTTCCATTGTTAACTGAATAATTTCTAAATTTGGGATTTTCTCCAAGTAGTTTTATTTAAATATAGTTGTAACGGTTAAGATTATTTTTTAGAGAAAAGTGGCCTAAATTCTATACCCCCTATATAAAACACTTTAAATACATAGTATTATTCCTCATTAATTTTATGTACTAAACAAAAACACCCGACTTGATAAACAAAATATGATTCTTTAAAACTAGCTAGCTCAGCATTATTAGAAATTGTTACAACCTTGACCGTAAATTGTATTTCATTAAAACAATGACCCTTTCACAACTTAATATTACATATACGGTGGGTTAAAAAAAAGAGTTATTATCAAAGTTTACTTTTAGGCTACTTTTCTCTGCATATTAAATCATTATTTTTATCAATATAATAATAGACAATAATTAAACAACAAAAAAAATACCATTAATTAAAAAATATTACAGATTTACCTAAACACTTTACAAATACCATAATGTTCTAGATTGTCCATCTTTTGTTGAATTGTACTGTGTCCACCTTGCCTCCCTGTCCATGTCCTTGATGGTGCGTTCCATTGGCCTTTTGTCCCGTACTTCTCCACGTACCATTGTCTGCCTTTCATTCCCATTTTCTTCTTCCACATCAGGTTACTGCAACTTCATGCCAATTTCCCCATATCCTGAGCTTTCTCAGGGCCGCTTAACTGTCTTGTACCCCACAATTCAAGACCATATTTCAGAGCTCTTCCCCATACTAGAGCTGCGGCTTCCAGTGCTAATGCAGCCTCATGCTGCTTCTGAACTCCGTCTTCACGACGTACCATACAACTTCGACACAAATAAATATATTTCCATATTCTTCTTTATCACCTCTGGCTAACACCATTTAGCCATATTTGAAAACTGAAGATATACCTTATCTTCCTTTTCTTGTAGCTACGCTGCTACCTCCTTGCAGCTACGCTACGCAACATATTTTTCCCCATCTTCGTCCTTTCACACACATTTCTTCTCCGGGGAACGGGACGCCTTTACCATATATATGGTATTTTCTTCCAAAAATAAACTGAGGGGTAGGAAGGGCGTACCATAAGCGACTTTTCCTATCGCTTCACAAAGGGCACTGGAACTGGGGCGGGCACAGCTTACCATAACCGACGTTTCACAAAGGTCACTGGGAACGGGGGCGCCTCCACCATATGTGACGTTGTAAATTTTGAAATATACATCACTTGACGTCACTAGGGCAAATGTACCATATGGAACTATCTATTGGGACAATGAGACCGGTGGACCATCACAACTAACTTTGCATTAAAAACCAACTTAACTTATTGAACTAATTAAATTTAGTACGGGCATATCCCTAGGGATAGCCCGTACGGGGCTTAACTCAAACTTTAACTCTATAGTTTACTTCACTAACTGCTTGTTATCTGATAAACCAATCAATCCCCGTCTTAAAATTTTGTTCTCTTTAAATATTAAATTTTTCAGTATTTGTTTTGCATTTCTAGGCTACTCGCTTGTTTAATGTTTTTGTTTTATTATTATAAGAGTAACCTAGAAAATTGTTTGATTCATACTTTTTAAACCTTGACACTTCACGTATTGTTTTATGTACCAAATTTCCCAATGTTAAGTAACCCAATTATATTTAAATTTCCCAAAAATGTATATTTTTAAAATTCCCAAAATGTATACTTTTTTTATACTAGGTGTTCACAGTATTAATTTCCGTCGGGGCACTGACAGACCCCGCCCGAGACAAGTCCCTGTATAAATATCTTCATATAAGGTATACATAGTTTTTTTCTGTTTGGCGCTGACATAACACGGAACAGACACAGCATGGACATGTATAAATCGACCTTTAAAGTGATACTTTTTACAACTAAGAGGTATAAAGTCCGGCAATACTATGACTTAAAAAAACGTTGAACTATTTGAAAACAATTTCTATTTAATACTTAATTTAGTGAACTAATATGGAGAACTTTATTTTTAAATTTAGGTTTTTACCAAAGAGAATAGAAAAGGAAAGAGAATCAATCGCTAATCAGAAAAGTGGCACAATTAGAAGCACGTTTTACGGGTCAATAGGTCATGCGCACAAAGAAAATTGGTAATATTTGTGCAATGCGAATGACACAAAATCCTGCTGTGTTCAGTTGACAGCCGAGGTAGGTTAAGTTAGTAAAATTGGACTTGATAATATCAAACCACACACAAAGTTATTACATTGAAAGTGAGAATTGGCTACTTTTTTACCGAAAGATTTAATATAAACTCATTATTCCTAGCAGAATAATGTTTTTACAAAAAATAAAATCAAAATTTACCATTGCTAATCGGTGGCCTAACATACCACAATATCTGCAGGTGTGTGCCATTTTTTAAAGGGTTGGCGAATAACAACTGTTTGTCTCCCTATTCTATTCTCATTAGTTTTTACAGTACCACTAATTTTTAAAGTAGAGATAATAAAATTTAGATTAATAAAACCTTCCATTGCGCAAGCGTATCTATCGCGACCCATATTATTTTACCTCTAAATAAATTTTTATTTATTAAGTTGTATAAGTGAATAAAGAGATTAAATTTAATCAAATCCGTCACGTCAAAAACCGCAACAGAAGCATATTAAACAGGAAGCAATGAAAAGAGCTTTTTAATATTTCAATCAAGATATTACTGCGATATTAACTCGACCGAAGTGATTTTTAATTTGGGGTGCGTAGCGGATGAGGGGAACAATGAAACATTTTGACTCTATGGCATATTAGAGAGAAGTTTTTGACGTGCGCGTCATGTGTCTTTTTAGTGTTTTGTGGGGAAATAAAGTATTGTTATTTGGTTAAATTATTAAAATACAATGACAATTTTAAAAGCTTTTTACCAGTTACTGTTTAAGTATTGTTTTCTATTTGATTAAGTGTTTGTACAGGTATAGAAGAAACAGTTTAAAAATGTAATTTCGGTGCTCTTTGATAAGAAAAAAATCACAAAAATGTTTAAAGCAAATAAATCGGCATGCTTGTCTTCGCGGCCGCCTTTGCTATATTTCTTTATGATATGCCGGTTGATGCAGCTGGTCATCGCACTATGGGATAGAAATAAATTTTTTTGGTCAAAATTCTTAAACTTACCAATCTAACTTAAAATAAGGTGCTTTTTACTGGAAAAATATTATAACTTATTACAAATGCTTTTTGGGAACCTAAAACTTATTATATGTTATTATAAATTTACACCCCCTTACCATTATTATTTTTATTGTACAAAATAAACTAAGATGTAATAGAGATACATCTTCCCAACTTAAAAATAGCATTCCTTAGCTGGACTAAATTTTCATATTTTTTATTGGTAGCTTAGTTTTTAAATGTCCCCATAGAAAAAATCGTTTGGCGAAAGATCACGTCGATTTTCTTCACATTTGCAATTATTGATTACTGTGCCTGTAGTTTTAAATTTTTATCGTCCGTTCTATTGTCGATTTACTTAGTATTGGCCTATTGGGAAAATAGGCTGCAAACATGTCCGCTACTCTTCGATAACTATTTCCCTGGTAAAACCATTTTATAATAGTGATTTTTTCTTGATTTCAGTAGTTCATTATTTAAGAATGATGTGACATTGATCTGACAACTTGAGAGTAAGAGGTTAAATAATTTTTCTAGTATTTTATTATAAACTTCTAATAATACAAGGCGGGTAAGAAGATATGAGATTCGTAACTTATTTTAGCATTTATCTCTTAGCTCGCGGACTGAGAAGAGCTAAAATTTGTACACTGGGTACAACTTTTCGTGCTCTTTAAAAAATCCTAAGAATATTTTCTTCTAAAATAATTAGGGAGCCAGTATTGGACCACTTCAAAATTTATATGGGATTCCCTATGTCCCGCTCGATGGAGCAACACCCGGTATACTGTAAAATAAGTGAAACTAATACACATCGATTGCTTAGCTACGTGTCATTAACTGTGTCACTAAAAACAACCTTAAATTTCAATAACAGCATTACTTCGAAATAAACAAAAGTTTAAACAATTTTAGCGGCCCGAGCAACACAATAAAGCGGCTATAAAAACCAAAAATATAATAAAACAATGGCACAATGGCGGGTCAAGAAGGTGACTTTTGACGTGAAATATATCGTTCTAAGTACAATAAGAAAAATAAAAGCCAAAGTGATATCCCACACGTGATAGGTGTGACCTTTGCCATTGTGTAACATCCGGTGCAGACAATAACCATCGACTTTTTATTGTTTGGCGATCGACGGTTTTAGTCAGACGGTTCTGGTGATATTATTTTAAAAAACAACTAATGAAATAGTTTTATAATTCAATTCTGTACAAAATTTTCTTTAAAAACCGCGCATTGCAGACAAAAACACAAAAAAACATTTTGCAACTTAAATTATATTTTTATTTGAAAAAACCAACTTTTACTTTGATCAGGCGGCAATCTACATATTATTACCAGTACGTTTTCTTAATTTTTCCTACGACCACTTGGGAAAATAGCAAACAATGGTTTCATGCATAGAAAATGCGTTATATCACACTAGTGTTGCAAAGTACTTTACAGCACTAGTGTTGCAAAGTACTTTACGACACTTTTGTGATATATAATATGATGTCATTCTAAAAACTGCTATTGGTTTTGCAAGTGACATATTTATTGTAGTGACAGTAAAAAAACTTTTTACTTACCTTAAACAGTAGAACCCAAATTAGCGAAAATCATCTTATTAACGTTAAGTTACTACACAGTATAAGCTTTCTTCTAACATTGAAAAGAGTTAATAAAATTTCCGAAAAAATAAAAACAAAAACAAAAATAGACATAACCACCAAAACAACTTTCACTGACTATTCGCTCAGTGGCACAGTGTTTTTATGAAGAGACACTTTTTTCGTAAAATTAATAATAAAAAAGTTTTCCACTTGTTAAGAACTTTCGAAGACACGCTGTATTTCTAAAATAAATTTATCACCCTTTTTTGTATGAAATTCATGTAAAAAATCATTTTTTAAAGTTTTGAAAGCACACTATTTCACACCCTGTATTTAATAGAAAATGATTGTTGTGTGGTTTTTGATCAACTCGTATAAGATAATTGCAATAACGGTATTGATAAGTATAGGTGTAGCACCAGAAAGGCAACTTGTGCTCTACCAAGGTTAGTTTATATTTATAAGGTTGCGACATATCCTCAACTTTTTGGCGGTTCCAGGTCGGGGACGTAAGGAAGGGCACTCCACGGAGAAAAGTTGGCAAGACTGGGTAAAATCAAAGCTGATGATCACTCCAGTGGTGTCTAGAATTTGCGCATTTCATTTTGCATTGTTTTGGAAGTGATATTTGTTAAAAGATATAATTCCAAATGTTTTTTATTTAAAGAAAAAGAATTTACAACTTATTAATAATTAAAAACTGTTGTGTAAACGGTTGTTCTAATAATACAATAAACTGTATATCTCCGGCACTGAACAACATGGCCGAAAAATGGGAGATGTGACGTCATAACACGTCAAAGCAATATGGCCGAATGTCGTGACCTTATATAGACCGACTTCGGTGCTCTACCTGCCTACATCATCCTTTATATAACTGAAATACAAATGCTGCAGATCACCCACGCAATATCTGCAATTATTTGGAGTAATTCGGTTTAATTATTCGACTACCGCGTTTTTGCCTTCAAGTCGGCTCCTCCAGCTGATTTCGTTGCTTAACGAGCCGATGCGAATCGTGACTGCCAGATTAGAAGAGAAAATTACTTCTTCTTCTCGGCTAACTCGGCTGTTTTACGGTCTTTACTATGATTACTACCGACGGCAAATGCTTGCCTTATTTTTAAAATACTTTTTCTTTTCTTTTCTTTTTCTTTTTTTTGTTAAAATAAATATATTACTATTAAATTCCAAGAAGAACGAGGGAATTTAAAAATTATATTTTCCAGAATTCCTTTTACCTCTTTTCTATTCGAGATTATTTTTCTAAAAACCTTCCGGAAGCACAATGTTTGCAGAATCTTTTGCAGCATATTGCTCTTACAGTGAGGACTGTCGCTTGCCCTTCTAAAACATGAATCTTTAAGAACATCCTTACATAGTATAAAATACAGTCTCTTTATCTGTTTTGTGTAATATGTATAGTAAGAACATTTTAAAAGCGCAAATTCGGTACCCTTTGAAAATAATATAAAAAACATAAAAAAGGCTGCCTGCAATCGGACTTTTTATACAAAGGCGCCGCTACCCTTTACAGCGACACGTCAATACACTATGGGATAGAAATCCATTATTTTGGCCAAAAAGCAACTTTGAAATTTTAATGGCTCATGCTGTGTATTTCAAAGTAGATACTTCAAACTACATGTACGCAAAATTATAAAAGGATATGACGACTTTTATTGGGGTAATAAGAAACTTGAAAATGTATTTTAAGTTAACATAAATATACAACATTTAACACGTTCGCTACCAAGCGGCTCATATATGAGCCAGTACAATTTTTAAAATAGACCGCCGGCTCAAATGTGAGCCGGCTACATTATAATACTAAATGCGAGTTTAAAAATTCGGGGTTTCCTGTAGAGGTTTTGTTTTAAAACAAGGTCTGTGTAATGCTTCGGCTCGTATGTGTGTCAGGTGGTCTGGGTGTAGCATTTAGTATAAGTATAGTATTTATTTTAGTTCATTTTTGGATATTTTGAATATATTTTTGTTTAGTTTTTTATGTCAAAGATATCATAGAAGCAATTTTTTTTTAGTTATTTTGTTTAAATATTTAGAAAAAAATTATGTAGTCTTTGCCAAAAATTTTGTACAAGAAATATAATTTTTTTTTAGATTTTACTGTAGTTTTTTAGATTCTTAGAATTATTTTCTTTTTATTAACGATTTTTGATATCAAAAATGTACCTATATACTGTTAGTGAATACCTATATCTAGTGAAAGTAACTTTTATTTACGACTCGTATGTAAGCCAGGTCTATTTAAAAAAAATTGTAATAAAATGGACCACCGACTCATATATGAGTCGGGTTAAATAAACACTCAAATATGTTGAATTCCAACACTACAACTAATTGGCACTTCAATAAACATCAAAATAAAGTAATTTTACAAAAAATAATAAAGTGGTTTATGGGGTCGAAACACAAAATGACCCTCGGTAGCGAACGTGTTAATTTATCTAGTTTATTATTAGCCTTGTTTACTAAAAAAGTAAAAGAGTTTAAATAATAAGAGCTATTGTTGTGTTTCCGATGCAGTCTCGCGAAGTCTCGCTACTTTTGTCAAAGATTTTTTTACTCTTTTCTTTATCAGTTTTTGTACTTACAATTGCCTTCCTACTTTTTGCTACTTCTGAGTCTAAGGACAGATACAAGATTTTTTTATAATTTAGAAAGTTTTCCATTTTAAAATTTAATATGTTTTGTCCTACACTGTATATCCTAAAAGATAAAAGCATTCTGATAAAAGATATGGATTCTACAGAATCTACCCAACAAAACAGTGTTTTTTATTTATTTTATACCTTAAAAAATAAAAAAGTTGGGAAGATGTATCTCTATTACGCTTCTAAGAATAATTTAAAATTATTTTTCAGATTTGGATGGTCATATTTCCGAAACTAATTGAGATAGACACATCAAATGTAGTATTTTTTGGTGGTAATATATTATTCAGGGTATTCCATTTAAAAAAAATCATACCTATTGTCGTACCCTGTATATCATATGAGATAATAATCATCGGATTACTAATTAGAATACTACCGAATTAACCAAACAAGCTGACATTGTAGTTTATTTTGTACAATAAAAAATAATAAGGGGGTGCAAATTTATAATAACATATAATAAGTTTTACGTTTCTAAAAAGCATATAATATTTTTCCAGTAAAAAGGTTAAATTGGTAAGTTTCAGAATTTTCACCAAAAATTAATTTCTATCCCATAGTGCGATGACCAGGTGTATCAACCGGCATATCATAAAAGAAATATAGCAAAGGCGGCCGCGAAGACAAGCATACCGATTTATTTGCTTTAAACTTTTTTGTGATTTTTTTCTTATCAAAGAGTACCGAGTTTACATTTTTAAACTGTTCCTTCTATACT
Organism: Listronotus bonariensis; assembly: GCA_014170235.1. Classification (NCBI taxonomy): domain Eukaryota; kingdom Metazoa; phylum Arthropoda; class Insecta; order Coleoptera; family Curculionidae; genus Listronotus; species Listronotus bonariensis. Next base: position 382,827 of record JACEGR010000125.1, read on the forward strand.
TGGCTGCATCGCTTTCAGAATTAAATAAATATGGGTCTAACTATACCCTAAAGTATTTTTAGAAATAAATAAAACCTGCGAACCAATCATTCCAATTTGGAAAATTAGGGTTCTTGTCACCAGTTCCGTTACAGTTAGATTGATTTATTAACGCGGGGTGCAGCAAGTGCACCTTGACTTAAGTACCGAGTCAGACCGAATAGTGGCCATTTAGATATGACAAAGATAGGAAGTTGGCCACACGGACCGGAAGTCGGCCCGTGAAGATCAGACTTAAGATATCAGAAACTAATGGCATTTGAAAACACCTGACGGCTGAATGCTATGTACGCTGTTAAAATTACAACTTCCCAAATGGGTGGTAAAAAACTGAAAAACCTAAAGTTAACTTTACTGTTGCTACTAACATAGACTGGAAGACAATGCGTATGAGATCAGGTAGTATGATAACAAGACAATATTATTAAACAATAAATTTATAATACAACAGAGATATTTTACACCTCTTAAAATAACAGACGTTTTTTGGCCTCCTTATGGTTATCGTTATTAAACATAACGATTACAGCAGCAGTTTTAGATAGAGATTTTGCAGCCTCTTCGAATAAATTTATCTTGCGTCTGCGCTTTCGACACATAACCTTATTTTTACCTGTGGTTCACCGATTTTAAAGTTTACGAAAAATCAGTACTTACTTTTATTCTCCATAAGTTATATATTGATATTTAAATATATGCAAATAATTCTCTTGATTTTGTTTTTCAAAGTAGATGTAACAATACAGTATAAGCAAAACACAAAAAGTAAGGTTATGTTTGGTAGTAGAATAAAAAGCAAGTGTGCCAGATTGTAACATGTAAATAGATTACTGATTTAAAACATCCTAAAAATGCAAGTCCGTTTTAATTTCTTTACACTATTTTATTTTTCTTACTGCTATGGATTTTTCGCTAATTAGAGCCTATGTATCAATGATATTTTAATTAATACGGCATTAAAATGTCAACCTTCTTAAATAATTGATATTAAAAATTCTACAATCCGACAACCACGCAGTTTAACAATAACGCTCTTCGGTATTCATCCGTAATTAAAGGAGTCCGGTATGGATAATAACGATAACGAATCATGTTTGCGTTACTGCGCAGACTCAGAATAACGTTAACCACAACGGAATTGCAAAATAAGAGGTGCAAAATGTCTCTAATGTTTTAAACAATCAACTTAATTGTAAAAGTCACTAAAAATAAAACAAAATAGTTTTAACGTGAACACTTTGGTAAAGTTTTTTTTTTTTTTTTTTGGAATTTTTGAAAAAAGTAGATATTTTGGTTTGTCCCCCTCACCGGAAAAATCTAACATTAAAAAGCGAATTTTATATTTCTAGTTTTTCTTATATTTAATTAAGTTTTATCGTCAAATCATAAATTTTCCTAAAATATTTGCAGTTTTCTGGTAGATGAATAGAGGCATCAAAAAAATACTTTACTTTACACACTTCATTCAATTTTCTATTCTCGCAGAGTTAAGATCCCTGAAGATGCCTTGTAAAATTGATGGCGAAACGTTAATAAACGATTTTAATTTGACGCGGTCCAAACCCAAGAACCAAGATTCCTCAGCTGGCAAATATAGTATAAAGTGCTGGAAATTTGAAAGGAATAATTTAAATTTTAGGTAAAATTTTAAACCTAATTTTCTCAAAGACTACAAAAACTATTTTAATGCGATTTTCGGCAAATTTGGACGCAATTATTAGTCTTAATGATTTCTGACATTGCAGCCTTAGTATTAAACTTACCTTTTATATACAGACTGGTAAAAATGACGTCGTTTTTTTGGGGAAAATTTGTTGTTCTGCAACTTTTTAAATAAAAGAAATTACTAAATCCTTAAAATTTTATAATAATTAAACAATCATTTGTGACAAATGTTTTTGACAAATTTTTGGATATTCCTCGTAAATCTAAAAATATGGTGTTTTTAGTAAAAAGTGACGTTTTAGCGTTGTCTACAGGGTAACACTAAAACACTTTTAGTCCTATAAACTCCTACTGTTTGACGTTTTAAGCAAAAGCAATACCCTTTTAATGTTTTAAAAACTTTTATACAGAGTGGACAAAAAAGTTGATATATGTGTAAAAGTATTTTTTAAATTTTTTCATATATTCTTGTTCTCGTGTGCCATAAACTACAGAATTAGCTTTTATAAATTTTAAAAGTAACAATGGTAAACCTAGCAACACGGCAAGTATCAGCAACAAATTGGGCATTCCCAAAACTCCGAACGCTAAAATGTAACTTTTTAGTTATATAAAAAAATATAAAATTTCGAAATCTCCTTGGTTACCGTTACAGGGTTAAAAGTTCAATTTTTATTTTTTTGTTTTTCGCTATATTGTATTTATTTTTTAACCAATTTATTTGATATTTGGCACATGAATCGAGCTTTGCAGATTCGAAAATTCGAAGATAAAAGAACTTTTCTAATCCCGCCAGAGGGCACTTTACCTGAAACTTAAAATTTATTTACATCCTAACTTTTTATTTTGACAGATATCGCAAAGCTGGAGCGCCATTTTATAGACAATAAAGAACTTAAAAATTAGGTGCTCTTTATTAAAGTCAATAAACCTCACCGTTTAGGCACCAATAGACATCAAAGTTTTCATCAATTTCAATCAAATTGCCTACACATATACAGGGTGTCCAGTAACTTAACCGACAAACTTTACAGGACTATTCTACAACAGAAAATAAGAAAAAAACTTCATATGAACATATGTCCTAAGCGTCTTAGTTTTTGAACTACGGGGTGTTAAATATTAAAAAAGTTTCTTTTAAATATTTAACACAACGTAGTTCAAAAATTAAGACGTTTAGTACATATATTTATATGAAGTTTTTTCCTATTTTCTTCTAGAATCGCCCCGTAAAGTTTGTCGGTTGAGTTACTGGACACCCTGTATGTATGTAGGTAATTTGACTGAAATGGATAAAAACTTTGATGTCTATTGGTGCCTAAACAATGAGGTTTATCGACTATAATAAAAGTACCTTATTTTTTAGATTTTGGATTGTCTATAAAATGGCGCCCCCAGATTTGCGATATCTCTCAAAATAAGAAAGTTATGATGTAAAGAAATTTTAGGTTTCAGGTAAAGTGCCCTCTGACGGTATGAAAAAAACACTTTTATCTTCAAATTTTAGAATCTGCAAAGCTTAATTTGTGTGCCAAATGTCAACTAGATTGGTTAAAAATAAATGCAATATGGCGAACAAACAAAAATAGAAATTGAACTTTAACCCCTGTAACTGGGTAACCAAGGAGATTTCGATATTTTATCAAATGACTTATCAACATTATTTTCATTGCAGAAAAACCTCTTAAAATTTTCTAACGCATTTTCCGAACACCCTGTATATCGTATCGATTAGAAATTATGGCGGTGCACGACGTTACCCGCTGAGCCGGGCTTCCCGGACTTCTCCTACTATTAAGAGATAGCCTGTATATTTTTAATCATAAATATATTTCTAAAACGGTCCTAAGACAAAATCAATTTTTGTATTTCAATTAACAGTAAAATTTTGAAGTCCAAAAGATAGATTTAATTTGAAGTACCTGGTATAAACATTTCCTAAAACCAGTATATTGCTATATTGCTACGTAAAGCAAAATCCTACTATGCAAAATTTAAAAGTGTCCTTTGATCTCAACCCATTTGCAAAAGCATAGAGCTAGAGGACATACATAAAATAGCACAAGAGGCGTCCTTTTCAATCCCCCAGGACTCTATCTTAGGTCCTACATCGCGTCCCCGAAGTCACAGGCTATCACTTTAATGTGCCTCCGAATGTACTGTTTACTGTCCCTTTAACTGCATTTACCCCATTTTCTGCTGACACCCTCTCTTTATTTCCTATTTTCGTATTTCAACAGGCGATAAATCCGAAATTTCAAATTTACTTCCTTTGACTTTCTATAAACTTGGAATTCGTTTCGGGAGTAATTTCCTTAAAAGCAAATAACTATGTTGTTGACAGATTTTAAATAATACAATTTATTATGCGATTTCAAAGAAACTAACCAAAATTGAGTTATTTAGGTATAGGCAGTGCCGTTTCTGGGTCTCCTCTCGACCCGTGCAAAAAAAAATTGGCGCCCGCTCTTCTGTAATAATTATTGTCCGTAAAAACTTATGAAGATTATCTTTTACTTTTCTTTCTTTCGTAAATATTTTTGAAGAGCAAAAAAATTCCCTTCTTCTATTTCCACTTAAAAAAATTGCCCTTCATTTGGGCAATTTTTGATGCATGTGCAAATGTCCCTGCTGCATCCCAGCCAGGAACGGCCCTGGGTATACGTTACCGGCAAAGAGTTGGTCACATAAGAAATAAAAATTATCTTAAAATTGAAGGGTTTTTGCAAAAACAACCAATGTCAATTATTTCCAATATGGTGCCAATGTCAAGTTTTTTATCCCAATTCACAAAAAACCTATGCTTATAGAACCTTCAAATATATGTATAATTGCTAAAATACAGATACAGGGCGTCCCACCGGTAACTGCAGCGATCGATTTTTTTAAAAAGTACGCTTTGGAAAATTTTGAAAAATTGGTACATTATAAAGTCAGTGGGGGACATACAACTAAAATATTTTGACAGCTCTCCCACTTCCGGTTATATTGGAAGCTAATGTTAACTTGGTTATTTTAAATGGAACACCCTATATATTAATTATTTTTAGATTCTGCGTAAAATTCTAAACATAATTCATGTATAATGTTCTTTAACTAAGTCTAACCGTTTTTGACTTATTTTAAATTTTATGTTAAAAATGACGTTTGAAAGCCATTACATAACCATCAATTTTTTTCTAAACAAAAGCCTTTAATATAAGTTGGGGTTGGGTCTCGTAGAGATAAGGATATATATTCCAGTGTTTTATATTTTTTGAAATATTAAAATTTAATATTTATCTTTTCCAACAATGCTTTTAAGTACAGCTTAGTTTGGCTTGTAGTTGACCTTGACAACAAAATGTCAGGCGTCACAGCAAACTACCCCGTACCTACCCCTAATTAAATGCATTGTTAGAATAGATAAATGTTAAATTGTTAATATTTCAAAACTATAAATTTTGGAATAGACATCTTTTTACAAACTTATCTTTATTTTTAATGCTTAATAGCATAAAGTAAAAAAGATAGGAGTTTTCATTTAACAAAATTTCTTTTAAGGTTTTTGTCGTAAAAATTTTGAACGATTATTTTTGACCATTCTATATTTATTAATTGTACAAATATCAATTCATTCTGCTTAAGTAGTTTTTCTCTACGAGAAACACAACCCCAACTCATATTAAAAGCTTTTGTTTATAAGAAATTGATGGTTATGTAATGGCTTGCAAACGTCATTTTTGACCTAAAATTTAAAATAGGTCAAAAACGGTTGGACTTAGGTATAGAACATTAAACATGAATTATGTTTAGAATTTTACGCAGAATCTAAAAAATAAATAATATATAGGGTGTTCCATTTAAATAAGCAGGTTGACATTAACTTCCGATGTAACCGGAAGTGGTAGAGCTGTCAAAATATTTAAGTTGTATATCCCCCAACGACTTTATAATGTTACCAAATTTCTTAGTTATTGCTTTCCTTTGCTAACCATAAGGTAACATATTTTTTTATGTTAAATATAATATTATGTGTATATTTAGTATTATATTAAGATTATGCAAAAGAAGGGGGATATGTATAGTGATAATAAGGTCGGTTCGAATTTCAACTTTGATAATGAATATTTCGAAAACGAAATATTTCCGACTTTCAACTAATTCAGATTCGTGATAAGCGCCCCAAAAACCCTTCTTCACCAAATTTTATCAAAATTTTGTTATAACATAACAATTTTAAGTTAAAATTGATATTAAGATAATTCTTTGTAGTTAATACAAATTTAACTTAAAACGGTTTTAAAATCGTAGAAGATACATGAAGCCAATAGTTTTATTTTTAAACTTTTAAGATCACAAGAGCAATTGTTTTCACAACATTACCGATTTTCAGAGGCATCCTTTAAGGGCTCAGTAAAGAGGGGCTTTCAAAAAAATTTTAAAGGAATTTGTTATATTCCCATATAACATTTTTTGCCGGCGTTGTACATTTAATTTACTGGCATTGCCAACACTCTTTAATGGCAAGGCATTGGCAAAAAGGTATCAAAAAGACGCGAAAGTGGGCAATTGGCCGTTATTAGGCCACGTGTTGCAGATAATGCGATGGCATCCGTCATTAATAAGTTATTGGCAAAAAATGCGTTTAAGATGATGGCATCCATCATTAATAAGATATTGGCAAAAAGATAACAAAAAGACATGAAAGTGGGCAAATGCAGATACTCCCAAGCAGCAAGCTGACGTCTTATTGACGAAAATTGTCGCATATACTTTTTTTAAAAGCTAAAATGATGCGATATTTTATTTGAAAATTAAAATAGGAAAAAACTACTTACTGCATGCAATTTCCTTGCAATGCAAAGTACCATCTCTCGGAACACTGTCCAACTTGGAGATGCAGATTTTTACACTAGCTGAAGATATTTCTTTCAAAGCTAAGTGAGATCACCTACCGCAGACCGCTCTCGAATTATGTTTTAGTCTAATGGGTACGGTTTAGACGATAAAAAGCAAAGATATTGCAGAAACGTAGTAGTTTATTGTCCATTACGCCATCTATCGGTATGTCAAAAAAACTATTAAATATATAATATTTTTATTAACACGTCTTTAAAACTTTTAATAAAGTTTTAAACAAAATATTTACAGCTCTAACAGTCTACTTGAATATCTTGCCTTCTCGACTAGCCATCACCAAGTAATCACACAACACACACTTATTAGGTAATGAAATCATTTAATTATGTCTATTAAAAACTCTTTTCTTTAAAAAGAAACTTAAAAGCTAGAAAACCACGTAGAAAACAAATGCACAAAGCGATGACCTTCGGTCGAAATTAACGTAGCTAATTTTACTATCATTTTATTTTTATTTGCTCCAAAATACATAATAAACATTTTGTTTGACCTAATTTTTAACACGCTTTTATTAGCTTGGGTTGTAACTATCTATCTATCTATCTATGTAACGGAATCTTTTGAGCCTAATTTTTACAAACTTCCAGCGATTCAATTTCTTTGAAACTTTGCACACGTATCAAGGACCGATGACAATGCAAAAATTTAAAAACAGCATCCCCGTTATCCTGATTAGGACCGCCAGGATAAATAAATTCCTTTACAGATCCTCTGTGTCTCTTGAAAAAATGGCGAAAGAATTTTTAGTGAATAAACTGGAGCATTTATTTTTAAAAAACTAATTGATATATCGAACTAAAAATGAAAAATAAATAATAGTTTAAAAAAACTAAAAAACACGCTTTTATATGCAACCGAACTAAAAATTAGAAAATAATTTTTCATTACAAAGAGTTTGTCACTTCAGAATAAAAGCGTGGGGTGCTTAGTATATTAAATGTTTTAATTATTCCATTTGCAAATATCTATGAGGGAAAAGTTATGAAAAAATAGTAAAATGCACCCCACGCTTTTTACTCTGACAGTGACAAACTCTTTGTAATGAAAAATTATTTTCTAATTTTTAGTTCGGTTGCATATAAAAGCGTGTTTTTTTAAACTATTATTTATTATTTAAATGATTTTTAACAATAAAATGTTATGAAAAGGCCATTTCCTTTAAATTACGTAAAAAAACATAAAATAATGTTGTTTAGCTGCCATTATAAATAAAACAGATTAAAAAATAGCTTTAATGTTAGTTAAATACCAATGTTAATAATATGGTTTAAAAAGTATGAATATGCGTTGAAGGTGTGCCTTCAAAAATCCAATATTTATTTGCCTGCAACAAAAAGCCATGCATTATTTAATCAGGATTGGTCTGTTGCCATTTTTGTATGCTTGCCGACAATTCGCCTGCATGTAAAATTTATTGGCAATTGAGTGTTTATTTGGGGTTAACTTTTTAATGCGTATAAGATGTTGACATAATATTGCCACCAATTGCCAATGCTTTACCATCAATGCCAATATGAAAAATGTACATTGCCGGCAAATAGTGTTTGCTGGGTTATTTTCTCGTAATCTATGTAAATCCAAGGCTTGCCCACTTATTCCCGTACACCCTGTAAAAATAATATAGTCCTATTTTAAATTTTGGGCTGGGCTTTTGTATAAAATATCTGTTATATATTATAACAAGTAATTGACAACAGTTACGTAATAATATCTAAACATGGCATATCATAAAATTTAAATAAATAGACTTAAATTAGTAATACTACTGGAAAACTTATAATAAATTACTACCTGTTAACCTTAATTAGGGAGACACAAAAATTTATTTTTTCTATCTTTGAGTTTAATTTAATATAACCCATAACTGTTCCGATTTTTATTTATTAGTGTTATAAATGATGAAATTCCTGATATATATATATATATATATATATATATATATATATATATATATATATATATATACACCCTGTATAGGGGGTATATGGGTTCTAATAATTTTAATATGTATTTAATTATATCGACATTAAAGAAATCACATTCAAAAATTTAAACAAATAATCAAGAAAATAGTGCAAGGTTTTTTGTCACCAAACAATACCAGAACTAGGTCATATTATTTTATTCAGGGTCAACAACGTGCTAAGTCACCAAAATACTAAGTTCAACTTGGTATATATTCAGAAATTGTCCTAATAATGAGGAGAAAAAAAGTTCTAAAAATATTAGATAAGAAGTAGGTAGTAAAAGTGAAGTCAAGTATAAAGTTTTAGTTAAGCTCTGTACGGGATACCCCTAGTGAGGGGTATGCCCGTACTAAATTTAGTTAGTCAAATAAGTTAAGTTGGTTTTTAAAAAATGTAAAGTTAGTTTTGATGGTCCACCGGTCTCATTGTCCCAAGAAGATAGTTCCATATGGTACATTGGTCCAAGTGACGTAAAGTGGCCCTATGTATATTTCAAAATTATACTTCACAATATATATATATATATATATATATATATATATATATATATATATATATATATATATATATATATATATATATATATATATATATATATATATATATATATATATATATATATATAAATATATATATATATATATATATATATATAAAGAAGTAAATTTGTCATTTAGCCACCATATAGTAAGTAAAGTAAAAAAGTTTAAATTTTGTTAACCACTTAACCAGTGTAATTAGTAAAGCTCCGATATATTTGGAATTCTTAAGAGACGTTGTTTAAAATATCTGTTATATATTATAACAAGTAATTGACAACAGTTACGTAATAATATCTAAACATGGCATATCATAATATTTAAATAAATAGACTTAAATAATTAGTAATACTACTGGAAAACTTATAATAAATTACTACCTGTTAACCTTAATTAGGGAGACACAAAACTTTATTTTTTCTATCTTTGAGTTTAATTTAATTCAACCCATAACAGTCCCGATTTTTATTTATTAGTGTTATAAATGATGAAATTCCTGACGCCAAGAGTTAATAAATTACTTAGTATTAGCATAAAGCCGGGAAGTATGTGTGGTGTTTTTATTGTAAATAACTATTAAATACGATGGTAATTAATAGTGTTAAACCTGAAAAAATTGGATTAAAATATTAGTCGATTCATGTCTTTTAATTTGTTATTATGTACCGGGTGTCAAGCTATAAATTATCTCCTCCCTTGACTTTTCCCATTTTCTGTTGTAAAAAATAAATAAAAATGGTAGTTTAAAAAAATAAAGAAATAATGCAATTTTCGAATCAGTTAGAATTTTTATTATCTTTTAAGTTATACAGGATAACACAAGAATTAAGAGTTTTTTATCACTTATATAATATAATATACAATCACAAATCACAAAATAATAGCTATTTATGTATCAAGGGCGTTACTAGACACTATAATGCCCTGAAGGTCGCTAGATTTCGACCTGATGGGCATTATAGTCCAGTAAAGCCCGTGGTGCATACAATGCTTTATGTTTTACCCAAAAAGAGTTTTTCAATGACTAATTACATTATTTATTCGCAATATAAAAAATAAGTTGTACCTGTACCTGTATACGTAAGTAGATAATGACTGGTGTTAAGTTTGACTTTGATGTTTCTTTCAGTTAGTCAGTTGGCATTTTTTATTTAACGATATGCTCAAAATGGAAGAAATTCCACAACATATAAGAGAAAAGGCCATAAAAGCGACCGAAAATCTTTTGCCAGTGAAAACAAGGCAACAGTATGATCGGGAGTATGGCATATTTGGTATTTGGAAAGATGCGAACGCAATTCTTTAAATAACCGAAACCGTTTTGATGACATATTTTCAGGAACTGGTAAGTTATTGATTTTATTTTAATACATATGTTTAACAAACTTTATTATTTTTAGTCTGAAAAATACAGTCCGAACTCTCTCTGGACCAAGTATTCCACCCTAAGGTCTACGTTGATGGTCTATGGAAATATAGACATTTCGCAATAACATCATCTCATATCTTTTTTAAAAGTTAAGTCGAGAGGATAGGTCCCGAAGAAGTCTAAAGTTTTGGAAGGAGAACAAATATTAAAATTTATTAAGATGGCTCCTGATGATATCTACTTGGTACACAAAGTCATATTGGTAATGAGTGTTTTTGGAGGTTTAAGACGAGATGAGTTGGTCAAAATGACTATTGATGACATTGAAGATAGAGGAATAGTCTTGGGTATAAAGGTACCAGAAACTAAAACTGCTTATAATGCCCTAGGTGTGATAGCAGATATTATTGCTACCATAACATATTCCGTTTCTAAGGTATTACAGATCAATAATAGATGGGTAAAACATAAAAATATTTTTATTATTTCGTCATGTCAAAATTGTCTAAATCGTCTTGAATTATATATTTCCCGTTATCCTTGAATTATTTTCTTCAAAACAAAAACAACAACCACGCTCGCGCATGTCAAAATTACGTTTTTTTTACAAGGCGTTTTTTAGGGGGCGGCAGACGTATTTTAGGGGGCGGCAGATTTTGTACCTATAAATAATTTTGTGGATTTCGAAATGATTTTGTACGTAGAAATGAAAGTGAGGACCTTGTTTTTTTTGCTCTTTAAATTTATTTTTCAAGGAAAAAGGATAAACATAGGGGCGGCCAAAATAAAATAGCCTACGGGCGGCAAATTGTAAATGCGCCTCTGGTCTAAATGGAGTTGGGACACCCTGTATAGTGCGTACATAAATGTGTAGGATAAAACGTAGATTAAAACAATGGAATATAAAAGTTACTAAATACCGCGCACATCCATTTGTGGTTTTGTTACACCCAAGTAATGCTTTACAATAAAAATTTAAGTGCTAAAATTTGTCAGAAATTGAGTTTACGGTTTGCTACACTAATGGATTTTGGTTATTCAGATAAAGTACTTAACAGAAGTATCTAATAAAACTTACATGTCAAACGGTGTTTTTATTATTATTAATAGATATTTGTTCTACTAGTGCATAAAAAATGACTATATACCGGGTGGTACAGGATGTTGTTACCCACGAAATGTTTTTCTCAGTTTAAAAAAATCATTATAAGTATTTCTTTTATATTTCTGTATTCTTTAATCAATTCTTATCCAATGACATATTACAATGTTATTATATTGGATATTTCGGCCGGATGTCACTTTAAAGAAAACCAAATATAGCCAATATTTCTGATTATGCCTTCGTGTTTGTCCAAAGATAAAAAAAAATTAAAAAATGAATGAATTAAATTCTATTTCTACTAAAAGTTATTTAAAAAAATATATAATTTAACCTAAAACCTAAATTTTATAATAAAATCTTTGCGATCGCGACTATAGAAAAATAATTAATTTAATAATTTAAGACAATAATGCCAAAAAAATGACAGTTTATGTCTAAATTACAAGATAAAACTTTTATAAGGATATATTTCAAACTGTAAACAAAATTAGAGGGATGACACATCCTGTGTTACTTAGTTGACACCTCGTTTCAGCATGATTCTTTCAATTGAGTCTCAGTCTGTTAACACTTGCAAGAAGTTAAAGAAAGAATATATTTAAAAAAAACAACTCAAAATTTTTCACACACCCTGGATAATGACAACTTTTAATAGCTTTTTTCTTTACATGTCGGTACTAATATATCACCTAAATTTTTACTCTTCAATTTATAAATAAAGCCACGGGAAATTGTTGTAATTTAAATTTTTTAAAAAGTATTACAGATTTTTGGTACATTCTGTACTATTTAAACAAACATACTTTATTAATTAGCCTTACAATGTATAAAAAAATGTGTAAAAAAATAGGGGTTGCCATTATACATGATGTGTCAAAAATATTGAGGTAGTTTTTTAAATTTAAATTTAGTCTTGACCATGATTTTTTAAGCAAATATGTAGCTATACCTTTTTTAACATACTTCAAACAAAGAAGGAGGGTGTGTGTGTCATGATATTAAATGATATTAAATTATGTTACAGATACGGTAACAGGTATTAACGTCCAAGCATTTGTTTGGAAGGTCTACTTAAAAATAACTTAAACAAAAATAGAAAAATGCAATTTTTCTTTTACCTAAAAAATTAAAATATGACATTTGATACATCGTTGAATTTGTAATAAAAAATGGGATCAGATACAGGGGTACTTTTGTTCGAGCCATATAAAAAAATAAAGTTGATGATGGTTTCTTCAAAACGAAACGTCGGGTACAAAATCTAAAAATACCATCATGTAGTAGCTAAAAAGTGGCAATAAAGAAGTGTTAGTTTTTTTATATCTCTTTAAATAAAGTCAGAAATAAATATAATCGATATAGTCAAATTTTAGTTTTTGCTAAATATCTCAGCAGGCCATGAAAATTTTTCAAGTTTTTAAACGGCATGTTAATAAGCTTTAAAAACACAACTTTTTCCTAATCTAACCTAAGCTGTATTTCCAATAGGTACTGACATTCCCTTGCTTAGGATCCTTATCTTGGATATATATATATATATATATATATATATATATATATATATATATATATATATATATATATATATATATGTATGTATGTATGTACACCGATTACTCCGTCAATTGTGGACCGATTTTAAAAGTTGTGTTTTTATTCGAAACTATTCTTGGAAGGGAGTTAATTACCCCTTTACCCCCTCCCCTTATCAACGCCAGTGATATACAGTGTGTTCAAGATAAGGATCCTAAGCATGGGAATCTCAGTACCTATTGGAGATACAGCTTAGGTTAAATTAGGAAAAAGTTGTGTTTTTTAAAGCTTATTAACTTGCCGTTTAGAAACTTGAAAAATTTTCATGGACTGCTGAGATATTTGGCAAAAACGAAAATTTGAATAAATCGATTTTATTTTTTCTGACTTTATTTAAAAAGATATAAAAAAACTAATAACACTTTTTCATTGGCACTTTTTAGCTATTACATGGTATTTTTAGATTTTATACTCGCCGTTTCGTTTTCAAGAAACCATCATCAACTTTATTTTTTTATATGGCTCGAAAAAAGTACACCCCGTATCTGATCCCATTTTTTATTACAAATTCAACGATGTATTACATGTCATATTTTAATTTTTAGTTAAAAGAAAAATTGCATTTTTTCTATTTTTTAAAGTTATTTTTAAGTAGGCCTTGCAAACAAATGCTTGGACGTTAATACCTGTTACCGTATCTACAACATAATTAATTATCATTATAAAATAGTATTTGTCATTATTACCCTGTTTGTCAAGTTGTTGTTTTTAGAGCAATCGTTATCTTGGACACATATCATGCGGAGAAGCGGTATTCAAAACACGGACCAAAATTATCGGCCCATATTCCAGAGTCCCAAACCAAGCTGCTGCCTTTGTTGTCATGGCAACCTATGATTTCTTGAATATTTTACCTTAGACGTATTTATAAAAAGTATTATAAACACATACATTATATATATATATATATATATATATATATATATATATATATATATATATATATATATATATGTATGTATGTATGTACACCGATTACTCCGTCAATTGTGGACCGATTTTAAAAGTTGTGTTTTTATTCGAAAAAGTGCACTTCCGCGGTGAACCCAGTCAGGATCGTAAAAGACAAAGGTACTAGACCTGCCTCTAGTAGATGTATGCTACCTCTTCTAAAAGTTTAAACAAGTAGTTAATGTAATGTCACAATATTTTAATTTGTCATGTCGTTGTCATTTAGCTAATAGTCCATATTTTATGTGTATAACCAAAACTAACCAAAAGTAAAAATTTAAAAATAATAAATTTAAATAAAATAAAAAAAGAGGTCGGGTAATAACATTCCGCTAAACTAATAAATGTTAAGAAATATACAGAATATTTTTATACTTTAATACCATATGGTATTACAAAACTTCATTTTTTATTATTATTATTTTTTTATTTAATAATTTTAAATTTTTACTGAGTTTTATTTATTGTTGTCGGGTAATAACATTCCGCTAAACTAATAAATGTTAAGAAATATACAGAATATTTTTATACTTTAATACCATATGGTATTACCTAACTTCATTTTTTATTATTATTATTTTTTTTATTTAATAATTTTGAATTTTTACTGAGTTTTATTTATTGTTTTAAAGTTTGCCTAATTAAAAAAAATACATATTTTTTAAAATTATATTTAATAATAAATAGCTTTTAGATCATAGACCATAAAAAAAGGACTGCGGGAATTTTTTCTTTTAAAAATAAGGTCCTATAGTTTTTTATTACCAAATATGTAAGAACAACAATAAATAAATATTTAAAAATACGATTTTTTTCCACTTTTTTTATGTTTTGCATTCTGTATCTGAAAAACAATGCAATTTCGGACCCATTTTTATATGAGCTTTGCCTTATTTTTTCTGATGTAGAATCCGCCTCTAAATTTTCTTAACAACATTATGTAACACCCTGTATAAACATAAACACATATTGTGTCGCTTTAGACCATCTCCTTTTCGCGTACTGGCAACATTTAAAATTCCCTGACTTTTGGGGCAGTTTTTGTATTTTTATAACTTTTTTCTGACGTAAAACAAATGCTCTGACCTTTTAAAGTTTTCATGGCCTAGTTTTAACCATTTTTCTATCTCTTATAAATTTCAAGATCCCCACCAAATTCGGACACACTGTATAATAAAAACAACTCTTTAATCCAAAAATCGATAAAACTGTTAAAATTAACCTTGTCTTATTGATAATTATCTTAAGGTATTTCTATTACAATGTTTTTAAACGCAAAAAAGCCCAGGAAATTCTTAAACCAGAAATTATTGTAAGTGTACAAAAACACCCCATTAATTTATGCTCGTAAGACATATTTTATGTAAGTTCGATTTATAAAAAGCTATTAATAACACAATTATCTTTATTTTCCGCTATTTAAATGCATTAAACTTCTTGTAAAACGCCATATTTTTTTGTTAGAAACTAAAATATGATATGATAAATATGTACCTATTATCAGCACCCAATTATGCTACTCTGTTCTGATACCTGTATGTAATTAAAATAAATACTTGATTATATGATTTACAGTGAAAATTTGTTTTGACATTTGTGTAAAAGATAATTGTCAGTTTTGCTACATAGAGTTACTATAACTTTTAGTAATAACGAATATAAACTGAGAAATTTATGGGGTCATAGCCTTTAATGAAGTCACTTGTATGTCTATTTATAATATTTTAGTTTCATCATATTTACCTATTCCTTTGATCTATGTGTTTTATAATACTTTTTATAAATACGTGTAAAGTGAAATATGCAAGAAATTATAGGTTGCCATGACAATAGAGGCGGCCGCTTGGTTTGGGACTTTGGAATATGGGCCCATAATTTTGGTCCGTGTTTTAAATACCGCTTCTCCGCATCATATACAGTGTGTCCAAGATAAGGATCCTAAGCATGGGAGTCTCAGTACCTATTGGAGATACAGCTTAGGTTAAATTAGGAAAAGTTGTGTTTTTTAAAGCTTATTTACATGCCGTTTAAAAACTTGAAAATTTTTTATGGCCTGCTGAGATATTTGGCAAAAACGAAAATTTGACTATATCGATTTTATTTTTTCTGACTTTATTTGAAGAGATATAAAAAAACTAATAACACTTTTTTATTGGCACTTTTTAGCTACTACATGATGGTATTTTTAGATTTTATACCCGACGTTTCGTTTTCAAGAAACCATCATCAACTTTATTTTTTTACATGGCTCGAAGAAAAAGTACCTCCTGTATCTGATCCCATTTTTTATTACAAATTCAACGATGTATTACATGTCATATTTTAATTTTTAGTTAAAAGAAAAAATTGAATTTTTTCTATTTTTCAAGTTATTTTTAGGTAGGCCTTGCAAACAAATGCTTGGACCTTAATACCTGTAACAGTATCTGTAACATAATTTAATATCATTATAAAATAGTATTTGTCCTTATTACCCTGCTTGTTGAGTAGTTGTTTTTAGAGCAATTGTTCTTATTATATATATTATAAAGCCAAGTTTTTAAAATTTAAGGGTAATAAATATTGTTTACGGACTCTTTGTTTTGACCTCCGGATAGTGCGGACGTGCGTAGAGGACTACAAAGTTCTTCCCGGAGTGGCGGCTAGAGGTGTCGTACGAACGTTTTTATCTTCGGGGATCAAGGAAAGATTCACGCTAAATTGACGGCATCATTCTTCTGGATCTAAGCGCTGTAAGCGAAGATTCCTATAAGCTGATGGTATCCTGTTTGGTGGTGAACACGAGGTATTTCTCAAATGGCGGGAAATAGATGGGCGTGCCATGGGAACTGTCAGTAGTGAAAGTGAAGGTTATACGTAACACCAGTAGCAGATCTTGGTTTGACAGCCGACAATTTATGGATTGCATCGATTGTTGAATTATTTGTTTTCTTTTTGGAATTTCTGGGAGCTACAGCACGATTATCTAGATTTTCCGCCGACGAAGCCCTGGAAAGCATAGTCCGGGAGAGGGGAGAGTGGTGGATTTGACCTGAAGGAACCAAAACCAAGAAAAAAATAGAGAGAGGAGAGAAATATTGTTTACGACATTTAATTTAGTTTGATCTTATCTCCATACGAGGTAAGTTGGAAAAGTAAGTTTCTTTTTTCAACCTGGTAATGGAAAATTTTTGATTTTAAAATATAACTTTCAATTTTAAACAAGATTTCCAAATAACGTTTTGTTCTAAGTTTAAAAATAAAGGTTTTTTTCTAATGATAATTTTGTAAATTTGCAGTCCGTGGTAGCACTATCGCGTTGCCTAAAAGGTGCTGTGAAATGCAAAATGCATGTTTTAGTGCTTGGATATCGTTGACGAACAGGGTAAATCCAATAACCCGGCACCCACGGTACACTGGTATTTAGGCATAAGCCTTCGTGAGATGTCACAAAATTAAAAAAAAAAGTAGATATTATTTTTAATGAAGCAGTACAAGAGCAGAAAAAAACCGGTAGTATCTAAAAGAACATATTTTATGACTATATCTTTGTTAATATTATGGAAGGCAATAACAATAACTCTGCCATCTTTCCTAATGTATATTATTATTAATTAATTACAGCCACTTAAAGCAATATCCATGTAATTTTTTGTAGTACTTGCATAACTAAATAACACTTGCAATATAAATAACTAATATTAATGCCAATGTTTCTTGGTGATACGTCTTGGAATGCATTCCTTTTGAATATAGGGTATTGGGACTGTTTAATAGGCGTAATTATAGATATTATAAATTAAATAACCCATATTGGTGCTAGTTCAATTCTGCTGGCTAATTTATTAATATATCGACGGTCTAGTACACAAATATTGCAAGTGCATTTTTCAGAAAAAGTGAGTTGTATGTAT